>OY740765.1:43024470-43624470 GCA_963513935.1 Aphrophora alni
TATATATATATATATATATATATATATATATATATATATATATATATATTAATTGGTTGATAATAAAAGTATAAAAATAAAACTAATTTAATGCAATGGAGTAACATTTAAAATCATAGTAATCTATAGAAATAAATTAATAATAATAATACTAATAATAATGGTTGATAATGATGATAAAATTAAAACTAATGTAAATAATGGAGTGACATTTAATATCTTTGCTTGAACAAGGAGAACAATGAGGAACTAGGAATAGGCCATCCGCATTCAACAACAAATTACCTTCAGCTTTAGAAATGCAGATACTTTCAAAGCATAGTAGAGATTGCATGTCCTAGATTTTACTAGATTTTTTGGAGGTGATTAAAGATATCACAGTTTAACATAAAACAAGGACACCAGGGAGGATGGAATACACCCTTGTAAAGAAGGGAAAAGTATTTAAAATTTAGGCAAAAAACTGGAATTGGAACATGTTTTAACCAATTTACGGCCACAATCTTTAACTAAACAAATAACATGAATTTTCCTACCTATATGTTTTTTTTTTTCCTTTTTAAATTTGATGAATTGTAGTTTAATTGGAAATTTTAAAGAATTATGAATCAACTGTTGGGAAATGACTAATTATGAAAACGATAGCCTGTTAGTAAAATTTTCTAAACTACATTTTGCCCTACAATATTTCTAGAGTTGCGTTCGTACCTAAACATTTTTTATTGTACTAGTAACTACTACATATTTATAATTTATTGACATTTCAAACTCACTTTCAAGAGTTTATTATGTACACGCAGACCACTCATCGTGTGTTTTTAAATATAGGTTTTCTTCTCGAGAGCCAGAACGTTATCAAAGAGATAATCACCAAATTCATCATCAACAAATTAGAGATAACCACCACCAGCAACAAGTACAACACCATCAACAACAACAACAACATCCACAACAAAGGGATCTTCAGCAATTACGGGACCATCAGTTGCAAATACATCATCATGTAAGATAGTGATTTCATTCTAAATCTGTAACAAATTTTTATTTAATTAATGGATACAAAACACAAGAAAATTAATTTTAAAATGAAAACTGAAGCATATAATAAAATATTGAAATCAGGAGTTAACACTTTGTGTCCAGTTTGACAATCCTTAATTGTTTTCAATTGCAAAATAAATATTTTAAATTCTTACACATGTTATAAAGGAAAAATTCATATTGTCCAGTCGTATAACTTACTTTGATTACCATTTATGACTAGGAGAGTAAAATGCATTTAAATTAGACAAGTTTTGTGGTGAAAAAGGAACAATACCAGGTCAAATATTCCCCCTCCCTCCCATTACTCATAGCATCAATTTGTTTGAGTGAAACAACACAGGCTTACCTAGGGAAGTGGTCCTTGGTATTACCTAATAGTACACAAATAGAAAAACACTAAATTTAGTCTATAAAACAGTTAATATACAATACTTTTCATTGTAAGTTTTAATAAAATAACACCTATACCCATAATAGTCGTTTTCTGTATATTTTTTATATCCAAATTTATTACAAGCGCAAGTCTTTAGAATTGACAAAGAAATCACTGTAGCTGCAACTTTTTTCACATCCGTACAAGAAAATTATGGTTCATTATAAAAATCAGCAGAATATATTTAATGCAGTCGGTTTAGGTATTTAATATAATGTAAGTTATCAATATATCATTGATATTTAAAAGTTTAGACGCAGTCGGTAATAGACAATATTTAATTTTGAGAATAAGGTATATATAAAGAAAATGTAACATAAGTTATGTATTTATATGATAATCAGTTAAATACAGTAGGGGGGGGGGGGCTCGCGACTATCCGGCCTGATGTGGCGGTCGGTTGGACCAGATTTTAAAAAAAATCGGATGTTTTGGGTAAATAACTTCCTTTGCAATAAACACTCAAATTTCCAATAACTGAACATCAGTAGCATTTCATAGCATATTTAAACTTTTATTTATAGATTTTGATCAAAAGTTCTTAATTTGACTTAATTATGAAAGGAAAGTTAAATAAAATGGAAAAAAATACTTATATTTTTAACTTTTATTTATAGAATGTAACATTACATATATTAGACAACATATTTCTGCATTTTCCATTTATATTAAGGAACAGTTAAAATTGCACAACTTATCATAAATCAAAATAAGAATGCCCAATGAAAACTGTATGGTTCATGAACAACCGACTGCATTAGATATTTTCTGCTGATTTTTATAATGAACCATAATTTTCTTGTATGGATGTGAAAAAAGTTGTGTGTCATTCATTCATGCAGCTACAGTGATCTCTTTGTCAATTATAAAGATTTGTGCTTGTAATAAATTGGCATATAAAAACTATGCACTAAACTACTATTATAGGTATATGTGTTATTTGATTTAAGCCTTAAAATTAAAAAGTATTTTTAATTAACTGTTTTATAGACTAAATGTGTGGATCCAAATTAATATTATTTATGTCACACTCAGGCCCGGATAGTCGTAAACCTACTGTATATTGAATCCATTTAAAATTCGATTTTGATGTTTTCCAATTAATATGTTTTAACCCCCTCCCCAATCATAAATATCTACAGCAGAACAAGTCTTGCCTATTCAATTATAAATTAGTCACTCAATTCATGACAGTAGTATCCCTTTAAAATATGACAGTACTTTCTATGTTTTGTCATAACACCAATGTCCTGCAATTTTTAATTCATAATTTTATTCTTTGACAACATTTTTGTGTTAATTCTGACTTTACATATTTCTATTTAATTATTTACTTTCTCAATCGATAATTCTACTCTCACAATATTTTCCATTAATTCCGACATATATCTCTATTTTTATATCAAATATTTTACACCAATTTTCAATTTTATGTAAAGTAATGTACCACAATTTACACTCTGTAATTTTATGTACAGTATTTGTAAATTTTTTTTGTACCCGACACATAGATTTTTGGAAAGGGTCTACTGCATATCTATAATTATTTATTTGTAATAAAGTATCAAAATGTTAAAAACCTATATGACCTTTAACTAATAGTTTTGTACTCATTTTATAGGATAGATGGTTTGCTACTTCACCTCACCTTTTCTTCCATACATCTCCTTTGTTATTTAACTTGGAAAGAAGTAAATTATTAACAGGGTTTGTCAGACTTGACTTCACAACTCAATCTTTTTGTAGTAGTTTCCCACATTTTCTATTCATTTTTGGTTCAAACGAATAGTGAAGTTCTCTCTCATTATAATTTAATCGAAGGTCTTTATTTGATTCATATGTACAGTATTTAGTCTATTTCTTGCAAATCGCTGACAGTAGTTTTATGAATTGGAATACTTTCCGACATCTTAATAACTCCTTAGTATTTTATTATGTATAATATAATCAACTCTTACATTTTACTGATCAATAATCATATGAACTAATTTTGTTTAGCTTTTTTAGTGGATATATAGTAGGCTCACAACTATCTGGCCTAATGTGGTGGCCAGCCAAGCTGGATAGCAAATTAACCAGATAAGCCAGATGTTGCTGGTGCAATCACTTCTTGTGTAATCAACACCCACAATTTGTAATTACTAAATATATTTAGTGTTTAATAGCATAACTTATACAGTATAACAAACACACAGAACACAATTCTCACAAAAAATACGCCTAAGTATCAGACGCGTTTTAACGACAAGGTCGTCCTCTTCAGTGATACACGAGCTACACCAATCAAACTATAACTGAATCTAACATTGCGCCGAACCCCATAACTTAGGCATATTTTTTTGTGAGAATTGTGTTCTGTGTGTTTGTTATACTGTATAATTTTTCTCATAAGTCAAGCTCAACATTTAATATAACATAACTTATGTTTATAGACTTTGAACGAAGAATTAATGTTAGTTTGACCTTATTATAAAAAGAAAGTTAAATAAAATGATGAAAATATTTTTCTACCTTAACATTTAAAAGTAAAGATGTTTATATATCAGGCAATATTTTTATATATTAAAATTTTTAAATAAAGATCTAATTTTATTACCGTTATTACTTTGGTTGTACAAATTATGCAGAATATGTGTACTGTGGGTAGATGCATATTTTCCATAAGCCACCTACTATTTAAAAGTATTATAAATTAATATTATTTACACCACATTTTCGGACCGTATATTACAGAGTCGGATAGACAAGGGCCTAATAGTCACGAGTTTACTAAATATATATTATGTTCCAACAATTATTTTCTGCAATTAGAAAATTTATATTATCGTGAAGTTTTGTTCATATAAAATTTATTACAGTGTTCAGTAGTCTAAATCACACTATACAAATTTACCAGTCCAAACAATCGCGTACTCAAATAAAGGAAACAATTTTATTAAATGTCGTTCATAGATACCTCCCTCTCCCCGACTCCTTTACGGCCTTCCTGCATTAAATCTCTAAATCTTTTTTTTTTTTTTTTAATTCATAAAAAATAGTAATATTATGCAAAACACAACTTGTTATATATCATTTTTCTCAAATGTGCATAGAATTTATCTGTGTAATGAAAAAAGTTAAATGTAAAGGTTTTGGAGTTAATATGTTAAGAATCAAAAAATGAAGTGAAAAAGCCACATAACTTACCACATAACTTTTTTTTTGTTATAGATAAACAAAAGTTTTGTAATGTAGTTGTGAATAAGTGTTAATAAAAAAATTAATCAATTTATAAAACGTACATGTTGAAAAATCAATTTTTATGATGAAAAAAAGACAGTAAAAAGTTAGGCTTATTTTCAAAAATTCACCAAAAATAGTTATTCTATACAAAAACCCAACTTGTTATATATCATTTGAGTCAGGTGAGTAAAATTTATATATTTAATTAAAAAAATAGATATAAATTTTGGAGTTAGTATGGCAGGAATTAAAAAAAAAATCTTTCAGTAATCGAGCCTAAATGCCATATAAAATTTTTGTAGTGTAATTGTGAATAAAAGTGTTAAAAAAATTTTAAAATTCAATTTAGAAAACTTTCATTAGAAAAATTAATTTTTTATGAATAACGTACAAAATAGCTACAGAGTTAAAAAACACAAAAATATTTATTTAATGTAAAATCCAACTTATTATATACCATTGTTTAGAGAAGTGTACATAAAATTGAACTGTGAATGTACAAATTTTCTACAATGATACATTTTAGAGTAAAGTAATCAAAAATGAGAAAAAATGTTTTCAAGTCATAAAAACTTTAACCTAAAAATCATCAACAAAGTTGCATAAAAATATGTTTAGACTATTCAAACACTTACAATAGTTGTAGAATATAGTTTTCAAGGATAATCTGTATCAATACATATGAACAAAACATAATAAATAATTCACAATAAATTACAAAGCAAAAAACTCTTTAAACAGTAATTTTTAACACACTAAAAACTGTACTAGAAACCGGTAGGAGGAACATTGGTTTTATAGCAACGTAACTGGCATAAGACGGTCACCAGACTTGTTTGTTATGACGCCTTTCTTTATACAGTCCAGTCCAAATATTAGTAGAACAATGGAACGAATTAAAACATTCGACAGATCTGAAAATCTTCTTTCCAATGATATGATCGTCAAAAAAATCGAAATATTACTAATTGATGAGGTCATATTTTCTTGTATTGCGACTGATGTTGATGTGGTCCTATCTAGCAGCAAACCATACCAACTATTTCGAATTATTAGATTTTTACTTTTCGTTATATTGTCTTTCGGTTATATGATTATGGAAGGTTGAAACATAAGCTTTATAATCATATATAAATTATTTCCATACGATTATTTTTACTAGATTAAATGTTGAATTGAAAAAATGTGATCTTTATGACGCATGACTTGTAAAAACTTATTATGAATTCTTGGTTTAGTATAGATCTCAAACTATAACAGTTGCAATAATTTTTAAAGCACAGATCGAAATATGAAGAAAAATACTATACAAGAGTGTCACTGTAGAGTAGTTATTCAGAAATATGGATTTGTGAAAATTAGACGAAGAATTGCATAATTTTGTGTTTTACTTTGCAGTAGAACTCGTTAGTGGCGAAATGTCGAATTTAAAAAAAGTGATTTTGTGTCGTTTACTGCTACAGGAACGGAGTTCTTCGATACATTTAGTGTCAAATGGCGTTTTGAGGGTTAATTGTTTTCTCGAACCTTAGTTTTTGTTTCATCAGTCCTTCCCAAAACAATAGATTAAGGTTTCATTGTAAATATCTAAGAATAATTATTTTATCCATTACAGCGAGAACATGAAAGAGAAAGAGGACTTCAACGTGAACATCATGCACAGCAACAACAGCAACAATTGAGAGATCATCAGATTCACCAACAACAATTACGCGAACAACAGTTACATCAACAACAACTTCATCATCAACAACAGCGAGAAAGGGATCACCATCTTCAGCAAAAGCAGCACCAAATTAGAGAAAATCAACAAATTCAACAACAAATTAGAGAAAGTCATCTACAGCAATTACAAATCCAACAACAACAACAAAGTCATCAACAGCTACAGCAACATCAACAACAGCAGCAGCAGCAACAACAACAACAACAACAACAACAACAACAACAACAACAATCTTCACAACAGCAGCAGCAACAGCAACAACAGCAGCGAGAGTTAGAACACCATAGAGCTAACCGACTTCAACCTTTACCAAATTATCCACAAAGAGAAGAGCAAGGACGTATGATTCAGTTTGCACGTGATCAAACTCCACAACCCACTTCTAGAACACACCCAGAAGCAGGGTACGATATTAAAACATGATACCTTTGTACATATTTTTATCTTTTTGACTTTAGAGATTTTTTTTTCCATCTTTATGTCCTTAGAATATGTCATCTTAAAAAATAATGTTCTCTAACAAGTAAAGTGGGGTGGGGGGGGGAGTGCAATTAACACCCATGGCAAATAAAACAAAGAACTGAGTAATATCAGGGGAATGGGTTCATTAATCATTTTTTTCAACATTAAAAGAGTTTTCTATTTTTACTACCATAAAAATCTAATTATATAGAGAAGAAGTTGATTATATGAATATAAATTTTTGTGTCTGAGATTATCTGTTTACGTAGAGGTTTTTTGTATATTGTTTGTGGATGTCCATATGCATATATGTGGAGCATCTGACGAGCATGTATGTCTGAATGGATGTTTACATTTATAAGTATGTAAATAATGTTAAAGATAGACTTCACACATGTACCTTTGAAAAATTTCTAATTCATATTTTTGCTATTAGTTTCGGACTTTGAAATTTTATTTTTTCAATGCAAAAAGATACTATAACTCTTTTCTAATTTTTCATAATACGTATCGTGGAGGGTCTGACAGGCTTAACCTTAGAACCCCTCTATTTGATTGATTGATTGATTCATTCATTCATTGATTGACCTCTTATCAACAAACATATAAATAAGTTTTTACAATGTATTTTACATGTATTTTCATTTTAAGTTAGATTTTAATAGGGCACATAGCCTATTATGTTTAGATTTATGTATATGGATAAACACATAGGCTTACCTTGTAAAGTGGCTCTTAGGTACTACCAAGGACCACTTTCCAAGGTAAGCCTGTGTCTCCTATCCATACAAAATCTAAACATTTATTTTTGTTTGTTTGATAGTTTGTACTTTAGTTTTTTATGTATGTTAATTCTTTTTAGTATTAATGAGGTTTGCTGTAATGTTTTATATTATGTTGTATTACAATATAGCAAAACTTTTGTTCTAAAATGTACATGACAAATAAATTAAATAAATAAATATTTTATGGTTAACAGATTACGAGAAAGTAATAGTGGGGGAAATAATAATGGAAGTAGCGGTGGACGTACTGTCAGAAATCCAACTGGTTCAGAATCGTCAACCCTAACAGCTGCAAGTTTGATAGATGCGATTATTACCCATCAGATAAATCAGACAAGTAGTGAAGCTCAGGTGGGTCAAATAACCGGCGGAACGAATACGAATCCACCTCAGCAGACTACAAGGCCTGGAGACAGGCTCTTTCAGGTAAAAAATGTATAAATGGTGCAGAAATAGATGTGTGCGAAAATCAAAATATTTTAGAATTTAATTTATTGTTCCATTACAATTCTAAAGTACATTTCTATCTTACATATAATAACATATACAAAATAAAATACAATTTAAACTACCTTAAGAAAGAGGGAACTAATGGCGGAAACATCCCGAGGTTAAGACCTATTTGCGATGAGAAAACACAATAAAAAATACTCAAAATGAAAGAAAAAACTTCCAGCCGACCAGTACTTATAAAACCAAATTTGTCAGTTATCCATATATTAATATAAAAAGTAAGTATGTAATTAAATTGAAATGAAAAATATATATAACTCACTAGTCCTCCCTTATTACTTAAAATTACTAAACATTTACACATACATAATATTTATACAAATAAGTTCAATAAATTGCATAAAATCAGTATTCTTTTACTTGTTCAACACCACAATCAAAGGAGGATTTGAACAAAATACATATACTTATATACAAAGTAAAACAAAATTAAGATATAAAAAAGTTTTATAATGTAATTGTGAATAAATATTGATTTTAAAAAAATCAATTTAAAATTTTCATAAGTAATAATTTTTTTTTTAAGAAATTAGCTAAAATGTTAAGCCTAATTTGAAAATAAATCACCAAAAATAATAATATTATGGAAAACACAACTTCTTAGTATCATTTTTCTCGGAATGGTGCATAGAATTTAGCTGTATAATGAAAAAATTGTTAGATGTAAAATATTTGGAGTTAGTATGTCAGGAAATGAAAATTCTTACAAAAACCGATGTAAAATTCCACATGAAAGCCGATATTACCATACAAACAATTTGTTTACATTTTTCAAAATATAGGAAGATAGAATTAAACCCGAACACAAGATCTCACAAAAATTATGTTAACTTAATCAATGACAAAGTCACCATCCTCAGTGATACAAGAGCAATAACTAAACTATAACTAACCTAGTACCGCACCAAACCCCGTATTTATACAAATCTAAAGGGGGCGTAGCCTCTACCTACTTTCTAATATTAAGGCGTTAACAAGTCTCTAAGAATTTCTTAAGGCACTTGTTAATGCCTTAATATTAGAATGTAGGTTTAGGCCATGCCCTTTTAGTTTTGTTTAAATACGGGGTGTGGCGCAGTGCTAGTTTAATTATTGTAGCTCATGTATCACTGAGGATGGCGTCGTTGAAACATGTTTGATTAAGTAAAAGTAATTTTTGTAAGATCTTGTGTTTGAGTTTTATTCTATCTAATATTATCTCACTAGTCAAGCTCAATATTTATTTATTTAAAGTTACAGAAAAGTATTTGTATTATATTTCTGCATAAAGTTTGGTAAATACAAAAATTAATTTATAAAATATTCATTAGACAAAATTAATTTTTATATAAAAACTGAAAATTAGCTAAAAATGTATGCCTAATCTGAAAAGATATACATGATATGATAAGAGATTTTTAATATAGTTTTGGTTAAAAGTTGGTAAAAAAAAAAAATCATTTTATTAAATTTTTATTAGAAAGTGGAAATTTGCTAAAAAGTTAAAAACACTTCCTTTACCATTTTACAAAATTTATTTAAAATTTTTCAACTGTTTATATATTCTAACATTGAGTTTAAAAATATAGGGTTTAGGTATGAATCAAATTTCCTAAAAATTGATCATTTGGTTCAGGTACAGTTACAATTAAATGGAATTGAAACTGAACCAAACCAAACTTTGGTATAGTTTTAAATTTTCAGGTTGTAAAAATTAATTTCAATTTATTTTGAATTTAAAATTTAAGAACTCTAATTTGGTTTGAAAATTTTAACTCTTAATTTATTTTTGGCTAAAGTTTGAAGTTTACAACATAAACAAATAAAAATTATCAAATACAACCTCTGTTTGCGTACATTTTTATTTAAATAGTTTGCCACTCCTTTCATTCTTGTAGAGATCATTAGCAGGATCATTACAATAACATTAAACCGCACTTAATAAAAGAAACATTTGAAATAGAATTAGTATTAATAGAATGAAACTGAAAATGAATTAGAAACCGAGTGATAGCCTAAATGTCATTTGACACATTAGCATTGTGTAGTGGTATAATGAGGAAGTAGTTGTAAATGTTTAATATCAAGCACTATAGTCAAGCAGTTTATATAAATATTTTTGAAGTTAGGATTGATAATTGAACACTCTGTATTGATTGAAAATAGTTCATTTTATATTTCTTTGTTCAAATAAGCAGACTTTTAAAATTTCTTTTTAATTGGACCAAAAGATAATGATATTTTCTCATAAATCACTATATATCTGGAAAAATAAATAAATAAAATATATTAATGTATTAATGAATTCTGTCGCTTGGGGTTGATATCGGAACAAAAAAAAAAAGTTTTCTCCAATTCAACATTTCACCCACTTAGAATCATCCTATCGCAATAAATAAAATACAGTTGAAAAGCTAATGTTCCGTAGATGCATAATTATGCACACAAAAATACCATAAAACATTATAAATAATATTTAATTAATTGGTAAAGTTTGCATATTTTGATGTGTAAAAAAGCAAAACAGTGTGCAGTTGTAAACAGAAATTACGTCATTTTTTTCTCTAGTTTTCACAAATTCATATTTCTGTCAAACAAATCTACCATTACACTGTTCTATAGATCACATCTTCCTCTTTTGATTAGTGCATTCCAAATCTTTCTATCTGTTATAGTTTTTAATATATAATAATTAAACAAATCAAGAATTTTAACACTTTTTGCACCCTAAAGATCACATTTTTTTTTCCAATTCAACTTTTATCCTAGTAAATATTATTTTATCGAAATGTATAATATATCATTGTAAAGGTAATGTTTCAATTTTTAATAATAATGTATACCAAAATACTTCTCACAAAAGATAAGAATTCAATAAAGTTTACTACTTTTCCGCGAGAGCGATGCACCATGAGGGCTTATATAAAAAAATTTGCACTCATGGATCATATAATTTTTCAAAATTGTAATCGTGGTCCAAATACCACAAGTTGAACATATCTTATAGTATTTTTCTCTCTCTTTTGAACTACATGTTCGAAATTATCGTATGTTATATAGTTTACGAGATATATCCATTCTAAGATGTGCTCCAAAAATTTACTTCTGCAGTTTGCTCTTGTGAGTATTTAGCCAACTTTGAAGTTTTCGATCTTAATTTTTATAAAATCTTTCCATTTTTTTCTTTTACTGTGAAGTAGAAATTTAGATCTACAAGTTGGTAAAAATATCTAGTTCAACGGCATGGTATTTATATAGCAGTGAATATTAGAAGATGTCCTTTATAACTGTCTTACTCGGACGTTTTTATTACCATCTTGTCTGTGTATTAGCGTGGGATGGTCAATGTTTTTCTATTATGTAAAATTATTTTGTTATTTACAGTGATTTATTTTTTTATAATTTGTTTATACAAGTTATAATATGTGTGTTAGTGTTTCTAGAGTGTATTTTTTTGCGTAACTTTTAATATTTTCAGTGTATTTATACATAATAGGCCTAGCCTAGCATGCAAAACCTTTTGGCAGGTTAGTACAAAGAAACTAATTTATTTGTTTTATAAATTTATTTATTTGTTTTCACCAATTTTTATCCACAACTATATTACAAATACTTGACAAAATTTTGAAAAAATTGTCTTTAGGAATATATTCTTTTATGTGGAATTTTGGTTTCGGTGTTTGTAAGAACTTTTGATTCTTGATGCATATATATTTTTTTCATTATACACGTAAATTCTATGCACCTTTCTAAAAAAAATTATATAATGAAGTTGTGTTTTCAATAATATTAGTATTTTTTTGACTTTTTTAAATAGTCCTAACTTTTGAGAGAATTTCCACTTTTTACGTAAAAATTAATTTAGACTAATAACATTTTTATAAATTGTTTTTTGTTTTTACCAACTCTTATCCAAAACTACGATGGGGGACCCAAAAATAATGGGAATCGGGCTGGTGAGGAGAGGGGGTGGGTGTGGCCGGTCGGTTGGAGAGGGAGTCTCAAGTCATATTTCTACACGTTACTGTGCGACGTTTGTTCGCTGTGATTGGATCAGTTCGTCCATGAGAATTTTTTTTTTGTGAAAGACCTTTTTCCGTTTTGTCAAAAACGTAAAATGGCTGACTGCCGAGAGCAATGTGTGGCTGTGAAATTTTGTTTCCTGTTGTGGAAAACGCCAGCGGAAACTCTTGTAATGCTTAAAACATCTTATGGGGAAGCTACTTTAAGTAATACACGTACCTACAAGTGGTTTCAGCATTTTAAAAATGGAGAAATATCGACTGAAGACCAGCCTCATTCTGGGCGCCCTTCAACGTCAAGAACTGACGACAACGTTGAGAAAATCAACACTGATTCATGAAGACCGTCGTCGAACCATTGATCAATTAGTTGCGATGTCTGGGTTGACTTGGAGTTCAATCCAGAGGATTTTATTGGAGGATTTGTGCATGAGAAAAGTTGCAGCCAAACTTGTTTCACACCTTCTCACAGACGAGCAAAGGGAGTGCCGACTTCATGCCTGTTTCAAACCCTGTCTGTGAAGTAGTTTTTGACAAAAAACGGTATGACACCGATTGTTCACCCCCCCCTATTCACTGGATCTCGCTCCCTGTGACTTTTTTTTGTTCCCCCGACTCAAAAGGAATATGAAAGGTAAATGTTTTGAGACTGTGGACGAGGTGAAACAAAAATCGCTGGATGGACAAAGAACATTTCATTAAGTGAATATCAACAATGTTTTGAACAATCGAAGAAACGATTAGAGAAATGCATTGCAGTCAATGGTAATTATTTTGAAGGTGACCAAAATTTCGTATAAAAATATTAAAAAGTAAAGAAGTTATGACCAAATTCCCGTTTTTTTTTGGTCCCCCCTTGTATATTACAACTCTCCTGTATAACTTGGAAAAAAAAAAATTAATTTGTTCTTTAATAAATATACCCTTACATATGAACATTTTATATATATATATATATATATATATATATATATATATATATATATATATATTATCAACCTTTATTCACATTTACATTCCAAAACTTTTGTATATTTTGAAAAATATATTAACAATTTTTGTTGTTTGTTTATATAGACTTTTCTGTAAAAATGTTAACTTCATTTTTTGATTCCTAACATACTTACTCCAAAACCGTTTCATATATAATGTTTTTCCATTAGATAGATACATTCGACGCATCTTTCTGAGAAAAATTATGTCATTAATATTTTTTATGAATATTTTAAGAAAACGAAACCTTTAACATGCCGCAGTTCTAGGGTTAAGAAAGCACAAACATATTTTTCATGGTTTCATAAGAAAAGCCAGAAAAAAATTATGTTTTGTGAATTTTTGTGTCATCCTGTGTATGGTACCTAATTTTTGGCTCACTCTGTAGATAGAAGATGTCAATTTGTACAAAATTCCATTTGTTTCATGTCTGTTTATAAATTGGGACCAGAGATAGTAAGCCATTCTGATATTTTTTAACACACACTCTCTCTCTCTCTCTCTCTATATATATATATATATAGAGAGAGAGAGAGAGAGAGAGAGAGAGAGAGAGAGAGAGAGAGAGAGAGAGAGAGAGAGAGAGAGAGAGAGAGAGCAGGGGTAGTAATTTGAATCAGGAGAAGCGAATTTAACAAAATGTTTGATGTATGTGTGTTATGGTAGTCGATACTAATTTGAATTGATTTTGTTTAAAATTATTATGTAGGACTTTTGGCTCATAGCTATGCTTATCAAATTATTTTTTGATACATCTGCTCTAATGGCTTTGTTAAATTAGCTCTTCAGGATAATAAAACTTATTTTTTTAAGTGGAATCAGTTTGAATTTAACATTAATTGCTAGACACTAGGGGTGGCGATACTATTATTTGTTAGGTCAGTCAACTAATTTTCCAATTACAGTCATGGTAAATTTAGTTTTTATAAAAACTTTTAATTTTCAGTTATTATAAAGTTGTCTGCTGCTTACAATTATCTTTAATGTTTTAGGGATTTCACAGAGATGATTCTGAAGCAAACGGAAAATTATCACCACTGAAGAGCACAAGTGTCGCAGGTAGCCCAGAAGGAAAACAAAGTGTAGGGATGGGAGGAACATTAACTTTGGGGGAACACATTGAATCAATTATCAGTAAAGACTATCCACCCCCAGCTCGACATCAGTACCACTCATTTGAAACTCAAGCTTGGAAGTTACGACGTGCTCTTCAGCAGAAAGAACTCGATCAGGCACAAGCTCAGTCCAGAGAAAAGAGTGAGGAAAGAAACATCGTCCGCATGGTAGGGCCACCCTCTCCTACTTTAAGACCTAGGTACTATCCGGAGCCTCCGGTACCTCTCTCGCCTCTCGATTATGTAAAAAACCGTATCGCCGAAGTAATGAGGACTTCTGAAGAGGATGGGGGTACTAAAAGTGGCGGCGGTGGTGGTGAAAGCCCAGGCGGAGGTGATATGGTGATTGATGAAGGAGAGGATCAAGGTTCACCAGCACCCCCACCTCCCACACCAGCACCATTCATCACTACCTCAGCAACTTATACTTATCCATTCTCTGCATTAAGCTTGAACACTGGTACTACGGCAGTTCCAGTGTCAGTACAAAGTAGTGTTACAGCTAAGCAAACCACCGCTACAGATACTGTTCCTGAACCTGCACCTCTTCTTTCTACACAGTACGAAACATTATCTGATGAAGAAGATTAGTGGTCGATTTGCCTGCTGGACTTTGCAGCATTCCTCGGAGGTTGGCTTAGTTGGATGGCCTTTCTTCCTTGTCAAAAATAATACAATGTGTTACATCCAATGATGCGAATTAAAATATTTCGATCGGTAACATAATTTTAAAAAAATTCAAGGTAAATTGTGTAAATATTGCACATATAGATTGAATTAAAACTGTTCATGGATCTAAACCAATTGTGTTATTTTGGGATTTAAGTAGGATAAACTATTATTCGATCAAATAGCGTCAAGTAACAGTTCTCAAATTTGTGCTATAATTTCATCAGTATTCAGTCAGGTAGTCTATATTCGTAATATACTATCATTTATTAAAATTTGCAGCAATTTCAAAATTCAAGATAAAGGGGAAAAGGGAAAATAATACCAAAATGGATGATATTTAAACATAAAAGTATGCATTCTTAATATTGTGAATACAGAAACAGATATTATTTATTCTAATGTGCAGAAATGTAAAAATTGTAACTATAGTTGAAATATTTATTGTATTACTTAAGGAAATTTTTTAAGCCATGTATGATATATCAGAATATTTTTTCCTTTCAAATATTTAATGTATTAATGTTATATTAATTGTTGTTTGATCAAAAATTTATTTTTTCCCTTGCAACCCAGTGATTGTCATAACATATATTGCATTAAAAAAAAAAAACAGATAAAATTCTGTCTAATTATAATATAAAATATATTGCATAAAAAAACAGATAAAATTCTGTCTAATTATAATATGACAGTAAAGTGTACATTTTGTTTATTAAAATATTTGTTTAAGTAATAGCTTATTTATCCGATAAATATATAGATGTTGCTTTTAAATAAGGCAAAATAAATTGTATTCTATGATATTTGTTTAGGACCTTGCAACATGTTGGTTGTCACAAATTGTAAAAATAATTGTTTCTCGTCATTGTTTCTAGTTGAATCTATTTTTTACAAATTAAAAAAAAATTTTTTTTTTTTTAGTTTTAATGTAATCAGTTCTGCCCAACATGAACATTGAAATTCACTGTCTGGTGCTTAGTGTTCTGCATAAATATATGGTCATTAAAATGTAAAAAAAACAAAAAAAACCAAAGTTATATTCCACAACTTAAATCTTGAAATTGATGGTGTGTGTGCATTTATTTTTTAGTTATTATTCTTTTCAAATAATTAAATATATTTAAAGTAATAATATTTATTTAAAATATCTTTGTTTGCATTTTACATGACAGAATAGTGAATCGAGTCTGCATATTTCAATTGTCCGTTCTGCTGCAGGCAAAATTTGTTATAATTTTTAATAGATGGTTCTTCACAGCAAGAAACAAGGAGACTTTTGTCTTGTGCATAAAAAGTTGAAGTAGTGAATTGACATTTTAGAAACTTATTATTAAATATGTCAAAAAATGTAAATAGTTATAGCTGATATTAAATGCAGTACCTAGGTAACATGTAAATAGATATTATAGTTTGTAAGCATTTGGACTGGTTATTCCTTCCTTAAGACGAATTTAATCTAAGTAGTTCATTTTTTTAGAGAATTATGATTATTATGTACATATTTTCTGTGAAAATGGTTATTTCTTTCCTGTTTTTTTCCCTTTGTTTTCGTCTTGTCAAACAGTTTTTGAAGTGTTCACTTTCTATACTGCTGTTTAATGGTTTTGGAAACTAATAAATTTAATTTTGTCTATGTTTTTGAGCGTTGTTTGTTCTTTACATAACTGATAAAATGTCATTATAAAATATTGTTTAAAAAAATCAACAAAACAATGTCCTAATGATGATGAATGAATAGTTATTTTCAATACTTATGAGACATTGTTATAGTTTAAAGGCAAACCGCCGCAGAGCCATCATATGAACTTTTTGGGCATAAATGATCTAGGCACTATTTTTATCCAAAAATAAATAATAAGCTCTTCCTATTTTCTTGTAAAAAATAGTTTCTTTTGTTTAATCAGCAGTGGATCAGCTGATGGTCATAGTTGTTTGTCGCTTGTGATTTTATATAGGCTGTGTGAAATTTATGTTTTGCTGTATTTTGTATTGTTATGTTACAAAATGATTGTGGAAAAATGAGACTTTGAGTGAATTCATGGCTGATGAGTTATCAGAGATAGCAGTGAATATGAGTTTGACACAACTAGACTCAATACTAACCTAAGTTTAAGATGCAAACTTATTCTAACCCTTGGTTTAGAAACAATGAAAATGTAGTGGTGTAAGGAAATTTAGCAATTGGTAACATATATCCACAGATATTGGCTATACATAGACCTTCAAAAAGTAACCTCACTACAGGTACAGGATGACAAACAAACAGAACATAATTCTCACAAAAAACACGCCTAAGTATCAGACGTGTTTCAACAACAAGGTCGTCCTCCTCAGCGACACAAGCCACGCCAATCAAACTATAACTAAAAGTTGTATTTATATTTTTTGGTTGGCGTGGCTCGTGTGTCGCTGAGGAGGACGACCTTGTCGTTGAAACCTGTCTGATACTTAGGCGTGTTTTTTGTGAGAATTGTGTTCTGTTTGTTTGTTATCCTGTATAATTTTTACTCACTACAGGTGTTTGTAGGGATGGTAGTAGTAATGCAATAAGGCCTAGACTTAGTCATCCATCTCCTACTTCAGAATATATTTTTGATAGTAACATAAATCCTCCAATATTAGGTATACATCGACCTTTAACAAGTAACCTCACTGCAGGTGTTTTGTACAAATGGTCGTATTAATAGACTCAGGCTTAGTTATCCATCACTTACTTCAGTATATGTTTTTGATAGTGACTTAATCCTGAATATTATGAAGATTCAGATAGTTTTTTTTTAAGTGTTCAGACTGAAAATTATTGTGTAATTATGGCCGCTAGTCATACACATACATAATGATGGGTTAGTTTCAACCAATAGCCCAGGAACGGGTGTGAAGCAGCCACACATTATCCCGTCTTCAACGTATTAACAAATGGCATGAATTTCTCCATTCATACCTCTCACTCTTAATATTTGATGGTTTGTAAGGTTAGATTGGGAATTTAAATGGGTCTGAAATCACCTTTTAAAATTCAAGAGCTCTTATACAGTTGTTTTATATGGAAAGTGTTTCAAATTTATTTCTACTGTTTAGTTGAGGAATACGAATATTGTTCTGTACTACAGTACTGAGAAGCAGTAACTAGTACTACCAGTATGCATAAATTTGAGTGGTTGCTGGTGTTGAATAAGCCACAATAAAATGTACTACTGTAAGTAAATGTTCTCTGGTAGAGCACCACACCTAGTTCCTGTTTGCTTTCTCACATACACATAGCATGGAGAAGTAAGTATGTGATGGGTAAAATAATTGATGTAAAGTTTTTTTGCGGATATATATATATTCATTTTGATGTCTCCCGAGTCTATTTTAGACTGATATCTGTCTGTCAAATGTGCAGTGCTCTACAGCCCAAACATGAGCAATTCTAATCAAATTTGGTATGTGGGGATATTTTGGTCATATCTGGATGTTGGTGCCAAAACATAATTACGATTATATTAAAATTAATGGTTACAATTTTGCCTCTAATTAAAGACCTAAACAAAACATATTTGTCGACATCTCTCCAAAAATATTAACCGTCAGCTCTACCAATTTTGTTGAAATTTTAGTAAAATATGAAGATTAGTTACGCCAATTTGTGTTCATTATCGTAAATAAAAAATACAGTAGATGCTCTTTAATCAGGCACAACTCTGGCCTGGTCAGTAAATATTATATCAGGCATGGGTCTCAGTCTGCTGTCAGTCTAAAAACGAATCACATCATTGTACTATACTCTGATGTTTTCTGTTATATTATTTGTTATTAAGTTTTAGTGACTTTGATTTAACATTATTAATATAGTTATACTTTTACATTAAAACTACGCTAAGATATTCTCTAAGCTGAGTTTTTTATATCTTTTTTGTTATAAAAAAACAAAAAGATGAATTTAAAAGTTTGCTGCTTAGGCTGTAACAGCAAAAAACATTGAGTCTAGACATACATTAAAAAACATAAATTGTAATAGCTAGACAGTGTTTTATACACTTGGTTCAGTAGACGAAGATCAAAAGGTAAATTTGTGACCAGGCCTATTGTAATTGAAAGGTAAAACAATTTCATCATGAGATGGGCTTGCCAGATAAACATTGCGTATTTAGTTCGCTTCAAAAATTTAAAGTTTGGCATGGAATCTTTAGTCTTAATATGACCGGAGAAACTAGATGGGCTGATGAAAATGAAGCTGAAAGAGTACATGGAAACTTTTAAAATCCATTATTTTAGAGCATAATTTAACCCTCTAAGTCAAATTTACAATACTGATGAGACTGTGGCATTGTTTACCCACTTCAAGCCTAGCAGGCGAAGACGAAAAATGTGAAGGGTTTTAAGAAAACAGACAGATTGATGGTTTACTTTGTGCAAATGCTTCTGGTGACCATCAGTTATCACCTTTCGTCATTGGAAAATACAAAAAAGCAAGAGTTTTTAAAGGTGTTTTAAACTGGCCTGTACATTACGACACTCAGAGCAATGTATGGATGACAGCAGAAGTTTTGAAGAACTGGTTTTTCCATCATTTCGTGTCGGAAGTGAAAAACAAATTTAAGAAACTTGAAATGTCAGAAAACAGCAAAGTTGTTTTATTATTGGATAATTGTAAGGCTCAGACCTGGTTTCTGGGCAGATTTTTGTTGCATTTCTACCAGCAAATGTTATTTCATTAATCCAGCTAATGGATCAAGACGTGATACAAAATTTCAAGTGTTTCTATAGGGGTTCTTTTGTACAAGGTCTGTTGGATTCTGACTGCAACTTAACAGATTTCTAAAAACAGTTTAATGTTAAGGATGGAGTTTTTGCAACAGATTTAGCATGGGATGAAGTAAAAAAGGTAATCCTTCAAAGATGTTGGCACAAACTTTGGACTAATGCTATAGATGACAATAAAAAAGAAGAAGATTCAAGGATCACGAGTGATGGCCATAATTTGTTGTTAAACATAGTACAAAATGGTATCAAATAACCTTTAAAGAGATGTATCTCATGAGGAAGTGTTGGCATGGATGGACATTGATAGTGAAGAAGCTGTGATTGAGGAATTAAGTGATAAACAAATAATTAAAAGTGTCGTGAATCAACAAGAAGTGGAAGTTCCAGAAGTTAAATCGAATGAAGAAGAAGGGGCCGATGTGAGTCATTCTATAGTTTCATGGAATGAAGCTTTCGATACACTAAACAAATTCATATTCTTTGCCAAGTCAAATAAGAACTATAACTCTGCGAACTAATAAATTCATGTATAATTCGCAATGAGTTTTTGAAGATAAGAGCTGAATCAAGGAAACAATGTGATATAAGAGACTTTTTTAGCGAGGTAGGGCTTAGTTAACCCTCTGGTAGGCGCGCGGGCTACAGCTGTACCCCAAGATATATATATATTAATTTATCATCCTGTTTGTTAATATTTTATTTAAATAACATCAATAAGTCGTGCATACACTACTTCTGAACTATTATATGTGATTATGGCTTAAATAAAAAAACTAGCTATGACCATATTATACAAAGTTTGAAAATATGATCTTTCGTGAATTTTTGTTCAATGTTTAGGCTTTTGAAACTTTTTTTTTTCAAGGTAACAAATAATTACAAACAATGATTTTCATTGACAATTTTATTCCTAGGCCAAATTCATAAGATTTACATTAATTTTTTTATTGGATTACGTAATAAACTGATATATACAACACATTGTCACATTTGAGCAGTACGAATTATTGGAAATAATATGCAAATTTACTTGTAAACACCTCAGATAGTATTAGCATGTCATTATTTCAACAAGTTAAACTCAAAACACATACAAAGGTAAAAAACAATTATATTCTTTATAATCTTATGTAAAACTATAAGTTTTATTCGCTTTTTACGAATTGCTGATGTATTTATATATGTATTAGTTACCTTTCTTAGTAGTCGGAGCAATTCTTATTTTGTTGTAGAAACACTACAGCGCTGTTTCGCCGTTCACAGCCGGCTTCATCAGGTGTAGGCTTAACACTTGAATAAAACACAATGATACTGAACAAACACGAAACAAAAAACAATATAAAATCTATCAGAGGTTAACTCTTCGTTAAATGTCATGAACTTTGTACTGGCATGGCCGCGGCATAGTTTCTGTATTTCCGAACGGAGACTGAAGTGAAGGTCGAATAATGTATTTTCAATGTCATCTGTGTTTGTTTAGATCAGACATTAGGTCGTAGATGGGGTTAGCTGCAAAGTTCAATTTATCATTAAGGAGTGAGCCGGGATTTCTCTTCTGGGAAGTGTATATATTATATTCTTCCAATACATTGAGACGACGGCCCTTCTTCTCGTTGTGGATAATGGTCATGTAGGTGCTGATATCTGTGTAATGGTGGTTTGTGTTGATCAAATGTTCGGCATAATTAGATTTATGTCTGCAGAGGGGGTTTTTGTGAGTAGGTAAATGTTCTTTAAATCGTTCTGTAAATGATCTGCCAGCCTGGCCTATGTAAACTTTATCGCAGTTGTTACATTCGAGCTTGTAGATTCCACTATTGTCATATTTGTTGACTTTTTTATTTTTGAATTGGTGTTAAGGAAGTTGCCCAGGTTGTTGGAAGTGCGGTATGCGATATTGAATCCATGTTTCCTGAATATGTTATTGATGGGGCAGTTTAGAATGCGGTTAAATTCCATAGGTATATAGTTTTTATCAACAATCGCAACATCAAATTTCAAAATAGAATTGATGACAACAATAAAAACAGTTTTTCAGCTAATGATACAGATGTGAACCAGTTGTCAATAGTTACATTTCGATTTGTGTTTGAAATAGGTTCTACCATTCTGACTGTCACGTCCTCTGAAGAATTTGATGTCTTTTATGGACCATTTGGCTGAGTTCCAGCGTATATTTCCAGGTTTACTGTATATATTGTTTTCGCACACACAAGGGCAAACACCTTTATGCCATATCTTGCAGGTTTTTTCGGCATATACATGCGAAATGGACACTTCCCTCGAAATGCAACTAATCGTTCATCAACTGTACAGAATTCACTTGGAGTAAAAAAGTTCTGATAATTTTGTATGCTCAGTTCAAACAGCTCTCTGATTGGTGCTAATCTGTCAATTTCCCTCCTCTGCTGACGATCTCTGTAGTCATCAAACCGCAGACAGCGCATGAGAAAATGAAATCTCTTTTCACTTATAGCAAGATAGCATGATTCAACTCCTGACCCTTTGCTATTATCCAATATGTCTTAGTTTTCTTTCTGCTACTTCCTAATGTACCGGAAAGAAACAGAATTCCAAGAAAGGCACAGATTTCTACCTCGTCAGTGTTTCTTGCATCTCTGTCTCTATGAAAATTTTCCCTGACCACGTTAATAAAAATATTAGTTGAGGAAACTATCAGTCGGATTAACGTGTCATCCATAACTAAGTTGAAACATTCAATCTCAGAAACCTTTCCTCTAGCCTCTCCTTTAGGTCCTGGAAGCCTTACAATTGTTTTCTGCCTGGTTCGGACATTTCTTGCTAGTGGAGAATTTTTCCTCCATTTCATAACATTTTTATCCTTATCTCTTACCAAGTATACATATGCAAGAGGAACGTCATCACCATCGTCTTCATCCAGGTGCGAAATCTCTTCATCAGGCTCATTAGGCTCTTGAACTGCTTCGTCTGTATCAGAATCATGGATCTCTTCTTCCACAATATCTTCTTCACCATCGTCACTGTCATTTTCCACAAAGTCGTCTCATCTGATGACTCTCCTTGAAACAGTTCATGGATTATCGAGTCATCACACAATCTTATGCGCTTCGCCATAACAGAACACGAATAGGCGCGCGGGGTACACTTGTACCCCATAGCGATTCAAACGAGAATAACACAGCGATCGATACTCGGTGATGTTTCGAGTCGCACTGAACTTGTAGCTCAAAAACCGGTTTGAAGGTACTCTAGCGCTCACCTTACCCTAGCGGCAGGGTAAAAAGTTACAAAGGAAACAAAACTGTCTGGGGTACAACCGTACCCCGCGCACCAACTGGAGGGTAAGTCAAAGTGTCTATGAATAATGATTTTTGAAATTTAATTTTTATATTTCACTACTGTAATCCAATAAATAACTGTTCATTGTACGTACTGTAATTAGTGTTTTTCTTTATTGAACATCAATTCTAAAACACAGGCAATTTGGCCACGTATTTACAATTTAAATATGCAGGAATCGTAAATACACAGGCCGCTTTTGTTAATTGTTTGTATGATTTATCCTGTTTATTCCTGGTAAATTTTCTGACGTTCACCAAAGTCCCAACCATGTAGAATTAACAAGCGTCTACTGTATATAGTTGAGGAATAATTGGGGAAAATAAATCCTGACCACTGTCATTAAAAGCTCAATTTTAATATAAATATGACTTGCTGAGGATGTGTTAGACACAAGAGAACATGGTTTCATATTTTGATCTACTGAAATGACAATTTATTACTTTTAGTATTGGCTTGGTTTTGAGAATGGGTGAGTGAAAAAATTTGTGCAATGTTTTTGCACAGTTAATTTTTTTAATGCTAGTTTACAGTGTACAGAATGTTCATAAACATGACGTAAGACCAATTCTTGAATTTCCTATCTGTGTATTCTAATTCATTAAAATTGTTAACAGTGTTTCCTAAGATTGACAGATGCGATACCTATTTCATCACACCCTCTTATTTTTGTAATTAAATAAAAAAATTATTTAGGGGTTCTATCTCCCTAAATTCCCAACTTGATAAAATTTTCCTGAAAGTAGAATGGAAGACAGCTATTTTCTCCCTCTCCCACCAGTTGATAAACCTAACAAAAAAGCAAAGTTTCAATTATGCAACTATGGAATTTGTCAACTTTTAAGTAAAAATAGCGTGGGTGACAGCGCATGCCACCTCCCTTTAGTAGTTGATAAACTTAACTGTAGAACAAGTCTTGTATTGTCCAACTATGGATTCTAACTTTCTAGATTCCCAACTTGTCATCTTTTTGGTAAAAGTAGAGTTTGACCATTCATGCCTCCTTTCCTTAGTAGTTGATAAACTTGACTAAAGGACAAATCTTAAATTATGCAACTATCGATTCCAACTCCCTAAATTCCCAAATTGTCACCTTTTTGATAAAAGTAGTGGTGGGTGGTCATTTCAGATTCCTCCCCCCAAATATTTTGCAACTGTGGATGTAGTATCAAATTGTCACAGTTTCCCTAAATTATATTTGGTGACAGTTCTTGTCTCCACACCATCAGAAAATTGAGAAAATAAAGAATAAGTCTTGAATTTTCAACTATGGTACTCCTTAACCATTTATGCCCCAGACTTTTTTGTTGTCCCGGTCAGTAACCCCAGCCAAACTTGCATTGGACTACTTAACACAAAGGGGAAAATTGCATTAGTTAAACCAAAAAAATCCAAACTTCCAAAAATATAAAATAAAATAATTTGTTAAAATTTTATATAATATTTATTGTAAACAAGTATTTTTATTACAAAAATATAAATTATATGTTTTTTGTAATTTAATCTACATTAAATATTTGTAAATATGTACTGCATGTTGCAAAGAGGTATTCATTATTTAAAACAACCTATTATGTGAAAGTTTGTGTACATTCTATTGACAAATACTTGAATTAACCTCTTCAGATGTTACAACAATTGTGTAGATTAATATTTTCAAATTAAAAAAAGAAAGAAGTATTTAGAGGGGTTACACTTATGGGAAAGACACATATTTGTGTTAATTAACATCTCTAGAGTGGTTTATTGCTGCCATTTCTTAGCTGTTTATCATTTGTCTGACTAGTCTCTGGTGGTGACAATCTTCTTGTTTTCAATGAATTGAGCATTCACAGCTATATTATGTTAGTATTGATTTAAGAATTTTGGTTTCATATACCTAGTGGTCCATATTTAATGATTTGTTGTTTTTGTTGATACATTTTCCCTATGAAAATATAGAATAATGAATATTATCCAAAACAAGTGTGTTGGTAGCACATTTAAGGTAGCTTTTTACTGACACATTTATGTTGTTAGTTCAAATACAGACTATGCAATTTTGAATTAAAATGTAGATGATTTTTTATGTTTGTAAATATGGAAATCAGTATGATTGGTGAAATTTCTAGTGCTGCATATTCGATCTCTAAATCCAATAACAATGTAGATTTATTGTTTTAGTCATTAAACCTAAGCTATCTTATATATATATATATATATATATATATATAGTAGTAGTAGTAATTTTTATATTTTTTAAGTAACATCTTTCTTCAATGGGGTGAATAAACAATTATTGAATGTGGCAAGAAGACCAGATATTGTGGAAAGTATTCTTACAATTTTAGATGACCCAAACACTTCTGATCTTGAATTCATTGAAGATGACGATATAATTTAATCGAAGAAGATGATAATTTTGAGTTTGGTTCTCACCTTTTTGAAGATTTACTTGAAAATCAAGACAGTTAGATACAAGAGTAAGAAGTAGTTGAAGCCTAATGGTTCTAGTCCAAAGGGTATTGAGGAAGAAAAGGTTGAATTTCTAAAGTGGTCTGCAAACGAAAATGACTTGATTAGTAAAACACCTAAATTCAACGGATCTGAGTCATTCAACTTTAATATACCTGTATCTGGTGAGGCACCATTTTATTTATTTCCAAATTTGTTCCCTTATGAATTAGACATGATTGCTAAAGAAACAACTCGAAACACTTCTTTAAAAAGAAGAACCTGAGTTCACAACAAGTCTAGGTGTGATAAAAACATGTTTAGCCATCAACTTTGGCCTTCATTCACTAGCCAAATTATAGAATGTTTTCATCATCCTTGGAATCTGTAAGACTGGAACTGATTACAAATTCAATA
Source organism: Aphrophora alni (assembly GCA_963513935.1). Taxonomy (NCBI): domain Eukaryota; kingdom Metazoa; phylum Arthropoda; class Insecta; order Hemiptera; family Aphrophoridae; genus Aphrophora; species Aphrophora alni. Next base: position 43,050,354 of record OY740765.1, read on the forward strand.
TCATTGAAAAGATTAAAAAAATATATTTATATTTCATTGATAACAACACCATTCCAGAAGACAATACAAACATTTTTCTTAAAATTAACCCAGTTATTAAGCCATTAGATCAATCTTATGTAACTTGTATAAACATTATAGAATACTTAGTAGTAGATAAGACAATAATTTCGTTTAAAGGTAGATCAGAAGTTAAGCAGTAGGCCTACCTAAAGAAAAAACTTAAAAAGTATGGACTCTTGGATATTCAAATCGCTATGTTACAAAGTTTGAAACATATCGGGGGGGGGGAGAAATGAGGCTCCTTCTGACCTTAAAGTGACCTGCGGGGGATTAGATCTTTTAGATTGCATAGTTGCCTATTACCCACATTCACTCAAAAGCAAAAGATCTAGCTAACAATTTTTTTTGTTTAATATTGCCACAGACAAAGCTTGGATTGTGTACAAAATTAAAACATCTTTTTTGGATTTCAAGACTGAGTGGCTAACTCTCTTATCAAAACATGCCAGAGGCGAAAAGTTAGGAGGCCCTTATCAATACACCACCAAGAAGCATGCAAGACCAGGTGTTGTACTAGATATCAGAAAGACAGATGTGCCAAAATGTTCCAGAGAAACACCCTACAAGAGATGTACCCGGTATAAATGTGGTGTGTGATTTTCTACATATGCCCTGAATATTTAAAGCTTTCCAAAGTAATGACTAAAATAACTCAAGTATAGTATTATTATATTTTGGTTAGTTATCAAACGTAAGTAGTTCTGTAAACAGGTAATGTCAGGAAACATTTAAATAAAATACAATTCTCTTGTATTTTACTGTTTTAATCAATAATCCAAATGGAAAACTTAAAAAGAAAATAAACGTAACAAATATAATATAACAAATCTTAAATATTTAGTTTTGTATATACGCACGTAATTCATGCCAATGTTAATCAAATTAATAACTTTGACACCTGTAGGTTTTAACTCTTTCTTTAATTGAAAAATTAAAGTTTAAAAATTATTTACAATAAAAAAAAAATTTTCGTTCAAATTTGATGCACTTAATTAATAATTATACAATTAATTAACATCTTAATCTACTACTTATTCTAAGTACATAGTTAAATACAAGTTACTTATTCTACAATGTCTTAATCTAAAATAAAGAAATAAGAGTGCATCAGAATTTTTTACTTTCAATTATTTTGATTAAAATGCTCCGGCTAACTGAAATTTATTATTTATTTATTTATTTACTTTCTCTTTACGAGTTCGTTAGGTTCTTTGGTGACTATAATTTACTTAATATAAAATATAATTTGGTGGTAGTTTGTTTAATTGAAATTGTCCATTAATTTGTACTTATCGACTCTGAAGTTCTATCACAGCTCCAATGTTCCTGGTTTCTTGAGCGTGGTTCCCGCTTAGATTGCCAGTAGATGGATTGATTTGCCTTAATCTTTTCAACGAATCTTCTTTTCTTCATACACTTTTATTTTCACACACTTTTGTGATGACGATTACTTTTTAATTTATTCAATGATTATTCCTGTTCAAACACTTGTAGAACGACGCTATTACTCACACACTTTTATGACGACGACTCTTTTAAACTTATAAACGACTATCTTTTAACTATACTTTGAAGATTATTATTAAATACTTGTACAAAACGACGCAGTTACTATTTAATTTCGACGGTTGATTTCGGTTAAATCTTTCACAACATTTTTTATTTTTTGCTACTAAGAGAAACACTCCGGAACACCCTTCTTCAATAAGTTAACAACCAAAAAGACCTCTTGCGCTTCTCTTCTACCTTTATTTATAATTTTTATTTTCAAACTGCTTTATTCCGATCCTCTGCCTTCATTGGCTTATTTTAAATCTTTTACGTTACTTTAGAATGATGTAATTCCTTTCATTGGTCCTTTTCAAATAATTTCGGTTGAAGGCATTGAACTTTTGAATCCTTGGGGTCCGTGACTGACATTAGGATCGGTTTTCAAGCTGTCAACCCTTTCAACTCTTCACAATTTATGGCCTGCCGAGCACTGACCTTTTGGGAGCCCTCTATTTCGTTACAATATAGTGTCTTCACTTCATTTGAAGACCCTCTTATGTCAAAAAAGGGGATCTACATTTGTAAAACCAAGATATTTGGGACAGTTAACTTTAATATACTTTGTTGCCATATCAACCTTTATAAAAAATTAAAACTCATATTTTAGTTACATTTAGTGTATGTAAATACGATAAATGTAGCAGAGGTTAAGCGTGTTTTTGTTTCTACTTATATAATGACTAAAATTTGGGGGGGGGGGGAATCATAACTTTCATAAATTATAAATTAAATTTTTTATTTATTTTATCTTAAAAGATCTGCAATACTTACAAAATAAAATAATTTGTTGAAAATTTTATAATTATAAAAAAGTATTCTTATAGAAAAATTATATGTTTTTGTACTTTAATCTACATTAAATATTTGTAGATATGTACTGCATATTGCAAAGAGGTATTCATTATTTACAACAAACTATTCAGAAATTTAATACTTCCATACTCCCAAAAGTGAATAAACTTAAGTTATGAATTTTGTATGTCTGATTCCCCATCTTGTCACTCAAATCTGATAAGTTGGGAAAATATAGTTCGATTTCATTACTGAGGAATTTCAAAATTGATTTTTAGTAATAATTATGATCATTAAACAAGTGGTGGGTGGTACATCCTCCAATATTTCTACAAAGCTGACAAGATAGAAGTTTAACATGTTAGATAGGTGGGAAATTAAAATATATATATATTTTTTAAACACTGGGTGGATAAATAGTAGAACTTCCAATCTTTGGACTTACTGGTAACTGACAAGTTGAGAATTTAAAGTGTTAGAATTCATGGATAGGAAATTTAAGCATTCCCTTTTAGTTAGGTCTAAGAAAAATTGACAGGAGAGAGGAATGGTACATTCTCCAGTGTTGAGACAAGTTGGGATTTTATAGCTTTAGTATTCACAGATGGGAATTTGATTTGCTTTTTAGCTATGATTATGAACAATGGAGTGGGGGAGGGGGTTAGTTATTCCAATTTTTGGGACAAAGCTGACTAGCTTAGAATTTAAAGTGTAAATATTCATAGTTGTGAAATTCAACAGTTAATTTTTAGTTATGATTGTGAACAATGGGAGGAAGATAACACATCGTACAATGGTAAAAAGGTGGGATTTTATAGTGTTGGAATTAACAGATGGGAATTTGAATTGCTTTTTAGCTATAATTATGACATCTTCCAATGTTGGGACAAAGGTGACAAGTTAGGAATTTAAGTGTTAGAATTCAAGAATTTCATTTTAGTTATGCCTTTGAATGGGTAATGGTCAATTCTCTAATGTTAGGATAAAGCTGACAAGAATGTGAATTTAAAGTGTTAAAATTCAAAGATGGGAATTTTATGAATTGCTTTTTGAGTTATGATTATAAACAAAGGATGACACATCTTCTTATATTGGGACAAGATAAGTTGGGAATTTATAGAGTTAGAATTAACTTATATTTGGGAAATTAAAAAATTCCTTGTTAGACATGATTACTAACAAAGGTTGGGGAATGGCAAAACTTCTCAGCGATTTTCCTGTATTGGAGATTTTGACACTTCTTGCTCCTCCTCTCCCGAATGTTCATAATAGTAACTTTAAATACAGTTTTTTTAAATTTCCTAACTATGGAATCCAAATCCCTTAAATTATCATTTATGGGTGTAACATCTCTTTTCTCCCGTCTATGGTGATCATCATAAGTAAGTAGGAAGTCTTGAATTTCCTATAAAATCTAATTTCCTGTAGTGCAATTGGTCAATTTTCTCTGTATATTGAATGGGTGACATGTCACCTCCCACACCCATTGAATGTTCTAAATTGCAACTAAAGATCAGTTCTTTACATTTTCATCTATAGATCCCACGTCCCTAAATTCACTTGTCAACAGCTGTTTTTAACATTAAAATGGTGTCAGCTCTTACAACCCTCTAACTACTCTCGAATATTGTTAATGGTGAGTGGAGATCTATTCTTGAATTTCCTCTCTATGGATTCCACCTAAAATTCCTACCTTGTCAACTTATTCCTAACATTGAAAGAGGTGTCAGCTCTCCTCCTCCTCTCCAACACCACAAAAGATGAAGATAAATTTTTGATTTTTTTCCACTTTTTAAGAATTTCCAATTTGTTCATGTTTTTCAAATTTTTTTGATTGTGATATCTACTACCCCCCCCCTTTCATGTTAATCATAACTAGAGAGTAATTCTTTATTTTCTCAACCAAAGGAATTCCTATACTTTAAATTCCCAACTTGTCAGCTTTTTCGTAATAGTGAATAAGGTGACATCATCTCATACCGCCTCCCCTTCGAATGTTTTAATCACAAGTGAAGACCAACTGTTTGCATTTTTGAACTACGCTTTAAAAACATTTTAAAGTATGTATTCTTTTGCCTCCCCCCCCCTCATCAAATTTGATCATCTTAACTTAAGAGAATTTTTAATGACCCAATTAAGAATTCCAACTCTTCCACTTGTCAGCTTTTTCCAATATTGGAGATTGTAGTATCTCCCCTCCCCCCATTTCAATGTTTGTTGTCCTAACTAAAAAGTAGTTCTTGAATATTACAACAAAGGATTTCAACTTTCTAAAATTTCCAATTTGCCAGCTTTTCATTAAAATTTTAGGAGGCTTGTCCTTCTTGCCCGGCCTCAATACTTAAAATTGTACCTGAATAACAATTCTTGAATTTCACCAATATTGAACATTGTAAATCCCTCCCCCTCCCACTTTGATGTTCAAACCTCACACATTTCCCATTTTTCAACAAAATAATTTTAGAATTCTAATACTAATTCTGACTTTAATTGAATAATGATTTACAGTTATGATCAGTTTCTAATATCAAACAGAAAGCCATGACATATCAATAAATTGGCCATTGTTATAATCACAAACAATAATTTCTAGAAGGCTGCCAACATTTTAATGTCAGTTTATTTGATATATGTCTCTATCTATGATATATTATTTAACATACTTCTAGCCTATTATATTTGAATTATTGCTGTGTGTTGTAATTTAATAAACAAATTATTGTAGTCATATATAATAATTATGTTATCGTAACTTTCTGAATAATAACAGTTGTTGTGTAATTCACCAGTATTACTGCACGTATTTTCTTATCGGGTTGAAATATGGCATTGTCTGAAGTTTAGGGTAGTTTAATATATTAAAACCGCATTAATAATTTGTTTACTGTAATGTAAAACAAACTATTGAGAAAATACCCCCTAACCCGACCAAAATATCCCAATCTTACAGGTGAGAAATTTGGTCACTTTCAATGTGACAGACAGTATGTAAAAAAAAAAAAAAAAATACATTGGTGAGTAAATTGAAATGTACTCATACGAACCAAGTGAACCACCTGATTTTTGACAGTAATTTCCAAATTAGTGAACTGTAGTTTATATTTATGATTTTTAAAAGGCGTAGTAGAGAAGAAAGGCAAACCTACCTTTCGGACAAATATGAACAAATCGTGCTTCGCTCTTGTAAAGAACCAAACAACATGGACCAAACTAATATATTCTTCAGTCTACAAATATTCGTATGAAAAAGTGAAGATATAGAAAGATATTAACAATAATATACAAATCTTATAAGGACTATTTTCAATTATTGAAATACAAAAAAGACTGTAGTGAGTATATATTTATCAGTCTTGTAAAATTAGCATCTTTATTTTACGTAAATTGGTATATGATTTTGTCAGAACTATAACTAGACAACTGCACGCTTTCCTGCTGTCTTTAGTCATTTGCAGATAATCACTATTTTACTTTCTCAAGTGATATAGAGTTTTCTGCGGATATATCCGTTTTGTTGGCTAAGGACCCAAATGAACCGTATTGATCGCCATCACTCAAAACAGTACGAGAGATATCATTTTAAAGAAACAATAAAATATCAGCCATAGGGCTATAATATATTTCCATAATTTATCAAAATCTACTTTACTGATTTCGATCAAACTTTTGTGAAATGAGAAGAATTATTACACAAACCAGTGTCCAAAATGGCAAGTAAAATAAACGGTTCAGGAATAGTTGCTAAAAAACAAAAAAGTACCTGGAGTTTTGTCAGCTTGATTTTAATCACATACAATTTATGTTTGTGTTTATGACACAACCAAAGTAAGGGTAGACACTTATTGAAATATATGTTTCTCACATATATATGTAGTATAGAGAAAGTTTATGTGATGGGTAAAAAAATTGATGCCAAGTTTTTTTTAGATAACATATCTGTTTTTGAGGTTCCGTGACTTAAAGGGATGGTTTTAGGAAGGATATCTGTCTAACTGGCATCTGTCCTATGTGCAATGCTCCACAGCCCAAAGGTGTGGACCTATTTGAATCAAATTTTAAATGTGGACATATATCAGTCATGTCCTCGGTACGTTTTAAAAAATTTTCAATAACTCAAAATTTGGAGGTAGGTGCCATAAAAATAAATCACAAAATTACAATTTTCTAAAATCAACTCTAACGATTTTGATCAAATTTTGCTCAAGTGTAGTCTTCAACAACACGAACAAAACGTATTGGCCACCATCTCTAAAAAAAATGCCAGTTTATGAGTTGTATCGGGAAAAACCAAAAATTGGCCATGGGGTTGCTATAAAAACCCAGTTTCTCAAAATTGGCTTTAACAATTTCATTCTAATTTTATTTAAATATGAAGAATAAATAACCCAAACTTGTGAGCAAAGTCACAAGTAAAAAAATTCTACGGTTCACAAATAATTAACAAAAACAAAAATATAATGTTGTCATTAAAAGGTCAATTTTAATCAAATTCGATTTACGATGAGTGTCTATTTATGGCACTAGCAAAGAAAGCTTAGAACTATATTTAAATATATAAATACTTTTTTCAAAGACTGTGTCCACAGTACATTTGCACTATTTGATTGACTACTACCAGCTTGATAATTTTGTTGACAATTAGTTTTTGTTCTTTTTTATTTAGTTTTGGGGATGGGTGAGTGAGAAAATTTGTGGAATGTTATTGCAGCATTTATCTTACATAAATTTGTTACAGGAATTTCCCGAACAGTAGCATAACTACCCGAACTCTCCAGTGCATAAAAATTCTGATTTTCTACAACTGCTAGCTTTTTCACAATATTTTTTTTTTTGCATTTAAAGAATATAATTTGTAATATTCCTTCAAGTGCATTTTCAATGTAGTGGCTTAAGGAATGTGTCTTTCTTTCAACCCCCATTTCTCGGTGACAATATCATTATCTTTCAATTATTGGATGTAATGATAAACTCGGTAAAAACATTCAGCGACTGCACTTGATGTACGTGTGAGGCCAGATTTACTGGATTAACACAGATTTGCTTATGTTTATTTCGTTCCTGGGTAATTATAATTAAAAAATGGAGAACCTTCCTGTTTACAGATTATGCACATTATTGCGGTCATAATTCTGCACGACAAAAAAAAATTTAAGTTTATTTAATTATATTTAATTTTGGTCCTTATCATATATGACATGTCTTTTTTAATTTAATATTTTAATGTAGTTTCTTGTTTTATAATATTGGCACACTATTTTCAAAATTCTATACCTCCGAAATTTTTAAGCGTAAAAAACAATTTCATCCTCAGCTTAAGCTTTCTTTGTAGTCTCTAATATTTATTAACCTTGTAGGCCTAGATCCCTACTTACTCCAAACAATATTGAAAATGTGCGTGTATCTGCACTGCAAAGCCCAAACCGATCAACCAGGAAACAATTTGCCACTTTTCAAAGAAAAGTTTACAACGAATTTTAATATTGATTTGAATTTTTATCCCTACAAGTTAGAAGTTGCAGAAAAACATATTCCTTCAGATGCAGAATTACATCTTATTATTGTTTTTCAATGATTATTGCAGCTCATTGATGATGAAAACATTTTGGAATGTTTACTAATGTCTAATGAAGTTCATTTTGAGCTATCTGGTAATGTAACCATTTAAAATTATTGTAGTTACTGCTAAAGAGAGAATACCAGGGAAATCCATCAATGACCTCTGCAAAGTAACAAAATGACAGTATGGTGTGGTGTTGCAAGTTTTGGAGTTATTGGGGCTTATTTTTTTGAAAACTAAAATGGTGTAACAATTACTGTGATTAAAGAACGACACGTGGAAATGGATTTTATAATTCAAGGATTGCAACAATTTGGAATAGAAATAGACTCTTTAAGGTACCAGCAAGAGGGAGTGACTGCACATGTGGTAAATCTGTCAATGACTGTTTTTCGAAGACTGTTCCCGGGGCATTTCACTTTTGGTGATATCGCATGACCTGCCACGGCCTCCGGATCTAACAGCTTGAGATTATGGGCTGTGAGGCTACTTTAAAAGCAAAGTTTTTGTTACGAAACCACACACCATTGCCGATTTAAAGAAATGAATAAGGAATGAGTTGGTCCAATACCGATGTCAATGATCCGTCGGGTAATAGCAAATTTTCAGAAAAGATAAGAAAAATGTGTGGAGATTGGAGGGGAGCACCTACGTGATGTTATTGTCCATAAATAAAAAAATCATAACTATGTCCATATATTAGCTATTGTAATAAATTGTTACTGTTTTTCCCATAAAGTTATTTTATTTTGAAAACTGTCAGGTTTTATTGGACCACCCATTATATACTGGATGTTCAAAAAATATCAGAATGGCTTATTATCTATAGTTCTAATTTAGATAGACATGAAACAAATGAAATTTTATAGAAATCGACCTCCTCAATCTACAGAATGAGCAAAAATTAGGTATCGTAGACAGAAAGCTTGTCTTATGGAACCATGAATATATTTTTGTATTTTCTTAAAGTAGAGAAAAATTTACATTAAAATATGGTTATTACTTTGTTCTTTTTATAATAAATGCTCGAAGTGTTTCCCTTCTGCAGTGAGCTAGATGATTGTAGAGCATTCTCACATACTGTAGCATCTCAGAAGGGATTTCTGCCGCTTCATGTAATATTCGCTGTGTTAAGTCATTGTTGCCATAAGACCATTGATTTTTAAGAAACACCAAAAAAACTTTCTAAGAGTCAGGTGAAAATAATTTATTTTTGTGTTTCTTTGTTCAAGTATGGGGATCTGTTAAAAAGAGAACCGTTACTAGAAAACAATATTTTGTTAACATAACCTGACCCAACAGAACAGCTGAAATGTTGTTGGCGTGTATTAAGGAATAGGAAGAATCTAGAACGAGTAGATATTTCTTAGAATCCTACTTGTGTGAATTTATGTGGCACCATAGGAACAAGTTTGAAGAACTGTTTGACACCATCTGGAAGAACATCAATTTATATTGGGCTTCAGAACAATAAAATGTGTATTAATATATTATGTATAAAGTAGGTTAGGTTAGGAAAGCTTCTGGATGCCACTGTTCAAGTGACGGTACTCTTCTTGAACAGAGCCACTGACTTTTAAGATTTTTTAACAATGATGTTTTTCTTTTAACACGTTGACTGCTAGCGTCCACGATCGTGGACTCAGGGGGGCGCTGCCATGTGCGCTCGTCTACGATCGTGGACGCCATAGTTTTGTTGCTTAGATTCGTCCGTGTTTCTAGCATTTGTGTGGTGTGGACGACTGGTTTTGCGCATATGGGGAGATAGTTTTCTTCCATTTTTGCGATCGTTGTTTTCAGTTGACGTGTTTCCATGGTAACATATGTGTTATGTGGACGTCTCCAGGTGCTCACGTCCACGATAGTGGACGCAGACTAAAATGGCCTAAAATACATTTTTTTGCCCACATTGTCTTCCTACATGTTTTTCCATCATAACACATCTGATATTAAGTAAAAATAATTTTTTTAATTTTTAGCATGTGCCAACCACTATTGCATGACTTTTAGCAGTCAATGTGTTAATTGGACACAAAGATATTCTCTCATTAAAACTTTAAATTACAATGAATCTGGAAAAAATAATTTACTTATAAACAAAACAAAAAATATTTTTTAATATGCTAAGCACAAAAATATTTTTCATGGTTCTATAAGACAAAGCCGGAAAAAATCACATTGTATGAATTTTTGGAGCATCCTATACAGACCAAAGACTTGCACAGATTTTAATCATATTTGATGTGTGGGAATATTTTGAGACATATATTTTCATATTTTGGAGACTAAATCAAAATTTGTGGGTAGCTGCTATAAGAACAAATCACAAAATTACGATTTAGATCAAACATTGCTTCTTAGGATGCAAACAAAACATATTGGTTATCCAAAATTCTTTCTTTTTTTGAGTTATTAGTAAAACATTACAAAAATAGCTGTAATTTCTCAAAATTGGCAAAATTTTAGTGTAATGTGAAGGTTAAAGACTCAAACCGTAGTGCTAATGGCAACTCAAAAAATATTACGATTTAGGAAGAAGGAAGAAGCTTTGACCACCATTATTAAAAACTCCTATTTAAATAATACAACATACACTAAAAGGACATGTTTATGACACTAGCTATGCAAGTTTAAGTCTATATTTAAATATATGATTTTCTTTTTCAAAGAGGGCATCCATGATTCATTTTCATTTTTGTTATTAACAATTACTGAAATACAATTTTGGTGCTGATTAGTTTTTTTACATTGTTTTTTACAAGAGGACGCTTCAATGACCAAGTCATCTTCAGTTGTTTCAATACTGCAGAAACAACTAAACATTATGACTTAGTCTTGTGGTAAATAAAGTAATTATTGTAAAAATTTGTATTCAGTCCTCAACGGCTCACTATAGTAAATACAGGATTGGCAATCCTGAGGAAATCTAGTTGGATCTACCTTTTTTCATGTAGTCCTGGTTTAGATCCCTCTCTCTCATCAGGACCCTCATGAGTAAATCTTGTTTTCTTCCGATCCTGACGCTATTCGAGGGTTACGGGTATTTATGTTTTATTGTTAGTTTTTCATAGGGCGATGATGACATAGAGGTTTTTCACCTTAAAACAACAAGGAAGAAAAAAGTATTTCTTTCATTTGGTGATTAAATTTTCTCCAAGTGATGCTCATTCTAAGTGAATTGTGTCACTAAACATTAAGTTATTTCAATATTCTACAGTAAACCGTTTGTGCGCAGCAGTTACCAAATTTTACTAACCGTTTTATTTCTCAGTTTTTAGATTTAAATGTAAATAACTACTGTGGTCGCCAGGAACACCTATGAGTTAGTGCTAACCAAGTGGAAACTTGTTCATCTTTGTGACTCTATACATTGAAAGAAGTCCCTCAGGGGCTCTCTTATAGTGAGTACTGGTGTAACAAACCTGAGGGAGCCTAGCTGAACTAGCTGGATTTACATCTTTCTTCACGTAGTCTTGGGTTAGATCACTTTCTTTTATCAGCTCTCTCTTAACCAATTCATGTTCTCTTCCAACCAAGTATTAAAGTATTCGAGAGCGAGAGGTCATTATTTTATGCTCTTTTCTTTCTTTTTATTATAGCAATGATGACCAAAAGCTTTTCCGCTTTGAACAGCAGCGAAAACATAGAAAGAAGTTATTAAGATCTGAGGAAAACCTCAGATTGATGTTGAGATTTTTGTGGATAGAAGCATATTTTGATTCTGTAAATATGTGTAGTGAGATAGTTTGAGAATCCTTTTCAATTTTATTGTATATGAGAGTTTAATTTTTATTAATGAATATGCTTAGAATTAATTAATCAATCATTTTTGTTTACACACTCAATGTCAAATTTTAATAGTACGTGTATCATATATAACTTTTTTTTAATAAAAAAAGGATAATGTGTATCTTTTGTTTTGTTTTTGGCTTTTGAATGCATGGGGGAAAAAAATCATAGTTCTGATTTTCCAAATCTTTCCAACATATTATAAAAGGAATTAAAATACCAAATTTGAGCATGTGATTTAAGATTGCTAGGTACCATTATAGTTTTGATAAAACTAATTTCATTACAGTACATTAAGAATTCTGAGTTAAATTGGAGGAATATTGAGTTTTTAAACACGGAATTCTGAATTTAAATGTCAGAATTTCGAGTATTAAAGTCGGAATTCTGGGTATCATTACCTCATTCCCCTTTAGGCATTGTAGTACAGTAGGCTACGGCTGATATTATTATACACAGCGAAAGTAAAAGCCGTCCTCAATGATTTGCATTGGAATCTGTGGAATCTGCCCTGACTATGGAGTAGTGAAACTTAGACATGACAGACAGTGGAGCAGTGAAATGCTTACAAGTCCACAATATCTAGTACAGTGATAGGCAATTCCACACTGTAGTTTGGTAACTAACTGTATCGCTCTCATTGGTGGTATACTACTTGTCGAAAATTGTACATTTTATAATTTTTTTTCGAATGGAAGTATATGATATTCATTTCTACAACTGAACCAATTCTTTTGGATTTAAACAATTTTGTGATTACTATCAAAATAAAAATTGATCACATAATGCTAAAATAATGTAAAAGTGTCATTTGATAAATATTTATCAATGAAATTACAGTGATCTAAAAAAATGTTTAAATACAAAAGTATTGAATCAGTATTGAATTCAATTCTACATATGAAATCAGTTTTAATTTCACTCAGTTAACGTCCCCATTTAAATAGATCCAAAATTGCTACAAAATACAACCTTCAGAAGATTTGCAGATTTTTCCTATACAAATGTAAAGTATGAATAATATATAAATATATAGTTCATAAATAAAGCAAGTAAAATTACTGAAATATACAAAACTTAAATAAAAACGTACTGTAATGTCAGTTTTCTTATATATATAATTAATACAATTTATTCAAATCGATGGTATAAATTTAGACTAGAGAAGAGGATTTTATCTGTTAAACGTAATGGCCGGTCTGTGAGACCGGGGGAAATTTTTTATTTCATGGTGTGGCGACAGTGGTGGCACAAGCGTCCTCCCTTCCACAGTACCTTCCCCTCTACTCATGATACACTGCTATTAATCCACGCGACCCAGTTGGAATTCGTTGTCTGTGAATATATAACGAATAGTGAACATTTTGTTTTATTGTATTATTTATTAATTATTATATTGACTTTGTATTGCAATGGATATGCCTTCTACTAGTAAGGGAGCAGTTCTTAAAACAACCGATAATGATTTTGAATGTCATATTCGCTGTTTATTGGTGGATGTAAGTGATGTGTCTGACAGTGATAATGTTGGGTTCGAAGTTGATGATACAGATTCTGATCCGAATTACGTCTCTAATTTTGTTGAGAGCAGTGTAGAAGTAGAAGATGAGGACGATAGTGGTCAGGAAGATGGCGAAGAAGATGGTGAAGACTTGTTAAGACTGCCAGCACCTGAGCCGGTATTAATTGATGATAAAGTTTCCCCAGTAAATTATGTCGGTAAGGATAATTTTATTTGGTATTCAAAGGAGCCTCCAAGGAACCGAAGAACTACAGCACAACATCATTAGAGGTGGTCTTCCTGAGTTGACACACCAAGCTCGAGTGTTAGGATGCAATCCCTTAAAAACCAAGGTATGGTCATTACTATTTACAAATGAGATGATTGATGTTATTGTTTTGGAAAAAAAAAAGATAGTTGTAGCCAGGAAAAGTTTCATGATTCTACAATAAAATATACATACAGAGATTGTGACCAAGTAGAAATAAAAGCAGCTTTAGGTATTTACTCCTGTCTTCAATTTTTAAATCTAGCCTCAAAGACCTAGAATCACTCTTTTCTAAGGGCCCTAATGGAAAGCCAGTTTTATCTGCCACCATGTCATGCAAAAGGGTCCAAATCCTTATGGTATATTTTCGTTTTGATAATGCTATTACTCGTGCAGAACGTAAAAAGAGTGATCGTGCAGCAGCAGTATCTGAGCTTTTCAACGCTCTTATAGAAAATGTACTGCACTAAAAGCTGTGTAACAGTAGAGGAAATGCTAGTTCCGTTTCGGGGGCATTGCCCATTTAAGGTATATATGCCGAAAAAACCAGCGAAGTACGACACAAAGGTTATGTGATTCTGGTAGTTCATATCTAAGTATTGCATACATATACACAGGCAAAGGCAATTTATGATCAGCCCTTAGCGAAGATGAGAAAAGGCTTATTAAAAACGACTCAAAACATTGTTATATTGACAAAACATTGAAAATAGAAACAAAAATGTGACAACTGGTTCACCTCAATAAAATTGGTTGATTATTTTAAAGTTTAAATGGCTCACCTATGTAGGTACTAATAGGAAAACACAAAAAACAAATAGAAGGAATTTCTTGCTAATAAAACAAGAAAAATAGGTAGCATCTGGTATGGTTTCAATGACAACAAAACATTGCTTTCGTATGTGTAAAAAAAAAATAAGGTTGCTTCACTTTTATCTACCATGTACCAGACCATTGCAATGATTTTGAAGTAAAGAAATCAGATATCATAGCATACTACAACAAAACAAAAGGTGGGGTGGACATCCTTGATATGAAGAACTCAATTTACAGTTCAAATAGAAAAACATGCCAATGGCTTTTAACATCTTTTTTTCAATGGTGAACATCAGCAGTGTCAATGCCTTTGTCCTATACATGTGCTACTCGGGCAGTCCTACTAATCTGCCACAGTACAAGTTTGTCAAAAAGCTGGAGATAGAACTCATTGAACACTCCTGCGAAGAAGGTTTACCATCTCTTCGCTGCAGAAAGAAATCAAGTTGACGATTTCAAAACTTCTAAAAGAATATGGTGATTTTCCAGGTGATGTTGGTCAAGCTATCATTCCAGATGACAAACTAGAAAAGAGAACTAGAAAAAGAGACAAACTAGAAAAAATACCTGTAGTAATTGTCCCTGGGAGAAGAGAAGAAAAACAAACTACAAATGTATTCGGTGCCTGAACCCGGTCTGTCTTAAATGTTCAAGAAAAGTATGTGTAAATTGCATTAAGTTTGAGTGACAGTAAAAGTGACAGATCTAGCACATGTTACCAAAAATCAGTATGTATATATATGGTTTGCACATAACTAAAAACCACTGTAGTTTTTTTTATCCTACTTTTTATATACGTTTTTATTCATTACTTTAAATATTTATTAACAATTTTTGGATTTATTTTTACTACATATTTACATTATTTACTCATCTGAAGACATCTGTATTTTTTGTAATTTTTGATATTTGTAAATAAAAGTTCATTGCAACACAAACATTAAATTATGTTCCTTTTTGAGTATTATTTTTGTATACATTTGTACTACATATACTGTATATACAAATTTATGTTATTATTTGCTTTTTGGAATATTTTTTCTCCTTTGTTACCCATTATCTTTTTGTATAACAGATCTACATTACAACAAGAAAACATTTTCAATGAAGAAAAAATGTCACATTACTAAAATGACAAAATATTCTATAACACATGTAATTACAGTAATATACATACATTTGTACAATATTTTGATAGGTACTTATATTCATAAATATACTAAAGTGCTAATAAAAAAATGCTTCAAAACTGCTAAAAAACCCCTAGTGGGTCTGTGAGACTGTTAACGATTTGAGAAATAGGCATACCGTTTATGGGTTAATAAGCAGAAATTGGAATTTTACTTTTCATCAGTACAATTCTACTTTTGAAATGTACTGTAACCTCTAAGTTTTAATTGATAGTTACATACAATAAGAAATCCTAGACAAAAAAAAAAAAAAATTATCAATTCATTGTTTACGTTATAATCAGGTTAGATCTATCAAGTAATTTTTAGCCTACCAAAAGAATAAAAATCTAGGTTATGATTGTTTTAAGTATGGTTTTAATAAATAGTACGTACTATTATTTATAGACTTTTACAGAACTTTTTACAGAATATCCATTTACTGGAACATCCGTTGTCTATATGCATACTTCCAAGATTTCAATGATCATACATTTAAATAATCTAGTATAAATGCTTTCAAAATAGAATATTTATAATGTAGGGCATTTTTTATCAAGTAAAAATACAACTTTATGGATTGTAACTTTATTAAAATATAACACAGCTACATTATTTTTTATAAAGGAATATATCTTAAGATCAATAATTATTAAACTGTTTTACAAAATAACACAACTGAAGATAAACTAGGGTTATTAAAAATAGTTTGATGTAATTTAGACATAAAGATACTTTTTTGACAATGCATAATTTCTTAATTATTTGTTGTTGGTGGAATCGAATACAACAATAGCGTATTCTTCTGGTGTGACTGTGAACTGAAGCAACAGTAAAACATTGAAACATTTCCCTTTATGAGTTGCATCGGCTTGTTCCAGTACTAGCAGTAGTCATATAATCTCTGACACTAGTCAACTCACAACTGTAAAAATATAACTGTATTTTTTGTGATGTCCATTCGTTCTCGTATAGTGCGATCAGAAGCTAGATCGAAATTTTCTTAATGTCGTAAATTATACGTTTTGTTTGTTTAATGTTATTAGTGTGTTACTTATACATACGGGTTGTATGGCATACATATCGAGCCAGACTTTTAAATTAAGGTAACGCCCTATTTTGTAAATTTATAGGCTATTATGACCTAACATAATTAATTTGTACTATAGGGATAGATTATGCATGTTTTTAATTATTCAAAGAAATTGATAACTTTTGTTTTTAATATCAATTTTTCGTAAATATGTATTGATGTTGTCCAAACAATTTTAGTGCGAAATCTCGGGAATTCTTCTTCCAAATAGCGGTTTTCCATCATTTCCGTACTTCTTTTCAATGCACTTCACTTTTTATCTTTCACAATTTATTATTTATGTCCGAAAACAGCGATTTAAAATGACTATTTTATGGCATTTTGAGGTTATTTCAACAACTATTTCATCAATTTTAAGTCAAATCTATAGATGTTTTTGTTCATCCGCGAAAATAGTTCTGTTTTAAGAACTGTCAAACGGTAATTGTTTACAAAGAAACTACTGGTATTTTGGGCGATTTTTTAAAATCATGTTCTACATATCTTTTTTCTTAATAATAAAATAGGTTTTCAATGCTAAGCTAACATTTTTTTACCTAAAAATCGCAATTTAAAAACTACAGAATTCAATGCATTTATAGATCACAGAAGCAAGTAACATTGAGTATGGTTAATACTTTGATGGGTGACTGCTTGGGAAATAATACACAATTTCTTCTTTTTTTTTAAAAACAAATTTACATTTAGGTCAGGTATGGTTTCGAAAAAAAAAATTATATAAAATATATATAGCTATAGCCACCTTTCTTGACCTCCTATGGTAAAAATTTGCATACATACCTATTTTAATGTGTAATTCACAAGGACTTTTTCTATGAGAAATCAAACATTTCTGTTAGTATCTATTATTAACATTGCATAGTTTTTGTTTATATTTGATGTCAAATTTGTCTTTTTCAAATGTTTTAATAATTTATTTTAACTTTAATTAAACATTATACATACATGAAACATACATTTCACCCCTAGAGGCTCACTTAGAGTGATTAGGTATGGGTGTGAAAGTCCAAGGAACCCTGCTGGATATCTCCACCTTTCTTTTAGTTTTGCGTTAGATTCCTCTCTTTTATATTTCCTATCAAGAGTTTTGATAAACTCTTGTTCTCTTCCGACGTTGATGCTGGTAGTGTATTCGAGGGCTATGATTTTTTATTTTATGTTCTTTACCATCTCTCTCTCTCTCTCTCTCTTTTTTTTTATAAGGTGATGATGACTTTAAATAAGGAAAAAAAAAATTTAAAATACAGTATTTTATTTTTCGTTTAAATTTTTTAATTACAAAAACATCTCAACATTTCACAATTAAAATTTTTCAATTTCTTATAAAAAGACATTTCTCTAACTCATATAATGTTAAACATGATAACAATTACTTCATATACTCTCTATTATAAAAGAAACATCTTTGTCGGCTCATTTTATATATCAATGTCTTCTCAGTTTAGTCTTATAGTATAAAAAAGTGATCCAATACCTAAGGCATTCATAAACTTTGACTGTAATAATAAATAGTTTCTTTATAAAATTACAAGGAAATACAATACAACGATCTTAAGAAACTCAAATATACAAACTGTGTCCATCTTCATCAAATTCAGCTTAACCTTAAATATATCAATAGTTTTAAAGTAAAGTGTAGCTCTCTAATCAAGAAAATAAAACAAAAACTACCAAGACTGACTTAACAAGATTTCATAGACTATTAAAAATCAAACTCGAAAATAATACCATACCTACAGTTCATTAATAATTAGTCAATTAAGTATTTCCTATACTTGTACACGGTACTCTAATATGGTTACTAAACAATTTTGCCCAATTCGCGTCGTTTAACTATTATATATATATTCATTCTTATTTAATTCTACTGAGTCCAACTATGTAATTCTAAGTTCCTGTAACCCCGATCAAACAGTCATAGTGGTACAACCTATACCCATTTATTTTTAGTAGTATAACAAGCCATTTCTAACCAAGTACATATTGATAGTCCTCAAGTCTATCAATCTAAAATTGACATTTGATGCCTCTCCTCTTTGTTTGAAAATACTTGATTTAAAAATCATATTACTGGTACTACAATCAGATGTATAATGTTTATCTTAAATTAAAATTTTAATCTTTATAAATCTTATGATACATTGAATATTGAACTTTAAATAATAAACTATTTCTAAAATCTGATTTAATACAATCTTGCAAACTTTCTATAACCTTGGTAATTTACTTTATCGATTGTGATATTAAATAAAAATATATGCCAAATTCATGTAGTACGTATGCCTTATATTGAAATGTAAAAATAGTATTTATTTGTGGAATCTGCTTTTTCACAGTAAAAATTGAAAAGTATGAAATTCACGAATACTTATGTTATATAGGCTACATATCTCAATAGGAAAGTTTCATATTTTAAAGCTTATTTTTAAGAAGATACTTTTAAAATAATCTAATTTTCAACCGTGACATTTCGATATAACTATTATGTAAGAATATAATTTTTAATTATTAAATTTAAATGTAAAATTACAAGACAGTGTTAATCAACAACACTTTGACTATATTTTAATCATCGAAGTAAACAACATCTATAGATAAAATACCTGAAAGACAACTTATAACAAGCACAAGCATCACATATTATATGATGCATGTGCATTGAACATCATATGAGTCATTGCAGTTTCTATTAAAATTTGATTTTAATAATGGATTATTGTATTTAAACTGTATTTCATGTAAATAATAGTTGAATTAGATTAATATAATAGATCATTATCTAATTTTTGATGAAAAAGACAAGTTAGCTAAGGTTAAATTATTTTATATTATTTATTTTATAATATTCCTATTTCACGGCAAAGTAGAATTATTGCCAAAAGTTGTATTACTTATGCTCAATTAGTCTGATAGATAATCGATACTCACTTTATTGTGTAATATCTAGTAGCTCGTCAACTCTAATTACTTCAGTAACAGGAATTCCCTAGACTTTACATAACCTATTTGGTACGTACAAATATATTATACAAATTAGGTATTTTTAGTTTTTAATTTTTACACTGAAAAAGTGAATTCCGTGTAAAAATACTTTTTTCCGTATGTACAAAGTAAGGTTTGTACTAAATGAATTTTTTTATCTAATCTTTGATTGGTGTACTAAACTGGTAGTACCCGTAACTTTTTACCATCTTCTTCAAATTATCTAAATGAATTAACATTATACAGGGTGATTCACGAAGATATGCAGAAACTTCGGGAGCTCATTCTACATGTAAAAGTAAAGAAAAAAGTTATATAAACATAGGTCCGGAAATGCTTCGTTAGCGAGTTACGGCTAGCGAAAGATTTTGCACAGAATTTTGTAAACTGGGTTAAATTAGGGCCTCCTGGAATTCTGGGAAGGTAAATTAAAAGGCAAATTCAATTGTTTCTTATTGTTTTTGACCTGACAAATTGAATAAAACATTTCCCAGAACTGTAATCTAAGTAGTTTTTGAGAAAACCAGTGTAAAATTAAAAAATTGGAGTAAAAAAACATATTTTTTAACATTTGGCCAACAATAACTTTGTTATCTTACCAATAAACAGATCAAATTTTACAACAAAAATTGTAGAAAATTTAATTCTGAACAAAACTGTGCAAATAAGGTATACAAAGAGTGAATACATGTTCGATTAAATTAATTTTTATTTAAAACAGTGCAAAGTAAAATAAAACAGAAAAATCTTAACCTAAACCTATTCAATAAAATTACAGTAAATTCTCAAAAGTGTCTCCATCAACTTCAATGCATTTTTCTGCAAGGATTGCTCTTGTTGCTTTTCGTAGTTCAAAATGGCTTTCCTTTAACTTCGTAAAAGCTTCATTAATATGGGCAAGTATCACTATTTAAAAGTACAGTACTCAAAAAACCTACAAATCAAAACATAAACAAACTTTTGACGATAACTAAAATGCAAATGTATTTTAAAGATCTTGCAGTTTTACAAACAAAATAACTTTTTAGACATTATAACGGATGTTTTAACAAAAATTCAGATAGATATTCAGTGTCATAAGAAGTTCCATATTCCAAAGTTTCAAAAACATCGAAGTAATTTTTACCAAGTTATATGAATTTATTTAAAATCACAGTTTATTTTTTATTAACTCTTATTTCTTGGATAATACAACAGGTATCTTGATCATTTAGTTTTGTTCAGAATTTTTATACAGTACTAATAAAAATAATATTTTGTCTGTACTATGATAGAATCGGAGATATAATAAAATATATATATATATTTTTTATGCGATTTTGAAACTGATTTTTTGTAACCAATTTTTAATATTTTGCTGCCAGAATTTAAATCAAGAAAAATAATGACAGCGACAAGATTTTTTCAATGTTTAATTTGATTCTGTTATAAAGCAATGTGATGTTATTTAATAAATGAAATTATTGTAGGCCTAATCATTTAAAAATTTAAATTGATATTCTAAATAATGATAATAACTAAAAGGAGTTATAATATAATTGGCAAAAAATTACTGTATGTCTTTATCCATCAGGCTGAATTATGACATTTATTGAAGACTATGTTTTTAAAATGTCATTTATAATTTTTACTTTTTCACATATATACATAGTATAGAAAAAGTAATGTGGTGGGTTAAAAAATTGATTTAGAGTTTTTACGTTTAGAGGTCCAAAAAAGTGGTTTTTGGAATGACGGCTGTGCAGTGGTTTACAGCATAAACACGTTGACTGAATTTAATCAAATTTTCTATGTGGACATATTTTGGTTGTATCGTGGGATGTTTGCTTCATAATGGGATGTTTTTTCTATAATTAAAAATTTGGGGGTTATCTGCCACAAAAAAAGAAAGAAAAGATATCTCATATTTGGCGTTAAAGTTTTTGATCAAATATAGCTTCCAAATGCCCAAACAAAATATATTGGCTGTCATCTCTCCAAAAAATCTTGTTTGTGAGTCAGATAATGTTATTGACTAATAATGAGGGTAAAAAGCTATAAAAAATCTGCAATGAGGGTGGTATCAAAATCCTACCGATTTGACCTAAATGACCCAAATCCGTGAACAAAATATTTCTGTTCAAGAAAATTGGCAAAAAATAAACCTATATCGCTATCTTTAAAAGCAGTAATTTAATCATAAATGTATACAATGAGGACGTGTTTATATTACATTTGATCGAAGGTTAGGCCTTATTTAAATTTATAGATAGTATTTCAAAAATGTCATCATCCGTGGTTAATTTTCACTTTTTTTCGTAACAATTATCGAAGTGTAATTTTTGGTGACATATAGTTTTGGTTGTTTTTTAGAAAGAGTGAGTGAGAAAGTTTGTGCAATGTTTTTGTTCAGTTTATTTTACTTAAATATAAAACAAATAATTTTGAGAGTGTATCCCTCACTCAGGTAAAATGTCCAGATTTTACTGGTGAAAACATGATCACTTTATCAAAGACACATATTCCCAGTTTTTGGACTATAATTTACCCAATTGAAGATAATTGAATTGGCTTTAGAATATTATAGAGTTTAATTTTTTACATATGATCCACTTTTTTGAGTTATTTAAAAACACACTGAACGTTTTTCAGGTTTGGGGCTACAGTTTGGTTAGTGTTTGTCCTAAAATTTGGCATTTTAGAAAATGTGTTTAGATGGTTTTTATTGCCTTCTGATATTCGTGCTTACACTTGTCCCTGCTCAAAATTGTTACTTCTCTGTTTGGCACAATCATTCATTGTAACACATCATATGGTTTCATTACGAAATTTGATAACATTGGGAATTTAGCGTGGAATGATTGAATGCATTCTCATATTCATCCTTACATTTCTGTCTGCTCAAAATTGTTACTTCTCTGTTTTGTTTCTTGCATTGTAAGATTTGGACGGTTTCATTATGAAAATTGACATCATTGTAAATGTAATGTAGAATGATTTAATGCCTTCTCATATTCGTCCTTACATTTCTGTCTGCTCAAAAATGTTACTTTTGTGTTTGACAGAATCACTCACTGTAAGATGTGGGCAGTTTCATGAGGAAAATTGACAACATTGTAAATGTAATGTAGAATGATTTAATGCCTTCTCATATTCATTCTGGGAATAGCATTATGGAATGCTAATGGACTGCTACACATATTCAAAAATTGGAAATATTTCTTAATGTGAAAAAAAAAAAAAGACATAGGGTAGCCTACTTTTGATTTCAGATACTTTTTAGTCATTGCACTAAAACAGTATAACAAACACACAGAACACAATTCTCATAAAAAAAATACGCCCAAGTATCAGACGCGTTTCAACGACAAGGTCGTCCTCTTCAGTGATACACCAGCTACACCAACCAAACCACAACTCCAGTGTTGGTGTAGCTGGTGTATCACTGAAGAGGATGACCTTGTCGTTGAAACGCGTCTGATACTTGGGCTTTTTTTTTTATGAGAATTGTGTTCTGTGTGTTTGTTACACTGTATAGTTTTTCTCATAAGTCAAGCTCAACATTTAATATTGCACTAAAAGCTCGTTTGCTAAAATATATGGTTATCTTGGTTACTGTCATGTACATCATACTGGTAAGGCAAGAGGTGAATCATCAATATTTACTAAAAGTAATATTAGGCATCATGAAGGAATTAAAATTGAAAAAGAAGCAATGCAAGTAGCAACTGTTGCAGTTCACTTGAATGGAAGTAAACAATACAACATTTCAGCTATTTACTGTCCAGCATGGTATAATTTACTACAAATTGATTATACTCAATTACTTACATCTTTGGGAAGCTAAATACAAAGGAAATTAACTTTAAAAAAATGTGCCTGAAGATCTGATCCAAAATAGGAGAATATGCTTGAGTATTTTCTTAGATGTAGCCTAAGATACATACATTTGATAAAGTATGGCATATAGGCTTAGAGTACAAGTTGCAAAGAGATCTTCCGGAGCAATTTTATGAGATCTTGAAATTATATATAGCTGACCCGTTTTTTTCGTGGGATGACGACAATTTCAGTAGGTGTTAAACAAGGAAGCGTGTTGGGACCGTTACTATATCTATTCTATACAAGAGATATCCCAGTCTCAACTAATGTAAATATTGCAACATTTGCAGATGACACTGCAATTATGGCAGTTGGAACAACTGTTGAAGAGGCTACAAACAAATTACAAATTTCTATGAATGCAGTGAGTAGATGGACAAAATGTTGAATAATGAAGTTGAATGAGAAGAAATCAACTCACATTAATTTCAGAAATAGATTGATAAATATGATCGCTGTAGGAATTGATTCATGGAGCGTCCCTTATGGAAAACAGCTAAGTACTTGGGTATGACCTTGACACTAAACTGAGATGGAAGCCACATTTAAAGCGGAAAAAAGAAGAACTAAATCTGAAATATAGAAGCATGCACTGGCTTTTGGAAAGAAATTCAGAGCTATCAGTTCAGAACAAATTGCTGCTATATCATCAAATACTGAAACCAATTTCGATGTATAGTGTGCAACTATGGGGTTGTATGAAGAAAACAGACATAAAGGTCATTCAGCAGTTTCAAAATAAAGTACTTTGAAGCATAGTAAATGCTCCGTGGTACATAAAGAATGATGATTTGCACAGAGATTTAAAGGTGGAATTGCCAACAATGTAACAGAGGCATGCTAAGAGGCAACATGCCAATATAGAGATTAGAGGAATAATCTTGTCCTCTATAATAATTTCTAATAATTGTCCTCTAATAATTTCATTCTTGTAAAAGTCCTTGACAATGTTTTAACTAGCGAAACCATGGTCGGCAAGTTTCAATTAAAATATTGTGGTTTATAGTAAAAAATTGTTGTTTTAATTTATTTGATTAGAGGAATGTTTACAATCAGTCACAAACTATAATTAGATATGTTTAAAGAGAAATAAGTGACATTATGGAGCAAAGGGCCACTGCATTATCCTCCCCAATTAAGCAGTATATCCGCCCACTTCAGTCTTCCGACAGCACAGTCTCTCATTTCAGTCTTCTGACAGTACATGAAGTCATCAACATGTTTGCAAGAACATTAGGGTGCTCCAACAGGCCCTTGTTATGGCTCCCTTTAAAATGAACAATCTCTTCCAGGATAGTTGGCATTTGCAAGTAGTTGTGAATCTCAGAGTTGCGAGTATACCAGGGTGCGTCCACAATGAGTCTTAGAATTTTATTTTGTACCCTCTGCATGCTTTGGATATTCAAATTGATTGCAGTGGCGCTAAGTTGTATGCCATAAGTCCAAATAGGTTTTAGAATTGAGCAATAAGGGCAGATCCTTTACCCAGGAGCCAGAGTGGATTTCTGAACTGACTGTTAATTGCATCTCTTTTATTCTTAATATGCATTTTCCAAGTTAAACGATGGTCAAAGTGAAATCCCAGATACTTAACACATGTGGATCACGTCAGAACACATCACCCAGCTTAACTGATGCACAGAGGCCTCTCCACAGAGCAAATGTAATAAGCTGAGATTTAGAAGCACTGGCTTTTATTCGCCACTTTGCTAACCAGGCATTAGTGATATCCATCTGTTATTGTAGTTGGCTACTTGTTTCAACTGGGTCTACACTACACGAGATGAAAGCAGCATGATCTGCATATGTTGCAACTGTGATATTTGGTAACTGTGGCATGTCACATGTGAATATATTGTATAGCACAGGACCAAGAACTGATCCCTATAGAACACCTGCTGAGCAGTAATATGTAGCAGACCTAGCATCCCCTTGCTTTACCTGGAAAGCTCTCTCAGACAAGTACAAAGCTAGAATGAGGAACATCGAGTGAGGTAGAAAGGTTTTGATCTTACACATCAAGCAATCTTTGTGCCAAACTGTTAGGAACACCAAAAATTTTCTAGGAAGTTCTTTTAACAGTTTTGGGGTAATCAGGTCAAATCCTGAGGCCTTTCTTCTCCAATCCAGCTACCATCCTAAGTTCTTTAGGAGTGGTGAGTTTTATTGGGAGGCACAGTTACAAATCTTGTTTGAGGATGGAATCGATTTCAGAATCTATAATGTTAGCAGAATCATTTGGTCTGAAAACTGAAGAAAAATGGACAGCAAAGGCTTCAACTTTCTCGGCATCAGAGCATGCCCAAGAGTATCTGTTCGGATAGGAGCGAAACACTGTTGTGGTTTCTTATAAGGCCTTGCACAAGGAATAATGGCTACTAACTGTGGATGACAGTTGTTCCAGCTCATCTCTGATGGTGTCATTTGCAGATTCTACAAGCAACTCTTTCAGCTCTGGTCATACGATTTAGCATTGTTTTATGAAAGAGATGGCGTGATTGCTGCCAAACTCTTCGCAATCGATGTTTTCCCTTAATCTTACCGTTAATTATTGTAGAAATCATTGAACTAGGTTTCTTACTTCTCAACTCAGGTTTATAAATCTTGGATAAGATTGGTAAAATATGTGCAAGCCTGGTCACATAATCAGCATCTTTCAAGGTAACATTGAGGTTTACGTTTTCCTCCAGATAATCCCTGTAGGAATCCCAATCAGTTCTAAAATTATGTATCGACTCATTCCTGGTGTTAGGGGTCAGTATCATGATACCGACAGTAAGAATGACAGGCAAGTGGTCAGACGAACTACATCAAGACCAGACTCAATGGAAGTATACAAGTGAGAGAATTTTATGAAGAAATCCAACAAGTCTGGTATCTTTTCCAGGTCTGTATACCAGTAAGAAGGCTCCCTTGTCGACAGGGTAAGTAGATGGTTGTCATCAACACTCAGCTTCATCTCACAAACACGAGTTACAGTTGTTCGTGACCCCCAATAGGAGTGTTTCACATTCCAGTCACCACCAGATATGAAGTGATTACCAAGAGTTTTAAAGTAGTTAGTGAACATAGCCTCACTTATTTTGTGCTAAGGTGGACAATAAATCGCTGAGAGGGTGATAGCACAAGCACGATCTTCCACTTCAACAGTAGTAGCTTGAAGGTATGCAGTTTTAAATAGTTCCATTATATGATGATTCAGAAATTTTTTAATCACAATCGCTGAATCAGCGTGAGCTCTACCATCTGGATGAGGAGTGAGGTATGTGCAGTATCCTGGCATATTAATGCAACTCCGCATGGTAATATGCAACTTGGACATCAGAGCAACATCCAGTTTGTTATTATCAATGAAGGAGACTGATTCATATCTATTTGGAGCCAAACCATTGATGTTCCATGCAGCAATTCGTAGCGATGTCATTTATCCATTATGTTAACTAGTGTTGTAATAAGACCCAATAGGGTACTTGTATGTTGAAGTAACAGCTCTATCTTTTCACTTTGCTTCAGAAGGATATTTTCTATCGCATTACTGGATTGTTGATGGTTAGCAAAGTTGGAATTTCTTCCAACAAAGATCCATTTGATATAGGAACTCTTTGCCTAGAACGAGGTACCAACCGAGAATCAGGAGGTAGATTTTCTTCTGGCAGATACTCCTGTGAGGCTATTGTCACATCTCCATTAAGATATAAGTTGGATTCAATAACTTTATGGATTATCGGTGACACATCACAGAGAGAGGATGATCGAGGTCTATTAAAGAGTCTTTAGAGGAATTTTGGACAATTTAAATGTAACAAGACGATTACGGAGAACAAAGATATTTGACCTAGTGTCATGAGTGTATTGTTTTGTTAGGATAACCATAAGGTTATGACTATCCAAATTGTATGGATAAATATACATAATAAGTTACTGGATGATGTATATCAGTTGGAATAATAAAATTTAAAAAGAAATGCCTTCTGATATTCACACATACAATTCTCCCAGCTCCAAATTGTAAGTTTTGTGTTTGGCACAGTCAATCTTATAAAGATGTGGACAGTTTCATTATGATTTGACATAATTGTAAATGTAGTGTAAAATGATTTAAGGTCTTCTCATATTCATCACTACTTTTCTGTCTGCTCAAAAATGTTAATTTTGTGTTTGTCCGAATCACTCATTACTAGATGTGGACAGTTTCATTAGGAAATTTGACATCATTGTAATGTAATGTAGAATGATTTAATGCCTTCTGATATTCATCCTTACTTTTCTGTCTGCTCAAAAATGATACTTTTGTATTGTGCACAACCAATCATTGTAAGATGTGTACAGTTTCATTAGGAAATTTGACATCATTGTAAATGTAGTGTAGAATGATTTAATGCCTTCTGATATTCATCCTTACTTTTCTGTCTGCTCAAAAATGATACTTTTGTATTTGGCACAACCAATCATTGTAAGATGTGTACAGTTTCATTAGGAAATTTGACATCATTGTAATGTAGTGTAGAATGATTTAATGCCTTCTGATATTCATCCTTTCTTTTCTGTCTGCTCAAAAATGATACTTTTGTATTGTGCACAACCAATCATTGTAAGATGTGGACAGTTTCATTAGGAAATTTGACATCATTGTAAATGTAGTGTAGAATGATTTAATGCCTTCTGATATTCATCCTTACTTTTCTGTCTGCTCAAAAATGATACTTTTGTATTGTGCACAACCAATCATTGTAAGATGTGTACAGTTTCATTAGGAAATTTGACATCATTGTAATGTAGTGTAGAATGATTTAATGCCTTCTGATATTCATCCTTTCTTTTCTGTCTGCTCAAAAATGATACTTTTGTATTGTGCACAACCAATCATTGTAAGATGTGGACAGTTTCATTAGGAAATTTGACATCATTGTAAATGTAGTGTAGAATGATTTAATGCCTTTTGATATTCATCCTTACTTTTCTGTCTGCTCAAAAATGATACTTTTGTATTGTGCACAACCAATCATTGTAAGATGTGGACAGTTTCATTAGGAAATTTGACATCATTGTAAATGTAGTGTAGAATGATTTAATGCCTTCTGATATTCATCCTTACTTTTCTGTCTGCTCAAAAATGATACTTTTGTATTGTGCACAACCAATCATTGTAAGATGTGGACAGTTTCATTAGGAAATTTGACATCATTGTAAATGTAGTGTAGAATGATTTAATGCCTTCTGATATTCATCCTTACTTTTCTGTCTGCTCAAAAATGATACTTTTGTATTGTGCACAACCAATCATTGTAAGATGTGGACAGTTTCATTAGGAAATTTGACATCATTGTAAATGTAGTGTAGAATGATTTAATGCCTTCTGATATTCATCCTTACTTTTCTGTCTGCTCAAAAATGATACTTTTGTATTGTGCACAACCAATCATTGTAAGATGTGGACAGTTTCATTAGGAAATTTGACATCATCGTAAATGTAGTGTAGAATGATTTAATGCCTTCTGATATTCATCCTTACTTTTCTGTCTGCTCAAAAATGATACTTTTGTATTGTGCACAACCAATCATTGTAAGATGTGGACAGTTTCATTAGGAAATTTGACATCATTGTAAATGTAGTGTAGAATGATTTAATGCCTTCTGATATTCATCCTTACTTTTCTGTCTGCTCAAAAATGATACTTTTGTATTGTGCACAACCAATCATTGTAAGATGTGGAGAGTTTCATTAGGAAATTTGACATCATTGTAAATGTAGTGTAGAATGATTTAATGCCTTCTGATATTCATCCTTACTTTTCTGTCTGCTCAAAAATGATACTTTTGTATTGTGCACAACCAATCATTGTAAGATGTGGACAGTTTCATTAGGAAATTTGACATCATTGTAAATGTAGTGTAGAATGATTTAATGCCTTCTGATATTCATCCTTACTTTTCTGTCTGCTCAAAAATGATACTTTTGTATTGTGCACAACCAATCATTGTAAGATGTGGACAGTTTCATTAGGAAATTTGACATCATTGTAAATGTAGTGTAGAATGATTTAATGACTTCTGATATTCATCCTTACTTTTCTGTCTGCTCAAAAATGATACTTTTGTATTGTGCACAACCAATCATTGTAAGATGTGGACAGTTTCATTAGGAAATTTGACATCATTGTAAATGTAGTGTAGAATGATTTAATGCCTTCTGATATTCATCCTTACTTTTCTGTCTGCTCAAAAATGATACTTTTGTATTGTGCACAACCAATCATTGTAAGATGTGGACAGTTTCATTAGGAAATTTGACATCATTGTAAATGTAGTGTAGAATGATTTAATGCCTTCTGATATTCATCCTTACTTTTCTGTCTGCTCAAAAATGATACTTTTGTATTGTGCACAACCAATCATTGTAAGATGTGGACAGTTTCATTAGGAAATTTGACATCATTGTAAATGTAGTGTAGAATGATTTAATGACTTCTGATATTCATCCTTACTTTTCTGTCTGCTCAAAAATGATACTTTTGTATTGTGCACAACCAATCATTGTAAGATGTGGACAGTTTCATTAGGAAATTTGACATCATTGTAAATGTAGTGTAGAATGATTTAATGCCTTCTGATATTCATCCTTACTTTTCTGTCTGCTCAAAAATGATACTTTTGTATTGTGCACAACCAATCATTGTAAGATGTGGACAGTTTCATTAGGAAATTTGACATCATTGTAAATGTAGTGTAGAATGATTTAATGCCTTCTGATATTCATCCTTACTTTTCTGTCTGCTCAAAAATGATACTTTTGTATTGTGCACAACCAATCATTGTAAGATGTGGACAGTTTCATTAGGAAATTTGACATCATTGTAAATGTAGTGTAGAATGATTTAATGCCTTCTGATATTCATCCTTACTTTTCTGTCTGCTCAAAAATGATACTTTTGTATTTGGCACAATCATTGATTGTAAGATGGGAACTCTTTGATTAGGAAGTTTAACATCATTGTTAACGTAGTGTAAAATGATTTAATGCCTTCTGATATTCATTCTTACTTTCTGTCTGCTCAAAAATGATACTTTTGTATTTGGCACAATCATTCATTGTAAGTAAGATGTGGACTGTTTGATTAGGAAATTTAACATCATTTTTAATGTAGTGTAGAATGTTTTAATGCCTTCTGATAATCACCCATACATTTCTCCCGGGTTAAAAATGTTACTTTTGTTTTTGGCACAATCATTCATTATAAGATGTGAACTGTTTGATTACAAAAATTATCGCCATTTTATATGTAATATAGAATGATTAATGTCTTCTCATATTCACCCATACACACTCTCTCTCTGAAAAATGTTACCATATACTGTTGTTTTAGGCACAATCAATCATTGTAAGATGTGAACTGTTTAATTAGGAAATTTAATGTCATTTTTATATGTAGTATAGAATGATTAATGTCTTCTCATATTCACCTATTCACACCCCCCTTCAAAAAAAATGTTGTTTTTGTTTTAGGCACAATCAATCATTGTAAGATGTG
Source organism: Aphrophora alni (assembly GCA_963513935.1). Classification (NCBI taxonomy): domain Eukaryota; kingdom Metazoa; phylum Arthropoda; class Insecta; order Hemiptera; family Aphrophoridae; genus Aphrophora; species Aphrophora alni. The sequence goes on from OY740765.1 coordinate 43,081,325, forward strand.
AACTATTTGCTTAGGAAATTTAACATCATTGTTAATGTAGTGTAGAATAATAATGTCTTCTTCTGATAATTACCACACACTTCTCACTGGTGAAATATGTTAATTTTGTTTTTGGCACAATCACTCATTACAAGGTGTGGACTGTAGGCTATACCATTAGGATATTTGACATCATTTTAAATATTGTGTGGAATGAATTAATACTTTCTTATATTCACCCATACACTTCTACCTAGTAAAAATGTTACGTTTATGTTTGTTAGAATCACTCATTGTAAGATGTGGTGGACAGTTTCATTAGGAAATTTAACATTAGGAAATTGTTAATGTACTGTAGAATGTTTTAATGGCTTCTGATAATCACCCATATACTTCTCCCTGGTTAAAAATGTTACTTTTGTTTTAGGCACAATCAATCATTGTGGGATGTGAACTATTCAATTAAAAAATTTAACATCATTGTTAATGTACTGGAGAATGTATTAATGTCTTCTGATAATTATCCATACACTTCTCACTGGTGAAAAATGTTACTTTTGTTTTAGGCACAATCAATCATTGTGGGATGTGAACTATTCAATTAAAAAATTTAACATCATTGTTAATGTACTGGAGAATGTATTAATGTCTTCTGATAATTATCCATACACTTCTCACTGGTGAAAAATGTTACTTTTGTTTTAGGCCCAATCAATCATTGTAATGTGTAAGATGTGGACGGTTCGATTAGGAAAAGTTAACATCATTGTTAATGTACTGTAGAATGTTTTAATGTCTTCTCATATTCACGATTCAGTTAGCCACAACAGTATCAGACTTGATTAAGATGATAAATTTTGAAATGAATTTACAAACCTTTTTCCTAGAACGACAAGTTTAGAAGGTAGGTAGACCACAACTAAAGGAGAGATCTCTTCAATGTTGCACTGATTTATCCAGAATGAAAGGTAGGGAAGGAGGAGGATAAAAGACCCAAATTATAGCCTTAGCAAATCCTTAGGAGACACTTCATCCATATTTCAAGCTTAGATACACGCTATATAGCTCTGCGCTAGACAGAATATTAAAAATAGTCTCAAAGGTGCAGGCAGTCAGACAAAACATATCATGTCAGACAGTCAGGCAGCTCTTAAGGCTCTAAATTCATACACTTTTGAGTCAAGATTGGTCTGGGAATGTCCACCTACTCTGGTCTACGACATGCCAAAAATTTTATAGTCTGCTCTAGGCCAAAGGCTAAAAAATTATTGTAACTCAGTAGAAGGGAGCTTAAGGCTGATTATTGGCCTACTGTCTGGACACTGCCCAGTGAATTACCAACTAAAACACATTGGGAAGGCTGCAGTGAATACATGCTGCTTCTGCCAGACACATAAAGAAACAGCTGAACACCTGGTCTGGGCTGGGTCTAAAATAAAATTACTTGGGTAGTCGCAAAAGATCGATTTGGGTTGCAGTGACAAGAGACTCGGACCCCTAAATCACTAAATAACTAATTATACAGTTACACTTTCATCTTAACTTAGGGTTCTTGTCACAGGGGGATGCAGACTAACTGCACTTATTGAGGGGGTTTAGCATAACTCGTGGAACCCAACCTATACAGAGGTGGAACAATAACACAGCTTCTCCGACTATACATATGCATACAACAATCAAATACTTTTTACATTTGCTAGAGGCTGTTACTCTTCACAAATTACTACGGATAATTGTACATTGTACATTCATTTATAGGGAGTGTTTAACCGTGCAGAACCATAGCGGGTCAGGGAGCTTACCAGACTGAAACATGATAACGTTTGAATCTGGTAAGTCAATGTGAGCCTGCTCTGCCCAAGTGTTTGCACGGTTTCTGTTCATTAGCCAGCCACTTTGGTCCTTTGTCGGGAAGTGTTCACGATGGGGGAGGTTACTGGTCCTCCCTCTCCAGAGTTTCATCTGTAACTGCCTAACACAATGCACTTGTTAACTCTTTTGTAACCTCTACTATTATAAATGTGGGGTATCAAATAAAACTGAAAGGTATTCTGATTACGAATATGTATGTTTATTTGAGGAATGAATTAATAAGTTGGCCCTAGAATGCTTATAAGGCTTTGACTTTATAAAAACAACTGTCCCTAAATGCAGATGAACCCTGTCATGTGGTTTTAGTATATACTTGACTCTTTTAATATGATATAAAAACAATTAATTTTGTATGAATTTTTTTGTATGATATACCATTTTTGTATGATGTATCATTTTTTAGTAATATTAAAAAAAGATTAATATGTTACATATACAATTACTGAAATTTGTTGTAAATAACAAAAATTTAAGTGCCTGTTTCTTAGAGTTTATGAACGAAACAAATTATATACACCCCGTTTTGTAGGCGGTTATGTAGTTTATTGAGAGAACAGTTTTTTTATGACAATTACATAGTTTGTTTTTCGAGATGGATTGAGGTAAATTTTTAACCTTCTCTATCTCTCTTTCTCACACACACCCAAATGCGTGACTAGAAAAAGAAATAGAGTAAAGATAAACAGAGACGTCATAGCTTAAGTTTAAAAGGACATTAAGTTAATAACAGTAAAAGAAATATTTTATTTTAATTGTTTAAATATTATTATTTATTAAATGTAGACACAGTTGGTACTTGAGGTGAAATTCTATATTAAGACAAAAATAACTTAAAACCACATTTTACATAAAACATACTTTATATGTGATAGGTGTTTTGCCATTAGACATCTTCAGACATGTAAGAACAATTTTTTTTTTAAAATTGTACAGGATAGGTGAATGATCTTCAAAAGACAACAGGAGACATCTGATCTTCCCAATAGTGTGAGATTCTTACTCACTAAAAACCACCTTCCTTCCTGTTAGTACCCTTGTCGGGTAGGACAAGGAAATTTTCTGTAATAGCGATTTTGAAGATGTAGTTACATTTTTCCATTTTTTGGACCGTAATTTGACAAATTTTTGTTGTAAACAAATAAAACAAAACTAAATTATAGGTAAATAAATTTGATTTTGATATTATAAAATCCATTTTTTGTCCGTAAAAGGTGAAAAAGCATTAAATATCTAGGCTTTTTTTCAAAGGCATATATATATGATTACAATATTAATCACTTTTTTAATGGAAATAAAATGATCTAATCATTGTTATATTTCATAATTTTTACAAATTTTGACATTTTCTAGAAAAACTTGTAATGTCATAAAATTGTGATTTTGTATTGTGAATTTTCCATTATTTTTGTTTGAACTTCTAGGTTTTCTTATAGTACACTATTTACTTCTGTTTAAAATAATTACTTTGTAAAATACACTATTTAAAGCCCTATTTTACTGGGTTAAATAAACAAACTACTATTTAAGTCAAATAAATCTTGATTGCTGCACTATATTTTTTGACATATGGTCTAGTTTTATTAAGATTTACTTCTTTATCAAGAAAATATGTATTTTTTATAGAATATTTTTCCACAAGTAGTTGCATGGTTTTGAATCTTTTTCAGATATAAGTCAAAATGTTCAATTTTATGAAGAAAGGTGGAAGTGGGGTAGAAAAAGAAGAGAAAGATAAGAGAAAGAGAGAGAAAAAAGATCGGAAAGAAAACAAAAAACGAGAAAAAGGAAGTATGACAGCTGAAGAATTATTACGTCTTGATGAGGTTTGAATTTTTCTACTTTATATGATTTGACCTAATTAAAATAATAATTTTGTAACTAATTTAAGTAATGTTTTGAATTAGGTTGAGAAATATCACTATCTTGATTGATATAAAAAGAGATAGTATAACTGTATGTGTATACCATTATCACCACTAAGTAGAGGAATTTGGTTTATATAATCCACCACCTAGACCTTCTACTCCAAAACCAATGTTCTCCTCAGACATTAATTCAACTACACTTATATTTTTATCAGTGCCAATAAATTAATCTCTACTGTCACGGAAATTAACAAACAAATTACTGAAATAATCTTTAGTACAAATTCTTCTATTTATTAGTACAGAGTCATTGTTGCGATGCCATTTCATATTTACAAACAACAGCTGGTAAATTCACAACAAGAAGATTAGAATAAATACAATATGCTGCAGTATAACCACCTACCATAGAATAAAGCTAAAGAAATTACAAATATTTATGAAAATTCCCAAACATTACCAAACAAGTAATGTCTTTTACATGATAATCGTATGTCTTAAAACTAATCAAACATGTACTAGTGCTTGAGTATACACGATCATGGGCCATGGGAAGGATTGCCATGTCATGATTGTGGGTCTCTAAAGATTAAGGTGGCTTACTTCGTTCCATAGAAGTAAAATTGACAAACATCTTGTTCTAACATTAGGTGGTATCTCACTGAGCAGTGTCCAGTTATCAATTGCATCTTGCCGTTGTAAGTCATCCATGATATATTGCTTTAACTGGAATGTACTGATGTGGATTCTATTTCTTTGTTTTCCCTGATATATGTCAATAGATAGGATCACTTTATATATTACCCTTTGTTGAAATCTTCTGATGACTTTCCTCCCATCCACATAAGAGTCTTTTTAGGACCATGACGAATTCAATAATTCTTTTATCAGAGTTACAGCTACCAATCATAGTTTGGGAAATAACTACATTCTGTATCTTAAGGATGTCTTTTTGTCCCCTCAAAACTTTCAGGTTGGTTCCTTTTTAGGATTTCAGCAAATCACCCAGGAACAAGACTTATTGAGCTGTGTATTCATCAGCACAGTTCAAGACAACCATATTTTTTACATTAAACCCATGAATTGTGTTTAGTAGATGATTCTTTGCCTCAAAATCCTCTGTAAGGTACCGATTTCTTCCTTAGACCATTGGTCTCCAAACTGTTTTGATCGGGCACCCCCAAGACTGTTTTTTTCGTCTGATACAGTTGGCCTGCCAGATGATTTCTGCTTTCCAACTGATCCAGTTTCTTCGAATTGTTTGAACCCATGTTGTATGTTATTTTCATGTGGTGGATCTTTTCTGTATTCGCGTCGAAATGTACGTTGCACTGACATTACAGACTTGAATTCAGCCAGCAACAAAACACACTTTGCTTTTTCTTTATTAGAGAACATTATAATACACTCCACACAGAACACTCCAGAAAACACAAAACACACTGCCACAACAATGCAAGAAGTAATTTTGAGGTTAGAACAGCTGTTAAACAAACTTTTGGGTTATAGACTATCAGCGATACCAATACAACACCACAAAATTTCTCTAGAGTCTTTGTATGAATTAATGAAATCCCACCAGTCTTTTATGATAACTCTGTATAAAGCTGCTTTTTGTTTATATACATTATTTCCCAGGGTATTATTTTTACCTCTTCCCAATTATATTTATGATTTTCTGACCAAATATGTTCAGATATTTTTGATTTATTTGGTACCCTAATAGCATGTTCTTTTTATGTTAATTAATTCTTATATATTTCATGTTTTTAGGTACGTAGATCTTTAAAAATCCGTGGTCGTCGGAAAGAAAAAGAAAAACTACCAAGTGGAATCACAGCTGATTATAGTGCAAGTTTTTTCGCTGATATTAACAGAGACGTTACAATGCCTTGTAGTGGAAGACAAGGAGAAACTCAAAGTGATAGTTCGGAAGCAAGTTTGACATCTTTAAACAATCCTGTATCGTCTCATCGTTCTTTACCTCCTCTTCCGCCTAGACCTCCGAAACGTGGAATTCTAAAACAAGGTTTTCGTATTAGTAGTTCGGGAGGGAGCAGTGATAATCTTGTTCGTAATGATTCTAATTTAATAGCAAATACCTTACAAAATGAAGTCATTGCTTATCAGAATATGCCAAAGAAAACTGTTAGTGGTAATGATTATTTAGGACATTTGAGAACTAGTCCTGGGGATTCTTCATCAGTAGATAGTGCTGATCAAACAAGTAGTTACCTAACACCTCCAGTTATGACAATAGATCAAGATGGCAAATCACCAAGTATTGATTGTTTAACTGATTCTACGACTAACAGCAGTTTTGCAACTCCTCCTTTCAGTTTAAGCCCAGTTAGTGAAGGCAAAGGACATCACAGTTTCCTCAATAAAAGTAAGACAATATATCAGTTATGTTATTAACAGTATATTATATTATTTATAAAAACTTTGTTATTATAAGTTGTTGCAATTTTTATTTCATATTTTTTAATGAAATACTACAGCGCTATTTCGCCATATACAGCCAGCTTCGTTAGGTGCAGATATGTCACTTATAACTGAAGTATTTACATTGTACATAACACACAATATAATACAATTAAACACATGTCAACGGTAATAAAAGTTTGGTAAAGATACGGCTGTGTAGTCTTGTCTGTACGGCTCTACTTCTAGCAGATAACTAAAAATTAAAATAGGATGCTACAGTAGACACTCTTTTATCCGGCATATTTGGGACCACGGCCATGCTGTATAACTGATTTTGCCGGATAATCGAGCATATCTAGTTTTTAAAGAGGATACCTAAGAAAATTAACTCTATACAAACCCAAATGAACGAAACACATATTTGTCATGACAAGGTTATGAAGTAAAACACAGAGTACAAAATGCTGAACATTCCTTTAATTTAATATAATGTAATGTATGTATAAAAGTGCTAAATGACGGAAAAATTAATTGTACATTACAGTTTGTACATAAAATCAAATCCAAATCAAATCAAAATCATATGTACTGTACATTATGTTTAGTTAAGGTTGTACACAGTATGTACTGTAAACTGGTCATATGAACGAAAATAAACATTTGTGTTAAAAAAAGTCTCTGATGTCACGTTGCTTTCGTGATTCGGATTTCTTCTTCAAAAACTCGTTTCGGATTAAACACAAATTTATAAGTTCTGTGGAGTTGTAGCTTTTACTGGATTCAGCAAATGTTATAAATGTATTTAATGCATCAGTAGCTTCTTTCCACGAGACTTTAGGTGCACGAGACTGTGCTAACAGTTACATCACAGTACTGCACTGTACAATAATGTAGTTTAGTATCGCGTCAGTCACAGACAAACACTAGATGACTAAGAAAACGATGCGCGCAGCCCACTGCACTTGTGGGAAATGTCAGTCGAAGCCTGTGAGCCGCCCAAACATAACTGGAAAAAACTGACTGTGAGTGGCTCGGCTGATGCCGGTTAGTAGAATGTGCCGGTTGTTAGAATGCCGGATAAAAGAGTGTCTACTGTAGTTATTATTATCGCTGTGTATCACTTTTTTTTAAAGGTTTGGTATTCACTAATGTTTATTTAGGTTAATATTATATCATAATAGGATTTAGTGCAAAATTTAGCTTTTCGTTATGTTCGAGTTATCTTTATAATTGGAGTAAATTGCTTATTCTTCTAACTTATTAAGAGATTGTCCTTTTTGCACTTTATGTAGGATGGATAAATTTGTGTTTATGTTTGTGTAGGTATGCTTTTCGTTGATAAATGTTAGCGTAATTCATAATCTTTGTTTCACTGTTGTTTTCTTATGCTTGGGTAAATGTTATTTGAAACTTTGACTTCATGTTTGGCCTATGTCTACAGTCTTTGCAGGCGAGTTTGTAAACATCACTGATGACATATTGGTTAGTTGTAGTGAGTTTCGTGTCAAGGATGTTACCTAAATTGTTTGAAGTTTAATAAGCTATGTTATAGCCATATCTACAGAAAATATAATATTATATTATATTTGTTTTATTGCCCAGCTTAATTGAGTTTTATTAGATCTATACTAGCTGTCTGCTTCTGATTAGTTTGGATAGATGAAGTTGTATTTTAAGTTATCCATTAAATTTATAATGCCTCCAGATACACAATATTTAAAGTTTTGTTCCCTTGTAATATCAAAATATGTCAATTTTCTATTTTCTCTGAATTAGACAAAATAATATTGAATTGGTTGTGGGAAAAATATTCTTTTGAACCCTTTGAAAGTTACACTAAAATTGGTGAAACCTGAGATTATGTTATTATATTAAAACAATTTTTTTTTCTTAAATGTAAGATTTCTTTGGCTTTGTATGTAATAAGAGCAATACAAAATTAAATGAAAATAGTTTTGGATCATTGTTTTTATTTTTACAAAATATTGAATATTTTAATGTAAAATGTTACAAATATTTTTAAGTTGATTAAGAAATGAGCTATGTAAGAGGTGGAATAATAATAATAATAATATTAAACCTTGAAAGAAAACTGCAAAACTAAATGAAAAATATTGAGTCCAGTGCTTCAAGCTAGTAATTCTTTTTTTTGTATGGTAATCCTCATTACCATACAGTGGTTGCAGTGGAGGTTCTTGTGAAGGTCTATGGAAGGTCTTGTTCACACGTAGGATGTTTCATAGAGAAGTCCTCTCTTGAAACAAACAATGCAGTGTGCTCATTTTTGATCTCTTTTCTTGAAAAAAATATTTTCCTTGTAATCTTATGTTATGAAAAATAATGTTCTCGCCATTACTACTCATACTATCATTGTTACATCGTTACATCCACTTTAAAATTTTGTGTCCATTACTCATGAGTACAAATTCATTAAAGTCCGAAACATCATGGTTAAGCAACATGAAATAGTGATAGTAAAAAGTCTAAATCATAATAAATTATTGAGAAGAGATTTTATAATATTGTTAAAAATCAAACAAGCTGTGAAACAGTGTAGCGATCAAGTATGCATGCTTACTGTAAACAACTGTATAGTCAACTAGCTTCTACTGCCGAAGGCAAGAATTCCTGAAAAAAAAAAAACATCTAGACAGATCGACATGTAGACACTAATTGATCATTTTTAAGCATGTAATATAACATTAAAATTATTTCTTCAAAAACAGTCAATTAATTTCTACTTTATTTTAAATAAAACTCTTTTGTACATAATGATAAAGCAAAAATTAAAAATACCTATTTTGATTTGCAGTGCATAAACTGATTCAACATCGGTAGTTTGACAAACAACAGTTTCAGATAAACTCGTGAAGATTAATTTCAATGTTCTAATTAACAGTGCGAAAATTAATGCTTATGTTCCCTGATAATAATGTAAATTATAAGTTTTAAACCCTAGACATTTTGTTTAATGCCATAAATCAGTGGTTCCCAAACTTTTTCAGCTGGCGACCCACCTTTTCTCTTTGGAATACCTCCAAGGTCCATCGGTCTACGGTGGAGTAAAAAACCTTATTTGTATTGTATCCCTTATATGTATTGTATATTATTATATATACTTATGTATATATAATTTACCATCAAATATATATATATATATATATATATATATATATATATATATATATATATGCTTTTTGAAGATACAGATTGATTATTGATAAACAATTTGTGTTCTGATTTGAAAATGGTTGACAAAATATAAGCACTTTGTAGCAAAACAGTTATTTATTTAACAATAGATATATGTTTGCAATATATGCAACAAGTGGTTTCATACTCACTAACAAGTAATCTTAAGTGAAGATAAAAACTACAATTATTATAAAAGTACACAAAGACTAATGATTATAAAAGTACACAAAGTATTAATGAGATTTTTGTTACTGTTTCGATTGAACTAACACGTCAATGTCAGGATTGAATGAAGATGTTTTTAGTCTTAAGTCACTTTCAACATTGAGTTGATTTCTGTATTTGTTTTTTAGGAAAACCAAAATTGAAAAAGTACGTTCACACAAATATGTAGTGGTGAATACCATCAGAAACCTCAATGCAGTTTCGGATATTGTTGGATATTCTGTCCTCGTTTCCATCCAAAATGTTGTTAAATCTTTCTCCTTATAGACAGACTTCATTGTGGAATCACAAGATAGTTCAATGAGTTCATTTTCCTGCAAAATAAAAAGAAATAAAACATATGTGTAGTTACGCTAATGTTTCAAGTAAGATTTAAAAGAGTAGTAGCTTACCTGGGAGGTCATGAGGTTAAGATTCTTTAAGTTGTCCTCATCGAATGGATTTTTAATCCACTGCTTTTCTTCTTCTATGGGTGTAAAGTAGCGTCTTAGGTTAGAAGCCAAGGCTTCGATATGATCAAAGATCATTTTTGAAGTTTCTTCATTTACTTTAAGATCATTCTCTTCCAAAAAATCGTTCAGAAGTGGGAAGGCATCAAAGATATTTTTCTGAACTTTATCAGATCACCGTTGTATCTTTTTGATAGTAGCATCAACTTTGTCTTGTACAAAGAATTTGTGGACATCTTTTCCTTGTAAGGTCACATTAAGAGTATTTAGAGAACTGAAAATATCCGCTAAGTAAGCCAACTTTATTAACCAAATCTCATCATTAAGGCAGTTGTCTAAAACAACTTGAGCTTTCAACTTTCCTTCTGCTTGCAACTGTGATAAGAACAACCGTACCTCATCACGAAGCTCAAACAACCTGGCCAGAACTTTTCCTCTGGATAGCCAACGGACTTCACAATGCAGGAGTAGTTGTTTATGCTCACTCCCCATTTCATCGCACAACACACCAAAGACTCTTGAGTTTTTAGGTTGGGACTTGATTAAATTTACAATTTTAACAGAATCGTCAAGTGTGTTTTTGAGGGCTTTTCCATTCCTTTCACCGCTAAAGCCTCTCTGTGAATACTACAGTGAACCCATTCAACTAATGGAGAAACTGCCTTAACTTTCGCTGCTAGTCCTGAGTAAATGCCAGACATGGCACGGGCTCCATCGGTTGTTACTCCGACACACTTAGACCAGTCAATTTCGTTTTCTTTCATAAAACCATCCAAACAATTGAAAATATCAGTCCCAGTCGTTCTTGTAGGATAAGGTCTGCAAAATAACATTTCTTCTTCTACTGTTTTATTGGTCTCAAATCTTACAAAAGCTAATAAATTGGCATTATCAGCTATATCAGTGCTTTCATCCAATTGTAAGGAGTAAAAGTCACTTCGTTTCAAAGCAGAAATAAGTTGCTGTTTTATATTTTCAGCCATTTCTTCTATTCTCCTTTTAACCGTGTTATTTGATAGTGGTATTTCCCTTATTTTCTTGGTTGCTTTTTCGTCAAACAAAGAGGCAGAAATAAGCTCAGCAGCTAGCAAAATAATATTCTCACCTGCTGTATGAGGTGCACCTTTTTTGGCAATCAACAGTGACAGTTGGTACGAAACCATTGTAACCTTTTTATTATCACGTCCTGTTGCGACATTTTCCATACTGGTCCTAGTCGATATCAAATCTCTTTTCTTATTTTGAAAAAAAGCTATAGGCTTATTAACACATTCTGGGTGTTTAGTTGAAATGTGTCTTTCTAGCTTAGAAGGCTTCATGCTTTGATTTGCCAATGTTTCAAAGCAAACATTGAGAAATGTTACAATTTCAACATTACACATTGAGGTAATGGTTCTTCCTCTGTGCCTACAAATGTAAACCCATATTTTATATAATCGGTACTATATTTCCTGAAGAAAGTTTTTGGTTTCTTTGCATTCACTTGTACTTTACCCTTTTCAGAATTTATTAGGTTAGTATTTGATGGGCCAGGCTCACCTTCATCAATAGTTACTTTAAAAATTGTCCTCTTACCAAAAGATACTGTTTTCAACCATTTGTCCACCTTAAAAACTTTACTAAACCACAACACGACCACAAAGCGAAAATTCAATCCAAACACTAACACGTTGTACAACTAGCTGCACCAAATATGTAACAGTAACTCACTGCACGATGTCCACAGTAAGACTGAATAACTGAGGTTAGTAAATGGCGTGACCTTCGACAGTGTGAACGGGAGGGGGAGCGGTGTTGCAGAGGGTGGGGTGGACGTGGGATGTAGTGTTTCTGTTGTCTGCCTCAGATGCCAAAAATCAAGAAAACAATAAAAAAATATTCGATTTGTTTTGAATTTTCTTATCTTTTCTGATGGTTTATTCGATGGTTTCTGATAGTTTTAGGATCGAGTCGCGACCCACCTGTGACCCTTCCGGGACCCACTAGTGGGTCGCGACCCACCGGTTTCACCATAAATAATGAAATATAGAATATTGTGTTAATTGTGAGTTGTCATTGGTATGGGATGGGGATGTAGGCGGTGCTAAGCTCTCAATACAGGTTAATTGCTATTGCAATAATAGACTACCATCACCATTACTCGTAAAACATATTGGAGGCATACAGAAATAATGAAATTCATAGTAACCATGACATTATGTGTTTTTGTGTGATATCCCGTTAACGGCGATTTGAGCTAGTAATATGTACGCATACAATCATGTCATCAACATTCAAAGTGTTACCATCTACAAAGTGTAAATCCTACGTATTTGAAAGTTTGTTCCTATGATTTATTTATAGTTGTTGTTGTCCAACTTGCTGGTTCACACCATCTTTGATCTTGCTTCCCAGTAGAGACCAGGGAGGTCTTTTTCCTTTGCTTCTCTTTATCCAGCTTTCTGCAGACCAAGAGATCGTCCCTGTTCATCACGGTGTCCGGGCTTTCACACAATGTACAGTTGTCATAATCCAAAATTTTCATCCTCTTCAGGTGTTCATTCACGCAATCGTGTCCAGTTGTAAGTCGAAAAATTGGGACAGATGTTGTCCTCTGCAAGTTCTTGACTTTCTCATACAAGTCGAATACATCTTCATAGGACTTGTTCCTTATGTCCTCTTTGACCTTATTGGCGAACTCAAGATGAGATGCTCTTTTCAGTTCGCTATTCCTTGCTTCCAGGGTGTGTACTCTTCTTGGTTTCTGTATTATGTGAGTTCCTCGTTTGATCATAACTATTATGATTTATTTATAGTTAACCATAAGAAACTTTTGACAGGTAAGTATTTGAAGTAAATATGTTGGAAACACTGGGATGCATATAATATATGCTATTTGCACTGCTGCTGGTAGGAAAAGGATGTATTAAATTTGTTATATACAAAAATGTAATAATATTGAAAATTATTTTCAAAATAACAGTGTAAAAAACATTGGACAAACTTCATTACTTACTCACTCATCCACTAAATCAAATTAAAATAAAATCAAAACTAATTATAACCAAAAATGTCAGTTCTCCCAAAAATGGTAATTCTTAATCAAAAAGTGAAAATATATCGTGGGCAGTATTATTGAATAAATATTTATTTTATAAGAGTCTAAATTTGCCTTAGTTGTGCGATAAACACGTTTTCATTATAAATCGTATTTGATTCAAATCGAGATTTAAATGACATTATGTGTCGACCTGCCTTATATTTTTAGGTATTATAAAATGTATATATATATATATATATATATATTTCAACTATTTGCCCGACTTTGCTTACCCTACCTTTGAAGGTCAGTCATATGCAAGAAATACCACAAAATGTTTGACTATGGTTTTCATATGAAACTACTCTCCTTTTTAAAATTTGATTTTGTTTTAAGTTATGTTTAATTTTGCAGACTTCTTTCTGGGGGTCATGCCATTTGGAGGATGACTTACATTGTTTTTTATGTGTTCGTAACTATTATTATTAAAATTATATCTGAAACACACACACACACACACACATATATATGTATTTCTTTTCTCTTAACCTAGAGCAGATCAGGTGAGTAGACTATAAAATATTTAGTCAACAACAAACTATATTAATAAAAACTGAATATATATTTTCTTTTAATTTTGATTTTTTTACATGGTTTTCTAACTCACTTCCTGTTGTCATAGAAAGTTGACACTGCTCTCTGACATAGGTCAGGTGACAATATAATATTCCATTGTTACTTTTATGTATTGATATATTTCGATATATTTGTTACATTAAGATTTATTTGTTTCACTTCAGTACATAGACTTTAACCCTAGCACGGTTAATCGACTCGCTAGCTAGTCGATTTTTCATGCATGGCTTAGTTCACCAACTATAAAACACGTATTTTGCAATTCAACATTACGCCCACTTAGAATTGTCTTATCGCAATAAATAAAATACTGTTGGAAAAGTAATGTTCCGTAGATGCATAATCATGCAAAAAAAAAATACCACAAAACGTTATAAATAATATTCCAAAAATTGGTGAAGTTCGCATATTTTTGATGAGTAAAATCGTAAATTTCAACTCTGCGGTTTTTAGTAAACGCAACGTCATTTTTCGCCATATGATTACAAATCTATTTATCTGTCAATTAAGTCAACCAAAACACTGTTCTATAGATCACATGTTTCTCTTTCTAACCGTAGATTACAAATTTTTCTGCGTCTCACAGATCCAGAGATATTTCTACTTGACCATAGAAGAAACCTGACGGCACGAAATTCAATTGGCATTCGGTGCAGTTAACGAAATGACATAATCGATTTTTCATTTAGATTTTTTTGTTTCGATATTGATAGTATATTATAGACGACATTTCATTTTACAAGTTGGTACCACTTGATATAGGCAATACTTACTTAGAAGGTTTTGTTTTGATCTCGGAACATACACAATTGTGCGACATAAATACTGTAATAAATGACGTAGCGCATATTGTTTTGGGGTTAGATATTTGTTATTTTGAAGGTTTGTGTATACAAATTGTATATAAATTTTGTATACAAGTTACAATATATGTCTTTTTATTTCTAAAGTTTATGTTTTTGAGTGAATTTCTAGTTTGTGAACGGTTTATATTTGGGATAACCTAAGAGGTAAATTGTAAATCTAGGCTATAAGCAAATTTTCTTATATTGAGTGTTTTATTTGATTATACAAGTGAATATATGTGTTATTCTTTGTAAAGTATATTGTTTTAGTGAAATCTAATGATTTTGTCTTAAGCCTAGCTTTAGAAAGTTTTTTTTTTTTTTTTTTTTTTTTTTTTTTTTTTTTTTTTTAAACTGGGCTGTGATAACCTCCATCAGAGGCATCACCGGCGTCGACCTAATGGTCTTTTGCCGCCCCAATTTCCTTCCTACACCCAATCAGTAATACCCGTCATCCTTATGAAGGAACAGATACTACCGATAGGGTTGTCTAGGATGGTTTCCATCTCTTTCCCCGGAGGGCCTAGAGAGTACAGCCTGGCTCGTCCTAGCGCCTCACACTCCAAAAGAATGTGTTCTGCAGACTCTTCAGCCAAACCACATTTCCTGCATGTATTAACTGCAGCAATTCCTATCCTGTGTAGGTGTTTTCTGAGGTGACAGTGGCTCGTTAAGAGACCAACCACCCACCTCAAGTTATCCCTTCTAAGAGAGATGAGTTGTTCCACATGTTTCTTGCTTGGTCTAATTAACCTTTTTGCAAGTCTACTAGTGGTTGAATTCGTCCAGACCCTGTTCATCCCCTCCCGCATCCACGTATCAACCGCTGCCCTGGCATGTCCATAAGAGATTCCGAGCACCGGTTCCGGGCCAACGAAAGGGGATTCAGAGCCTGACCTGGCTAGTTCATCTGCTCTCTCATTACCATCAATACCTGAGTGGCCAGGAACCCAGCCAACAGTGACTGTGTTCATCTGACCAAGCTTTATCAATGATGAGATGCAGTCCCATACCTGTTTCGACTTTACCTTTGTCGTGTTAAGAGCCTTAATGGCAGCTTGACTATCTGTGAAAATCAGAATGTTCTTACCCATGTATTTCATTCTTTGATTCTCCTTGATGCATTCAGAGATAGCACCTACTTCTGCTTGGAAAACAGTAGCATGCTTACCTAGGCTCAGTACGATGGACCTCTCTGGGTTAAACCCATTAATGCCACCGCCTGTACCCATCTCTGTTTTCGAGCCATCTGTGAACCAGACTATATCTTGCTCGTTGTAAAACTTCCTTCCAGACTCCCATTCTTCCCTAGAGAAGATCTTCGTCTTAAAAGGCTTGTCTAATGAAACCTTAGGTATCATGTGATCAGAGGGCATGTCTAAAACTTCCCTGTTGACCACTTGATTTATCCTGCAATGCCCAATTGCAGGCCACCTCTTCCTCCAGCACCCCGTTTGCTGTAGTCTATATGCACTCATCCTGGCCTGTCCCTGAATATATACCCCTAGGGGAGGGAGATCCAGAAGTGCATTCAAGGTAACGGTTGGTGTAGACCCCATGGCCCCCGTGATAGCCAAGCAGGCCACCCTTTGGAGACCATCCATTCTACTTCCAACCCCACCTTGTAGCGTCTTAGTCCACCAAACCACCGCAGCATAGGAGATTAGTGGTCTAATAATCATGGTGTAAATCCACATAACCACCTTGGGTTGCAGACCCCATTGTTTACCAACAGCCCTCTTACACGCAAACATAAGACACTTGGCTCTGGTTACTACCCGTTCTATCTGTGGGTTCCAGGTGAGCCTTTTATCTAACACAGTACCTAGGTACTTCACCTGGTTCTCCAACGCTACCTCCTGCCCAAAGAGCTTAGGTAGCGACCTCACTCCCAGATTCCTTTTTCTTGTGAAGGGAATGAGAGAAGTTTTTACAGGATTCACAGATAACTGTTCCTCCTGACACCACCTTTCCACCTGGTTAAAGGCAGCCTGCATAAGGTCACAGACAACACTCATGTCTCTACCTCTAACCACGATGGCCACATCATCAGCGTATCCCTGTGAGTAGAATCCTTGTTCGTTTAAACGCCTAAGGATCTTATCCACTACCAGGTTCCATAACAGGGGGGATAAGACTCCGCCCTGAGCGCATCCACGTCTAGCTCTGATCGTGATGATTTCATCATACAGAGTAGCCTGGATTGACCTGTTGTTTTTGAGTGAATTTCTAGTTTGTGAACGGTTTATATTTGGGATAACCTAAGAGGTAAATTGTAAATCTAGGCTATAAGCAAATTTTCTTATATTGAGTGTTTATTTGATTATACAAGTGAATATATGTGTTATTCTTTGTAAAGTATATTGTTTTAGTGAAATCTAATGATTTTGTCTTAAGCCTAGCTTTAGAAAGTTACTAATTACGCCTAAATTGTCGAGGTGTCAAACCTAACCTCAACCGTCAGAGTATCACTTTTTAGAGGAAATCGTTATTTTTATTTTGAAAATGTAACAAATTATTATTTTTTCCCCCCTAAATATATTCACAAATATATTACAAATCTCTAGTAATCGTTGAAAAAGTTCCGAAAAATCTATTAATATGGTGTACATAACGATATCTGTGAAATTATTCTCTTTTTACTCTCCGATTTTTTGGTACTTGACCAAAAAACTCCAAATGTGATACATCTAACATTTTTTTCCACTACACACCTAGATTCTATGCACCTTTCTGAACATAATGATATATAGAACTTTTGTATAAAATATATATTACTATTTTTGGTAAATTGTTGAAAATAAAATGACCAATATCCCCTTTTTCGTAAAATAATTTTTTAAATTTTGAAAATGTTACAAATTTATTTATTTGTTTTTTCTAAATATATAGACAAATATTACAGAAAACTTTTGTATATCTTAGAAAAAGGTTGTAAGCTATTGATTTTGGATGATACAGGTTTTTCTGAAAAATGATAACATCGTTTTTTGACATGTAACATACTTACTCAAAAACCGTTTCAAAAAATTTTTTTTTTATTACATAGATGAATTCTATGCATCTTTCTGAGAAAAATGATGTCTTATAAGTTAGGTTTTGTATAAAAATAATATTTTGTATTAATTTTTAAACAAACGAAGAATTGTCAAGAAAATTAACCATCCCGCCTCTAGGTTAAAAATTTATCTGAAGGTTTTGACATTCTAAATAATTTTTTTAATGATGTTTTAATTTTGAAATAACTGCTGCTCCCTCTTGTTTCTAGATTATGTCTTTATTACTTTATCTGAATACTTATTTATTTTTATTATTTCTTGAAGTTATTTAATTTCTGGAGTTAATTTAGAATTTGCATGTTAAAATTTGACCAAGTCCTTTTACTCTTTATTAAAATTTTTCTAAGTCCATTTAAATTGAAATTCGGAGTTATTAATGAGAGCATGTTTCCAACATCGTTGTTCTAGAAGAAGTCTATACCCTCTAGGTACCTACATTTTTGTAGTAGTGTCCAAAGTAAGGTGTGATTCCAGACTCTTTCAATTTTTAGGGGAAAAGGAATAACAACTTAGCTTTCTTTTAAATGAAATTATCTCTTTAGTGTTTCTTTGTTTTCAAGGTCTATTTTAATTATTTAATTTTATATTCTATTTTCCCTCTACTAAATAGTCACTTCTGTATAAATTGCTGCTTCATAATTAATAATGCATTGAATTTTACATAATGTGTTTGTTTTTCATATTAATTCTTAAACACCTGACTAGTTGCACTTGGATCGACTCCCTCTCTTGCTATTGTAAACTTTAACTCAAGTACTTACTGTTCTGTTAGTTTTAATTTTAAGAAAAGTTTTCCTTTTTAAACGGATTTTCCTTGACTTCAGTTTCCTTGGATGGTTTTTTACTTTGTAACCATCATTGGATTCCATTTCTTCTCTGAATTACTATAATTCTTGAATGGTAGTCATACCTTGAAAACAATCTTGTAGGACATCTTTTTTTTACTTCGTGGTCTTTAAAACGAATATATCTAAAAATTCTCAAAATAAATTTTTTCACTCATCACATAACTTTCTCTATACTACGTATATGTGAGAAATTAAAACTTGGTTGTGTTTTTAGTGAACCAATCTTTCATTAAAGATATTATTGCAACAAAAGTAATGTAGGTACAAATAAGTAAATTGAATAGCTCAGGTTGTAGAACACCGGCATACACAGCTTAAGGTTCAGGTTTTGAATCCAGGCCAGTTGAAATTTTGTCACTTTTAATTTAATTTAATTCCTAGCTTGGGAAGAGCTTAAAAACAATTTAACCCTTTGAGAACCAGGACAACGATCTATCGTCAATTGTAAAGTAAGCGAATAATATATATAAGCATAATATATTTTAAATCTGGAACTCAAAAGGGTTAAGTTATTTGATAAAATTTAATTTAATTTATTTCATCGTTGAACAAACAACAATTCGTATGGCCATAGTCACATTTCAAATTTAATTAAAACTACAATAATGTAAAGTAAAGGTACAAATAAATTAGTAAGAAACAACCAAATTAATTATAATACAATAATGAAAATATTGATAATGTTAAAATGTATTAACGAATATAGTATTAAAAACAGTACAAATATTGGAAATGTCTACCTAAGTAAGAACTATATTATACTGAGCGAGTGAAACAAAATTTATGAATACCATACATGGGTACTAAATTCACTCAGAGAGTAGCAACTTGACAATAAAACATGTCTTAGGTTGTTTTTCTATTTCTTAAAATGTACTTCCAGTCTTATCTGGGTTTGGAAGTTTACACAAGCCTGTGAGGGAAGCTTTCTGTAAACATTTACCCTGTGAGGCTGATACCATGAAATGTTTATTCCTCTGGTGTTATCTTGAAAATCTTGATTTATATATCTGATATATCTCTATAATAAAATATAAAGAATTGAGAAAGTTAAATCTTTGAATACCTTCCTGCAGGGTTCTATTCTTTTTAAAATAACTATAGCTGTTAATTCTTCTTCTTTTTTAACATAGACCTCTCAACTTGAGTAGTCACCCCATATGATGAGTCCATATTTCAGATGTGGATAGATAAGTCCATAATAGTACATAAGAAGGGTTGGTACTTACGTATTAACGCCACCGCAGCAGAAGTTGCGCTAATGCGCATGCGCCAATAATGAGCAAACTGGTTTCACTTTTAAAGCTCATGTTTATCCATGATCTAATTTCAAATTATTAACTTCAATAAACTTACGAAAGGTTTGGCCAGGTGATTATATATATATATATATATATATATATATATATATATATATATAAGGTTTGGCCAGGTGTTTATATATAAAGTAAGCGAATATTGGCGCATGCACATTAGCAACTTCTGCTGCGGTGGCGTTAATACGTAAGTACTGAAGGGTTTTTCTCTAGGGTAATGACATTAAGGTCTTTTTAGTATAAAAATTCCAGAGCAAATTTTGATTTATTCAGCATTTATATGTCTATTCTACATTACACTGCTGTCTATCACCAGACTTAAAAGTTTAGTAATTTTCTCCTTTTTAATGACAACTTCACTCAACGTAATTGTAGGTGTAAACTGTTGTTCATTATTTCAAACATATAGCAACGGTTTAGTCTGGATTTATCAACAACTAATTTTCTGAAAAGTACCAACTTGTTTCATTCATGTTTAAAAATGCATTTTGCTCTAGTGGTAATGTAGATTCAGTGTGAAAAGTAACTGTTGTATCATCAACAATAGTATCAGATGGTTCATATTTACACATGACATTCCGAATATATAAAATGAGTAAAACAGGTCCAAGGATAGATCCTATAGAAACCCCAAACTTACCTTGAATCCGTTTTGACAGCCTTCCCTGCTTTCTGAACCATTTGAACTCTACCACATAAAGGAATTTATTTATGAAAGTGTAGGCCTTCTAATCAGAATATTTCTAATTTATTATTCACAAGTGTTGCTTGCAGCTCTACCCGCATTGAAATTGGGTTTTGTGTGGATACCCCATACTTTGCCTTCAGTTCCACCTGCTTGGAATACACAATTTGCATTTTTATTGTGTAAGGTTCATGATTACATATTATAGAATCGATGTTTGATATTTGTAGCTAGCTTCATAAAGTACAGAAAATTTTAATAAATTCAATTTATCATTTATAAATTACTATTTTAAAAATTGTTACTCTTTGTAAACAATATTTTTAGTTTTACCATTAGGTGCCAGTAGGTAGAAGTTGCATGTGGAACATGACATGTGTCCATGTGAGAAGTATAGGTTTAACAGATCAATGCCAACTACTTTTGTTAGAATGCGAGTCTTATCACTCAAATTCAAATATGGCAGTTTTCTAACTACAACCACCTATAACTTTGAAACCTCAAATGATTGTAATGAATCTAAATAATGTTTTAATTTTGTATTTAATAAGTGTATGTTATTACTGAAATGTCAAAAATATACGGGAGAATATAGAGTTTCTGTTAATTACTACCAAAAATTATGAACTTCGTTAAAAGAGAGATACTGCACAGATTTAAAAAAAGTTTTCAGTTCCAATTTGTATTTAAATCACATACCAATTGTGTCACTGACAATACATATGATGTCGCTGAACATTTAAAGAAAACATGAAAGATATGTCGGAAAATCTGGATTTTCTACTTTCCAGCAGGAAAATTTGATTTTTAACTCTGAAACTACTCCACCTATTTCAAAAAACGTTTTCAGTTCCAATTAGTATTCAAATCATATACTATCTTTAAAAAAAACTGAAACTTAACTAAGTATCTTAAAAATTTTAATAAGTTTTAAAAATACACAAATAATTAGTATATACTGTATATCATTTTTTATTTGTTTCTTTATGTCTAAATAAATAAAAACTTCATATCTTTTAATCACAATAAGCAAAACAACGATTCCCCAAACCACAAAAATTAGATATAAAACGGATTTTAATAAATCTGGTTTGTTTATTATATTACCCTTATGTAAATTTTGATGATGTAGTCTTCAACCTCAGTATAGGTGTAAACCTCTGAGGATGATGACTATGTCATCACAATGTACATAAGGGTAATATAATAAACATAACTAGATTTAACCAAATTAATTAAAACATAATTTTCTTAAAAAAAATCACTTTATTTGTGCAACACAAGTACAAGACGACGTTTCAATAACTAAGTCATCATCCTCACTACTAGATTTATTCTAATCTTAGTTTTGTTTCTTGTTTTTGTGGTTTGGCGAATCCTTGTTTTTCTTATTGTGAATATCGCCACAGTGCTCCTTGTGTATGTGTGTGTAATTTTCTTTTTATATATATACAGCTTGTTAATGAAGTCTCGGGACAGCTTAATATTTTATTAACCGTTACAGATAGAGGTACAAAGTTTTGCATATTGTTAATGGCCACTTTAAAATAGTATTTTTTTGTTTCTTTTTTTCTCAATAAATAAAAACCTTTGTATCTTCTAATCATAGTTTAAAAAAATATTAATAATATATGTATACATCAGAGTGATTCAAAATTGCACAGCAATATCTCGAAAACTGAAAATAAGAAAACAAGTTTATATAAACAATAGATTTGTTTTAAATCTGTCAGTTATTTTGTGTTTTTACAAACTAAGATTATATCTTTGGAAGTAGATTAGATATTGAGTGAAGATTGGTTATAAATATATCCAACCCAGGGGGGAGAGTGAGGGTTCCTTTTCAAATTTATGTAGTAATGATGAGATATCAGTACTGAAGTTTGTGGCTGAGCGTTGTCATGACGCAGACAGATGTCATTTGTGAGTTCTGAATAGGCTGTGCTTGCTTGAGTTTTGTAGTATTTCACAGTACACATACTCATTTGTTGTTGCTTCACAAAGCCGGAATTCAACCAAAAGGACACCTCACCTGTTCCAATATTCTGTAGCTTTTATATGTAAAGTTGGCGGAGTTTGTCTGTATTTTATTGGTTTTGTCAGAGATTTGGAATGATGTTATTCTTTGGATTGTCGCTTTGTCTCAGGTTTGTAGTTAGATATATAAGTTTCATTCCCAGTTACAGTGTGGTTAACAAATTCATTACATTTTGGTCATAGCGCTTCATACACAACAGAGCACTCTTACACTTTATCTTATGTTCCTCTGTCAGAAGAAATTCTTGTACTGAAGCTTAACAGAAATAGTGTTTTAAATTATAGATTGTGAAACTTGGGGGAAAGCTTCATGCAGTTCATCAATAGTGAAGCATCTGTTTACATGAATATGCTTATTGACTTTTGTTTGTTAATTTTTCAGCGATGGCAGTTGACTGCCCAGATCGTGATTCATTGTAAACATAAGTTTTTCTTCATTAAAGAGTCTACACCATGGAGGAACATATCTCTCCTTCATAACACATGTACTTCCACAACCTGATGACAAATTTCACCAGGACAAATGTCTTTTGTGTTAAAAAATGTTATCACAGAGCGTACTTCACAATCGGTGGGATTAGTGATCGACATAGTGTTATTCAATATAACTTAAACAGACCAGTAACACATACAGAGTCTTGAAACAGAGTGCCAACTTTTTGGGGGACCTGTAGAGACTCACTTTGAAACCGATTTTGTGTGCAGTTTGTGCATTTACAGAGTGAAAATGATTTTTACTTAAATCTGATCCTTGTATTTAAACATTTCCTTAGCTTATTATAAGAGTTCTGTATTATAGGAGTTTTATAAAAAAAAAAGATTTTAAGTTGGATATAAAACGGGCTGTGTTAACACACCGCCCTGATAATATTGTTGTTTATTATTAATATTATTCTTTATGATTAAATCACAAATTGTGTATTTAGGCTCAAGTGACATGCCATTCCATGATCTACCATTACCAAGGATAGAGCCTATCTGGTTACCAGAGCCAAGAGAACTTACAATTTCACGTCACTCTTTGCCAAGGAATGATTTTGGATTTTCTTTACGACGAGCGATGGTGGTCGAACGAGACCTCGATGGTACCAGTGGGTACCATTTAACAGCAGTAATATTTGCAGAACCTGGAACTATCATCCAACACTGCAATGAGACAGGTTTACTTCCAGGTGACAGACTTCTAGAGGTTAATGGATGTAAAGTTGGTGACAAAAGTAGAGAAGATGTAATCGAGATGATAAAGTCTTCAGGATCAGTCGTCACCGTTAAGGTAATTGTGATAGTGAAGAAATTAAATTTTCAATTGTTTTATATGTATTAATATTGGCATATTGAACATGCTGATGGTATGAATAAAATAAGTCAAAGATATAGAAAGGTGATCAAGAGAATAAATAAATAATTGACTGAATTAATTTACATCTATTTACATTCAAATAGGTGACACGTCAAAATTTACTTATCTCAACAAATACATCAACTTTAGTCATTTACTTTAAAAACTACATTAATTTTCTAATTTCATGTAACACTATTATCTATCCATTATAAATAGTGCAACACATAATAATCAAATCACAATTAACAATGTAAGAGTAAAACCAAAAACTAGTATATATAATATGTTACATTTAAAAGTATTACATTAGCTTGCCAGTTGCACATAATAATTATGTTAAAAATTTAACTAATTTAACTGAATCCATCAAATATTCATTTACTGAATAGTAAGTTTTCTTAACAGAAAACATTTTGATTTTTTCGAAAAGTTTTCTACAGGTGAATTTTGAATCTCTTTAGGGATTTTGTTATATATTGTTATACTATTATATTTAGGACAAATTAATTTTTCTCTATTGTAAAGTGGTCATGACTCTATGTAAAAGTGGTTTATGTGACGTTCTAGGTTTAAAATGAGAAGTGATCAATAGAACTTTTTTTTTCAATTTAAACAATTTGTAATGCATGTGCCGAAATCCCCTTTTGTATCAGACCATATTTAATAAAGAAAAATAAGAAGTATACAGTGTTAACGTATGCTGGGGTATGGAGCAAAGAAAAAGACTGTATTCTTTGTTTCCATTAACAAATGTATGTAACAAATTTTGAAAAATCGTTAATACAATACAAGAACCAAAATACATAAATATTTTAAATTTATGTGAACTTATAATAAAAAGAGATTTAAATTTTAAATCAAGTCTTTACAGTACATGTTTTCCCCCTACTAAATCCAACAAAAATTTACTATGTTGAAGATGCGTTATCAGATCGTAAATAACATTTTATAAAGAATTATTTGTGAAGTAGAGCGCAGCCAACTCAAAGCAACAATCAGAATTCAACAATTTACAATTCAACAATATATATATGAAATAAAAACAAAGCAAATCCACTCGTAAACGTCTGACCCATTTATATATGGTCGACTTGCAAATAAACTAAGGAAATCATGAATGCTACTCCAAGTCAGCTAGAGCACTCTCCCCCCCCATTTATCAAGTATATTTTCTTTTGTACAAGTCAATTTATGATAGTTTTGCAGAAGTGCATTTGATTCGTACAGAATCCACATATACTTCGTTGGTTGACCAAAGAAAAGAGACAGACAGACACTAATTAGAATTTGAAAACTAAATTAAAATTAAAGCAACCAAACTAAGTAAGAGTAATGAAGTTTACACAAATTATTTAAAAAAAATCTTACATATATATATCACTTGAAATATTATTTAACCCAGGATCACTCGCGCTACCAAAACTTCCGTGAGCACTCGCGCTGTTAGAGCAAATCTAACATTTGATATAAGGGTTTAATTTGAAGTTATTGTTGTAAATTTCAATAGTATGGTATAAAAATAAATTTTCGACTAGTTTGTTTATGTAAAAACATTTTATTGATTACATTTTTTGAATATTTTAACTTATTAAATACATCAAAAAATTTTAAAATCTGAAAAAATTAAAAGATATAAGAATACGCTTTTTTAACATGAAATTACTAACATACAAATTGAAAAAATTGGAAAACTAAAAATATTATTACAAATTCACACTCTTTATTACTTTTAAGATTATGTTAATGTCTGGTACAGTAGAGTCTCGCAAACTCGGCACTCGATAACCCGGCAGTCCGGATTACTCGGCGACCCCGACGTGAAAAAAATATATATTTCTAAAAACAGCGATGTTCATAAAAGTTCGGCAGATCCCAAAGCGGGCATTAACTTTGATTGCTCGAATCGTTGACGGTACTTTTCCCACGTTAAACTCATCACAAAGCTTTTCTACAGATTCCCCTCTGTCAAGTCTTTTTAACACATTTAACCGCGTCTCAAACGAAACCAACAACGCTTCCGTTTTCGTAACTCGCTCATTTTTATTTACTGTATATACTGTGCGTACCTGTCAAAGAAAACTGAAAAGAAATGTTATATTTTCCATAATGTATACTAAATTCATTCGTGGAAAAAAAGCGGCCCATCAAACGTTTTTGCAGGTGTATGTCTGCTATATCGACGGGTGCCAATGCCGCGGTGTTATTGTGCCGCCGACAATGGGATACCGCTATCGACAAAGTCGTTTGATATCGCCGCAGCTTTGGTGCCGCGGTGTTTTTACGTCGCCGAAAATGGGATACCGCTATCGACAAAGTCGTTTGATATCGCCGCCGCTTTGGTGCCGCGGTGTTTTTATACTGCCGACAATGGGATACCGCTATCGACAAAGTCGTTTGATATCGCCGCCACTTTGGTGTTTCAATTACAATTTATTTTTTGCCCTTATTCCCGATAACCCGGCATTTCACAAACTCGGCACACTTCCGGTCCACATTACGCTGAGTTTGCGGGACTCTACTGTAGTTTATTTACTTTACTCGTCAAAGCCTGAAGCGGGATCTTGATCACAGGTGTAGCACATGTGTCGTTATCTTTGTGTGGTCACCACATAGCTTTCGGCCGCATGAAGAACAGGCCCTTGTTGTGAATCTGTTTTTCCTGATAGGGCAAAAGGCACATCTTCCTTTTCCTTCTTGCGGTTTTGCAAGAGCAAGAATAGCTTGGCCACTTGTCAGTCCTCTTATCTTTTCTTGAAGGTCTGTCGGCAGGGTTCTAATGGGTTCGTACCAAATGTGGTTTTATAAGAGCTTTAGCTAGATCATTTAAAAAAAAATTCTATGTTGTTTGAGCTCACCTGTATTCGTCTTAAATATTATTTGAGCATTTATAGCTCCCACATTGAGGAGACCACCAAACACAGTAAATGGCCACCTGTTACTAATTCTAGTAACATTGTACTCGCTCTTCAGTTTGTCTACCACATCCACTCATCCCTTTGTCATATTATAGAAAGTGATGATGGTAGGTTTTAACGCATATTCGGAGTCTGGATCGATTTCATCATCAGTATGCATCGTGGATGCAAGGAGCACATTTTTCTTCTTTTTCTTGTCAGGTATATACGAAACAACGGTACATTTATTTGGCACCTTTCCAAATGCAAACATTGAGCTGCACCTTGGCTTTTCTTTTATTTCTAAGAGTTCCTGAGGAAGTTCTGGCTTATTTTTTCTTATTGTTCTGACAACAGTAAGTCTGTAATTACTGTAGAGATCATTCATTAATGGAATACTTATGAAATAGTTATCCATAGTAACATTTCTTTCACTACAATTTATCGGTTATATCAATCTTTTCACGACACTACTAGCGTCATTTCCAGCTGCAAAATAGGGACCTTGGGGCTGTTTGCCAGCATAGATCTCCATATTTGAAGTAAAAAAGGTTTTTGAATCTACAAGGGTGTAGATTTTAATTCCGTATTTTGCTGGTTTATTTGGTATGTACTGGCGAAATTTGCAACGTCCGCGAAAACCTTCTAACATTTCATCTATAGTAGCTAATTCCCCCACATTGTAACATAGTTTGCACAAACTTACAAACCAAACATTTCACGTATTGAAGTTGCATTGTCTGTTTGCTTTCTTCGGGCTCATGTGATTTTATCATCAAACCTTATGGCTTGCACTAAGTTGTGAAAACGTCGTTTGGACATAGTAGCTATGCAGAGCTCAGGTGCAGTACCATCAGTTGCCCAAAGTTCATCGGTATTTAAATGATTAGCTTTTTTCACGCCTAGAAGATATAAAAGACCAAAAAAGGCTTGAATCTCCATAAAATCAGTATCAATACAGTCTCGCACATAGTTTTGACGCATATCATCTAGCTGTTGGTTAGTAAAACGAACAATTTCTGGTAGCATATCACCGGGAAAAAATATCTTCCAACAGTTTATTGGATTTTTTAGGTCTCTGAATTCAAGAGCTACTGAAGGTAGTTTCTTTACAATATTTTCTTTTGAAGTTTTTGTTTTTTTTAGCATATGAATATCCCAGTTAGTAAATCCGTCTTTAGATGTATAGAGCGTAGATACTTGTATGGGTCGTTTTCTTGGTTGAGGGTGATTAATGTCTGTGTCTGTAGGATCATCGTCAGATTGCTCTGTGTCTGTATTGTGATCACTGTGCTCGGTTGATGCATCAGTGTCCGATAAATTTTCTTGCATATAAATACTTCCTTCATTATAATCCATTTCTTCCAGCCAACATAAAATGTCATCATTATTTCCTTTCATTTTGTCCATTTCCTTTCACTTTCTTTTTGCACTTTCTAGTCAATTACAAACAATAAATTAAAAGTCTATTTACAATAAAATAAAACAAACAAAAAAAAAAAAAAAAAAAAAAACAGTTAAACTAAATGTCTATTTACAAAAAAAACTAAAAAAATAGTTATACAGAAATATAATTGTAAACTGTTACACAATCACTCGCGCCGTTAAAACTCTTTTAACAAAGCACACACAAGATCGCTCGCACAGTTAGAAGCATACTAACAAAGGCGCGCCGTGCCCATTTCCTCGACCCCTGGTTACCCCCCATCACCCCAACCTCCCACCACGAGTGTAGCTACTGATCAAGATGCCAAAGAAAGCATATTTAGAAGCTCAATGCATATAAAAAAACTCCTTAAGAACAACTAAAATTGTTAGTTTTGAACTAATAGCACGAGTGATCCCAGGTTAATATATATACTTTTTCAGTTCTATTGTTT
The DNA here is from genome assembly GCA_963513935.1 of Aphrophora alni. NCBI lineage: Eukaryota > Metazoa > Arthropoda > Insecta > Hemiptera > Aphrophoridae > Aphrophora > Aphrophora alni. The sequence continues at coordinate 43,109,898 of OY740765.1, forward strand.
GTGGTAATTTTAAGAAGATCTGCAGTTGAAAATTTGATGATAATATGACACCTTAAAAAAAAAAAGAAAATTTGGTCTATTCATGACAAAAATTTCATATATTTTTGTTTTTTTGTTTACTCTTAATAAAGGAGCTAATTTACTTTTAGATAACATTATTTCTTCTTCCCTTTCGATTATCATATTTTCTAGAATTTTAATTTAATTTGTTAATTTATTTTCTTACTTCTGTTGGTTTATCACCCAATGACTTCAAGTAATAAATTTAGCTTTTTTTTTCCTCTTCAACCATTTGTTTATTTAATTCTTCAATTAAAAAATCGTCTTCTAAAGAAGAATTGTCTTCATATTTCTCAAGCGAAGAGAATTGGTTACAGAACCACTTTTCCGCCAAGTTTCTGAATTCCTGACTAATCAGGTCTCTATATTTGCTATGAAACCATGCAGAGCATGATCCTCTGCGCAAGACTCCTCGACTTCTATTACCAACGGATTTTTCACAGTTTCCACATGGAAATTTAGCTACTTTATTTTCCATATTTTTCTATTATAGACTATTATATGGAAGACCCTATTGACAAGAGTATATTTTACCTGGCTGGATTATAACTATTGTTTTATTAAAAAATAAATTTAGTTTATCTTGAAATAGTCCACAAAGATCTGAACAAACACTGAAATCACTGTGTCAATAAAAATATTCAATATAAACTTTTACCCCAGGCTGTCCAAACAAAGTCAAAATTATTGCTTATCTGCAAAGTCAAAAGTCCAGAAATTGAGGATTTGTTTTTATCGGAACCCCTGTCAATTACTTAAAAGCAAATGAAAATCTAATTTATGAATGTAAACAATAATTTCCTTGAAAAGTGGCATGAAAATGTAACATCTATGATTTGATTTAAAAAATATATTCACAACAATAAACACTACGGGCACATATAAAAAATTCTACAACTTTTAATAAAATAACCAGAGTAATTTTAAATATAGTCAGGAGCCAAATTATTGTTTAACCAATCACAAACTATACTCCTTATACCCAAGGAAAAATACTGTTATAGATCATAGCTCACTTTTTCAAAAAAAATAAATAAATAAAAAAATTAAAAAAATAAATAAATGAAAATGTAAAGTACCAAATTAAGATATACATAAGGTATTTACATATAGCAATGCGAATTCGTAAGTTCTATATTTTCTTATAAAACAGTCATGTTTAGGAGACTTCGGACGAGCATCCATAAGAATTGCAAACAGGATAAGCAAACTTTGTGTATTAAGAAACTTGTAATTATTTCAGAGTCAGATAATTAAACTATAATGTAAAATCAGATCTGTGAGTCACAACAATTAGAGTCATTCTGGATTAATAGCAATAATAAGAATATTGTAGCATTGTAATAAGGTAGGAGATAGTTATTCTTGTTAATCGAAAATAGAGAACCTAGGCATGTTAAAGGAACAAATCCTAACAAGGTTCATTTTTTTTTTAAGGTCAATCAAGACAAAATGGCGAAATAACAAAATAATGGTACATTTTCACCAAAATGATTTTATTTTAATAATCATTACAAATTCTTGATTTAGAGATAAAATGGAAATGTGTAAAACTTAAAAAGAAAATAAAGAAAAATAATAGTAATAAATAATGATCCAAATTTTACCTTTATTCTAATGGCTGTCCATCAATAGCTATGTATTTTTAGTAATGACGAAACAAAAAAGAATCACAAGTGCTTTTGAAAAATTGCCGAGGTATCAACAGTAATTTCTTTTCAATCAGCCTCATTATTCTGTTGCTATAGGGTGAGAATAAACTTTTTCTTTCAAGAAGGAAAATATCACAAACAGTCAAGTCTGGGGATCTTGGAGGCCAGTCCATGAAGTTGCTACTAATGACCTATCCAACGGTTAGATCACGATCTAAAACTGTTTTAGCCACATTAGCATAATGAGGAGGAGCCCCATCCTGTTGGAAAAAACTCCCTCATATCCGGTTGAGTAAGATGAACTAAGTGATCAATTGACATTGATGCGTAACTATCTCCAATCATTGTCTGATAGAATATGTCATATAATAAAACACCATTCTTGGTGACGGCAGCCCAAACAGTTATACCCTTTGATTTTAAGCCCTCTTACAATTTCTTTATTCCGCTCGTCATCTTCGTCAACCTTTGAAAAAAATTTCACTCATCTGTCTGGGTCATCTTCCAGCAGTCTGGAACTAAATGTGTTTTAAAAATGTATTTTGTTTTTCTTGGCATACCTTTAAACTGACAACTTTGGTATTGCAATAATGAATGCAACTTTTCTAAATGAATTAGGCCTGTCTGGAGATTTCAGTAAAGTAGCATATCCAAGCTCTTCATTTTCTATGTTAGAAAATCTATTGTATTTCTTTGAAACTGATCCAGTTTCTAGTAGCATGATTTTTTTATTTATATATTGATTTTCTTGATGGAGGAAGCACATTTAGGTAGGTTCTTTGAAAACACCTTATAAAATCACTTCAATTCATTTTTAAAAGGAATAGCCCAAGAACAACATTTCACTTTTTGTTCAATTGAAAAATTCATTGTTTCGAGATTAGATATTACACATAAACTGATTTAACACATCTACCAAATTGTTTCATTGTTGTGTGTTAGTTAACAAAACAACAGCCGATCAAGATTCGACAGATGCCAATTTGATATTTTAATTACTTTGCATTGTGGGAGGAAGTGGTTACATCCAGAAGATTAATGTTTTTTTTTTTTTTTTTTTTTTTTTTTTTTTTTTTTTTTTTGTTATTCCACCATTTTATTTTGATTGACCATAAAAAAATTAAACTTGAGGGTACTTTTTTTACATATCTATGTAACATAACTGTAAAGTGTCAAGTTTTTAAAATGTTTCATATTTATTCAATAATAGCGTCTTCCTCGTGGGACACCCAGTATATATATATATATATATATATATATATATATATATATATATATATATATATATAGATTGATGCATATGCATTGAATGTCGTTATAATTATATTAATATATAACAATTTTCATAGTAGTAATATTGTGTGTAAATAGTATTTCAAGTAAAAAAATAGTTGAATTATGTTAATATAATAGATTTAGCCTTACCGAACCTGTCTTAGGCAGAAATGGTTAAATTTCCAATTTTGTGTTCCAATATATGCACAACATATTTTAGAATGTTTAATCATTTAGCATTTATAAAATATTCATTTTACCTAGGCCATATATATTTGGTATATCTTTAATCCTCAGTTTAAAAGAATGAGTTTATAATATTATTAAAATTTATAACAATGTTTTAATTTTGTAGGTGCAACCAGTTTCTGAACTTTGTGAACTTAGTCGTCGATCGGCTGCTGATGGTCGTGTAATGTTATTAGAAGATAGTAACATACAGAGTGGAACACTTCATCGCAGTGGAAGTAGGAGATTTGATCAAGCGGCTGTAAGTATTATATTGGTTATACTTTAAGATTTAACATAATTCCATATGCAAATTAAGATATAGAGGTCATCCGAATGACGGATTTCAAGAAGGACTATCGTACGACTATGTTTTGGGTTTCAAGGAATTAATAATTAGGGATTTAGAACATTGTACAGGGTGTTTCAAGAAGAACTTTCAAACCATGTAGAAGTTTATTCAGATAACTTATAGAATTGGTTGCCAATTTAAAGCAAAAGATCACGTAGTGCCATAGTACCAAATGAAGTCATCAGAAGCACCCAGCACCATTTTTGTTAAAACTAAATTATCTCCTCAGAATTACTATCAGATATGTTCATGTAAAAAAAAACAACAAAACAATCATTAAAAAATGTAATCTTTAAAATTTTCATCTATCTTACTAACAGTAATAATAATATCAATCAATAATTATCAATAACTTTTCGTCTTTGTCTTTGGTTAATTGTTGACACCACTAGCATCTATGACTCCTTTCAATGTCAATTTCCTCAACTGTTTTTCCCAAACTTGTGACCTGAAGTTATGTCCACTCTGGGTGTCACTCATCTATTGCCTGTATCTTGAAGAAAAAGATCCTTTGCCATCTGTAACATAACGTTCTGCAACGAATAGAAAATCCTTGCATATTTGGAATAATTTGAATTTTTCAGTAAAAATTCAATTTTTGTAAACACATGGTTTTAGCTATCCAGATCGGTTTTGTTCAGGTTCTGGGCTGTGGTCATTTATCATGAAAGTGAACTTTGGCTCAATGATCTGTTGAAAACTGCATCCTAACTTAAAATAGTTAGCAATTAATAGAGCTAATTTGATAAATATAAATTACGGGAAAACTGGTTTTGGAGTTGTCAAAATACCCTACCCAAAGTGTACCTTTGATTGCTTCATCACATGTTTTCCCTATCATGCGTTATTCGAAAGTTGCGTAATGTTAAAGAACTGAACTTTTTCAAAAATTCTCGACATCTGAAAATTATAACATTTTTTATACAAATTGAAAGTTTTAAAAACTAAAGTCAAGAATAATTTTTTTTCAAAAACTTAAAATTCTGGAAGATGTCAGAAAAATGTCTACTTTGAAGGAAATAAAAAGGTAATTAAATAAAATTAATTTCGAAAAATTATTTAATACAAAATGGTCAATTAAGAAAAAGAAACAGTGAATTATAACGAAAGATTAAATTTTAGTTGTTTTATAGAGGTGATAAGAATCACATACTGAGACTGTTTTGATTCTTATAAAACCACTCGTCTCAAAAATATCATAAAGGGGAAAAAATTTAAAAAATGTACATGTTAAAATTTATAAGAAATGTAGAATGACAAGAAAGGATAAGTACAAGGTTTTGTTAAATGCAATGACTTCAGTAATTGTCTTTCACTGCTGCTGAACATGCTTACTGTGTGTTTTGATTTACAAAACCAACTCTGTGACTACAGTTCAATGCAAATTTCATACCTAGTATTATAAGAATCCTCCAAGCAGACGTATAATTATCTGTTGGCACCAATATTTTGTTGAGATTGGTTGTTCTGTATGACATGACAAATCATCAGGTCGTTTACAACTTCCTGATGCTGCTGTGGAACAAGTCAGACATATCCTTGCTCTTAGTTCTAAGAAATAAATGTGCCATGTGTTTCATGAGACTGGTATACCACACACGACTGTTTGGCACATATTACGTTGCCTTAAAGCTTGTATATATTATTATCCAAATATTTAGACAATTTTTGATTTACAGTAGGCATTTGAACAAAAATTATAAAATTAGTTATATAATTATAAAATTATAGGTCTAGTTTTACTGATGATGAACAACAGCTCATTTCCAGATAATTAATTGTAAAAGTGTTTTTCTATAACCGTATTACATAATTTTAAGATAACATATAAAAATTAATAATTTGTCATTGAAATTGTCCCATGAAATATACTCCTATTCAAAATTCCTTAGTAAAGATAAATTAATTAATGTGAACTACTCTTATCAATAATTTATAGAGCAGTTTAATACAATTTTGGTTTTACTATCTCACATATATGGTATGTTGTATCGAGAAAGTTATCTTTAATAGTTAACTTTATATGTTATTATTATGTAACTGTAACTTGTTATGTTATAAAAAATCAAGTGTGATTTTTTTTTTTTTTTTTTTTTTTCATGAACATTTTTGAGGTCTTGTGAGGCTATTAAAATGGTTTTTTGAAATGCTGTATCTGTTTGATTTTTAACACATTTGGTATGTGGGTATATTTTCACAGTACTTTCTATATTCTACGTAATAATGTACTACATATAATAATGTTTATTACTAATGTTATTTTTAAGAACCTTTTTTTATTACAGATCATAAAAAATTTACTAATAAACAAAATTTCAACTGGCAATACAGCCTAAAATATTTTTTTTAAATTGTTCAATGTAATCTCCATGTTGATCTAAGGACATGTTCAAATGTGACAGACATTTGTTGATCCCATCACCATATAAGTCTGCCACTTGTCTATTTAACTAATCCACAACTGATTTTTTTTCAATTCGTCATCATTTGCCATTGCTTTTCCTTTAAAAAATTCCTTCAGATTTGGAAAAAGGTTATTATGTCGGAAGATAAAGAGTGTAGTGAGTGGATAGATGGGTGATCAAGATTTTCCCATCCAAACTTACCCAGTAACTCAATTTCAGTACTGCAGTGTGTGGCCAAGTGTTTTCATTAACCAGACAGAAGGTGTTTATAAGTAGGTCGTACTGGTGGTTTTGGATTGTCTGCTAGAGCTTATGTGAATATTGCACAGTCTCATCCACGTTTATTATCACTTTACTAGACTGGAATTCAACCAAAACGATATTTTCCTGCCCCAGAAAACTGTAGCCATGATTTTTTTTTTGTCTTTATGGAGTCTGCTTGATTTGTTTGGTTTTGGAATGATGCCACTTTGGATTGCCTCTTTGTATCAGCCTTGTAATGGAGAAATCTAACTTTCACCCTCACTCATGATGTAGTTGAAAAATTAATTATTATTTTGATTATAGCACTTTAAACACTTTTTCATATATTCATTTTGAAGTATTTTGTAACCTAACTGGCACCCGTCTTCTTAACTCGATCTTAACAGAAACAATGTCATAAACTACAAATCATAAATTTGAAAGCTTCATGCAGTTAATCAATAATGAAGCTATTTTTTTAATATGCTTATCGACTTTTGTTTATCAGTTCCTCTTTGATAACAGTTGACCATCCGGATAGTAAGCATCAGTTTTTCTTTCATTAAATAGGCTACACTATTTACACACCATTCCCTAGTTCGTAATTCCCCATAAACTTTGTCAAGTTTTCGATCAATTTCAACAATTTACATAATTATTAAAACAAATTATTATTATTATTATTATTATTTATACTATACACTTACTTAGTTGTGCCTTGTCATTGTTGACTCTGAAGAGTAAATTCTCTTGCTTGACAGTCCACAGGAAGCCTTGCACATTGTCTTTTCAAGCTGTTCTAGGCTTCCCTCTAGGTTCCATCCCATACTTCTTGCCTTGTACAATTTCCTTGGAAATCTGTTGTCACTCATTATCTATACATCTCATTTAGGATTTCTTAATCACATCTGACTTAATCACCTGTCTTACTTTTATTAGTGCTGCTCTAATTGTAACATTTCTCATTCAGTCCCTACGAGTTTTACCTTCCACTCATTAAGGTATCTCATTCCCTGGCTTTGTATAGGATTGAAGTGATTTGTATATGCTACCATATACTATATAATGTAACATAAATATTTTGTCTTTTTATTTTTGTCAATATAATGTATGACCTTTGTTTCCCTGAAGGGCAAATCTGATGAACAGTTATCCACTGAATTAAATTGGCTTGAGGTTGAAAAATTGTGGCTGGTCCATAGACTAGGATTTACAGCGGTGAGAGTGATTTCACGTAACCCAGGAACTAACAAGCTGAAAGTGTTGGTAGAGGATACTCAAGAAGAATTAGAAGTTGAAGATGACGATGTAGAAAAGGTGAGGAAATCTTTCAATTTTAATATTAAATTAGTTTTTTGTAATCTTAAATTTTGTTGTTACACATAACTTGGATCGAATCAGTTATCTGATCCTGTTTTTTAAATTATGAAATCCCACAGAGCTCAATTCTGGGCCCAGTGTTGTTTCTTAATATATTAAACATGATCATATGAAAGTCATAAGTATAATTCAATATGTTGATATTACAACTCTTAGTTTTAAATGTCACCAACAAAGTGATTTAGAATTTAATGTATTTATCCAATAAATAGTGCTTTCCAATACTTTAATGTAAATAATCTTAAACTAATTCCAAACAAACTAAATGTATGTCTTTTACGTTAAAACTTGAATTAAATCAATTAAAACCTTATATAGTATTATATGAAGAAGCACTAGATGAAGTATCATTTATAAAATTTCTAGGGCTCACAATTAACCCTCCAAGTGCTGATTATATTAGTCCTCAGTGCTAAGCTAATTCAACGCTCTGTGCAAGGCTTTTATTATTACAGGAAATAATACACTTTTATTGGCTGAAATATGACACATTATACATCAATATTTTCAGGAAATTTCATAGAACAAAATGAAATAAAATTTAAACATACCACTTTAAAACTGAGGTCTGCTTCAACTCATATCCGCAAAAAATAAAAATTTCTTTTGTCCATTTAGTGACAACGTAGGTAATAACTAAATTATGATAATCCAATTTCTAATATATACAAAATGTAGCACATTTTGTTACAAAACTAGAAATGTAACATAAGTACCACTTTCTTTTCTTCATAATGTAACATCGTTGTAAACATTCATACATATACAAACTTCAAATTCAGTAATTTCGCCCACTGTGTGACACCTACATCCAACTTTTGCAAATTAGTGTGCTCTATTACTGTGTCTTTAGAAAGTATTGGCATTTAACCTTTGAATATCACGTATTTACTAAAATTAGTTATTATAAATATGTAATACACATACAAAAAAAAAAACAAAAACAAACAAACATTTTGATCCCTACATCGGAGTTACCGCTTTCATCACTAGCGGTATCACTTTCACACAAACAGTTATGAATATCACTTGAATTGCCAAGTTCACTCATTATTATATGTGTAATACTACACTAAAAACACTATTCATACACTAAATAATCATAAAATAAAGTGTATTTACCAAAATAATATAGACAAAAACACTAAACAACAATTCACTGCCGGGACGCAGCAGTAAACATCAACAGTAAACATCAAATTGTCTTTTACAGGCTTGCTAACATTGATTTTTTCTTATAACCATCAATAAAATTGTGCAAAATGAATAGAGCGCCTTTTACTCAGAGTTACTATATAAAATACATGTAGTTTGGATAAAAGTTACCGTTTGTATATTGATTTTAGCAAACCTTGTTTAATTAGATTGCGATCACGACTTTAGCACTGTGGCGGCGGCAAAATAGATCGCGATCGTGACTCTTAGCACTTGGAGGGTTAACCCTTCAATGTGGTTTCACGAGTAGCACTTGCATGATTTTACCAGCTTTAATTTTAGATTCCCAAGCATTGCTCGCACCGGGGATGAGGCAAGAGTGTGTGATTTTTCAATTAAAATCCTGCAACTCTGTGTTCATGGTGTTGCAGGCTTTCAGTCTTAAAGCCATACAAGAATTTTTATTTTATTTTTTAACGTTAGAGTTTATGGAATTTTGTTGTTTAAATCACAACTAGGGTTTTTTTACCTACTTTTTTCTACTTTTCTGTGGTGTTAGTTCACTTCGCTCAGAGTTATTTAAAATTCAATTATTTAAAAAAAATCCCTTACCTTGCTTTCCTGATTTGACAAGTAGTTTGAAAGTCTGTCGAAAACCTTTATCTTTAATCTTTTTTATCCAGATTTATAGAATCGAATTTTATTAATTTTTGTCGGATTTTGTTCGGACCTCATTTTGAAGATCTCTTCTTCCTGAGTCTATGATAGTTTGAATTTCTTCAGTGGTCCTCTTCGTTATTGAGTTATGTGGTATTTCAAAATTTAGCCTTCTAAGATAAATGAAGCTACTAAAAAAAAAAAAAAATTATATGAACCTGAATGGTTCTTATATTTCGTTATTACCATATAAAGATGAATTTAACGTTTATTTTAACTATTTGCACAGCAATTTAGGGCGCCAGATGTGTTAACATCAATTTAGAAAAAAAATGAATCTAATTACTTATATAATCTCTGGGGTCGCAAGCTCTTTTAAAGTGTACTACACAGTGAAATCTGGTATGCAAATGAGAACACTTTGACTGAAATGTTAACAAAAACATTTATTAAACAGTAAAAAAAAAAAAAAAAACACATTAACATCAATATTGAAATAAATCATATAAATCACTTATGTTATACATCCTACTATCAGATGTTGTTATTTCCTTTTAAGAAGGTTTTAATTTTAAACAAAGATCTTGAATTTACTTTTTTAAGTTGCAACTGAAGAATTATTTATAGAGCTTAACAGATTGAATTTATCTGTTCTTTAATATTGAATCTACATTACTTTAAAAGGAAAATTATGTCAATCGTTATCTATTATTCTTTTACATAAAAAATAAAAAACATAATTATTTGTAAATTTTAAATTTACAAAAACCAAAATATCAAATATGATAAATTCTATACAAATAACAATTTGAAATTTAAGTATTGAATAATACAGAGTTACCAGTCCGTTGTCTTAAAACACATCACTCCATTTCTTTGTCCAAACCACATGGCTTTCTTACGATGGTGTTCCTGGAGAGCAACGTTCCTCGAAGTCATTTTTATCGCAGAACTCAAATGTTAGTGTTAAGAATGTCTGTTAACTTATTAGTCCATATTACACTTTATAATTGTTCATCATCCACCCGTGTTCGTTACTACACGCAAGATTGTCTATTGTCTTTTTATGTAACACGCTATCCGTACTAAACACTTCTAATAGTCAACTCTACTTCAAAATTAGTACGATTTACCATACTCGTCTACATTGTTCAAATAACTATTTAAGACTGTCTGTATAACACACTTTATCAGTCCAAATACCCAACTAAAGCATTCTGAAAGCACGTCCATTGTTTCTAGGCACTTAACTCAGACTCTCATTAACACAACCATCACCTATGAGCTTCCAACTAAGACTCCTTAGCAATTTGCCACGAGATACTTTGTCTTATTACTGGAAACCGGGCCTACGTTCCTCTTTTATTTCCGCTGTTATTTATAGTTCACACACCCCCGCCTTTTCACACAGATTATTAATTATTTTTGAAACAATTAACACTTGTACATAATTATTTTATACTAAATTTAAACATCTGTACATAATTAAGCTATACTAATATTAAACATCGTTATTTGTTATGTTGCCTTGAAAATCTATCTTATTTCCATAAAAGAATTTACCGAAGACTGCATATCATTCAATGGCTTCTCCCCCCTTCTGTCTTGCATCACGCGCGTTTAAATATATAGTAAACTCTAGACTCTAACTCTAATTTTTCACATTATTACAAAAAAGACTCTAACTCTAATTTTTCACATTATTACAAAAAAGACTCTAACTCTAATTTTTCACATTATTACAAAAAAGACTCTAACTCTAATTTTTCACATTATTACAGTTATGCAAGCAGTTGTCGTAAGAAATGTTGACTTTTTTCGTCTTATACGTAGGAGCTGATTCCTCTTCAACTGATATTCTGATGACGGAATTTATAGAGGTTGTCTTCCATGTTGCCAATTCCAAATTTTATTGCAATAGCTTTTTTAGTTTTTGTTTTGTGGAAGTTTTTGTTTATATTTCTCATTTTATTCTTTCTTAATTTTATCCATTCTCATTTTTTTATTTAAATGAATTATTTTATTATTAGGCTCTATTCTCTATCATTTTAGGCTATCGGGACTTCTAATTTCTATATAATCTATGTTGAAAATACATTTTAATTGATTTTGGGGGTTTTCCTCCTTCTTTGAGAAAATTACTTTTTAACTTTGGTCTAAATGTTTTAGTTTTTTGGGTTTCTCCCATTTTTACTAGATTTTAAGGTTTTTCCAAATTTACTCATATTTTATTCCCTTTACATATCTTTTAACTTCAAAATTTCACTCCTATGGCTATTATTTGGTTTAAAACTATATGAAATATAAACTTTTTACATATTCTTACCCACTCTTATTGCTTAATTTTCAATTATTTTATTTTAAATTCTATAAAATTACATGTTTTTCATCACTTAACATTATTTAGCGTTATTTTGTATTTATTATATTTTACTCCCTTGAGCCAGATTTCTCAATATCGTTTCAATGTGTGTTAATGACTATGGGGCTACCTCTGTTGTAGTTCTATAGTTGTGGCTGTGTGTAAAATATAGCCCTATGTTAGTGTATGTATTCCTATATATATATATTGTTATTATTGTATGTTATTATGTTTATTAATATTGTTATTGCTTTGCTATTAGTATATTTTTTATTGTTTTAATATGTACTATTTATTATCGATTGGTTTGTATGTATTTGGTTATTGCCACTTGTTATATAAATTTCTATTTGTTAGGCACAACAAGAAATATAAATAAATCAAATAAATATTTTGATCATCCCTATTTTAAAACGAGAAAATTGGTCTGGAGTGAATACATTAGTTTTGGTTTACTCTGTACATTAAAATGAAATACTGTGACTGTTTAGGTTAATCCATCTCAACTAGATCGTGCTGAAGACATAGGGCAACTATGTTACTTGAATGAGTCAAGTGCTTTGCATGTTTTACGTCAACGTTATGCTGCTAATCTTATTCACACATATGCTGGAGATAGTCTTCTTATTATCAATCCCATGGCACCTCTTGCAATTTATTCAGAGAAGGTAATTCTTATTTCCTTAGTTCTAGAAATGTAGCACAATTCAAAATTTTAAAATTAGGTGATGATTTTGATGAAAAAATAGCCTATAAGGACTAAAAAAAATGTCCTTCTCCTCACAGTGAAAATAATATTGTCCTAATAAAAGGGCAAATATTTTTAAATCATGAAAAACAATTTCATCTAAATTTTGTTGAAATGTGAACACTATCAAATATTTGTTAATGAAAATTTCGGTTCAGGAGTACATTTGGGACATTGGTTCTTTCATTTCACTAAAATTTGTTCAAATGGCTTGAGTTAACTTAGAATATTTGATCTCATTAGATCCATTCACTTTTTATTTACCAATAGTTACTGGCTTGGAAATAATGGAGAGAGAATGAATTATACCTATGTTTATGTAGGCCAGCATTGACCAAACTCTTAATCGTGAGCTACCAGTAGCTTGCAGGTATATTTGATAACTTAAACATGAACATGATAAAAAGTAAGTACAGAAACAGACTGGACATTTAAATAATTGAATTCAAATGATAGTTTCCTATTGACATAATGATAGAAAAAAGTTGTGGTGAAAGTGGGTCCCATCAATCAATCAATGTATTTATTGTTATTAAGCCTTTTTTTACAGGCAATGTACTAGTCAAATATTGTCCTTAAATATATTTAAGGACATTTTGTTACAATATGCTGAAACTAAATTATAAAAATAAGCAATTCAAAACACATGCTTAGTTTAAATAAATAATTAAATGCCTAATCATTTTTCAGTATGTGTTAGTTTCAATAACAAACAATTTAAATCATATAAAAATTGCTAAATAAATAATTGTTTTTAGGTTAGAGTTTAATAGGGCACTTACCCTATTATGTTTAGATTTTGTATAGATAGGAGACACATACTTACCTTGGAAAGTGGTCATTGGTATTACCTAGTAATATACAAATAGAAAACACAATAAATTCTGAAGTTCTGTAATATTTCTTGAATACTGTTTACTCTCTCAAGGTCAGAATGTTGGTGTTTTATTGTGTTTTTCTATTTGTGTATTACTAGGTAATCCCAAGGACTACTTTCCAAGGTAAGACTGTGTCTCCTATCCATACAAAATCTAATCATAAATAAATAATTGTTGCAATTGGGATATATCAATAAAAAATAATTCTTAGTCATATCATCAGAAAAACGTACCTTGTCCTGCTTACTTCTTTCTTACCTTGTCTAATATAATTAATAGATTTTAACAACATAATTGATATATAAAATACTACATGCAAATATTTAAAACATTACTTACTAGTAACCAAACAACTATAAATAAATACACAATTAACATTAAACGATGGTGTTGAAGTTGATGCAATTCAATTCATTCACACTGTACATAGAATTCGCAATAAATCAATTACAAGTATGCAGTTTAACTTCAAAGGAAATAGGGATTTCTTTTAACTTTAATGGCAGATTATTGAAGAGCCATAAAAATATAGTAGTTGTTCAGTGACTTGGTTAATCTACAATAGGGAACATGATAAGTTGAATGTTACTAGTTTTATAAATTTACTGCTGAGATCTATAATTTAAGTTTTAATTAAATTTAATCAGCAAATCAAATATACAGAGTGGAAAAAGTCTTGGAACTCCTAGGTAATTTTCTGAACGAGTAGAGATAAAAATTTCTAAACTTTACCAAATCTCATAGGGTAAGTCCTTTCATTTTTTATGTGGTAAACATGTTTTTGTCACCTTTTTACGGATGGTTTAAAGAGAGGACCTTAATTTTTTCAAATAGCAACCCCCATAGTGTGTCATATCGTTTCGAAGGGCATAAAAAAGAAAAATTTTAGTGCCTTGAAAACGTGTCTACGATATCTCTAACTGGAATTGTGGGGCTAGAAGGCAATATTTGAGTTTTATATTTATCATGGATATTATATATAATAAAAAAATACCAAAATACTGGTTAAATTTTTTAACAGCAGACTTATTTAACAAAATAAAGGGAATTGTAAGAGGAAACTGATGACATAAAATAATACTTTTGTTAAAATAATGAACTAACCCAACAAGAAATAAGACACAAGTAAGACTAAAATTAAAACCAATTCATTTAAAGGAACTGTATAGACTTATTCTATACATCACCAGTTTCCTCTGACAATATGTCACATGACAGGGAAAAAAATTGCCCCATTGGCTCCCCATTTAAAAAATTGAGGTCATTTTGCTAAAATAAGAAAATACATAAAAGTGTGTTAAAAAATATAATCAGTATTTTGTTTTGTTCTGTTTTTTAATTATTATTATTATTATTATCCACAACTAATAGAAAACTCAAAATTCAAATTGTATCCCCAATAATTCCAGTTAGAGATATCGTAGAGACTTTTCCTAGGCACTAACATTTGACTTTTCTTATGCCCTTCAAAACAATATGTCACCCGATGTAAGTTGCTATTTGAAAAAAATTAACTCCCCTTAAAAAGGGGGCAAAAATGCTTTTACCCCATAAAAAAATGAGAGGAGGTTTGGCGAAGGATAGACATTTTCATCTCTAGTTCTTCAGAAATTACCTAGGGGTTGTAAGACTTTTCCACTCTGTGTGTAATTTATTATCATCATAATTTTTACTTTCCTACATGTACATAGTATAGAGAAAGTTATGTGGTGGGTCAAAAAATCAATGCCAAGTTTTTTGCGAATTATTCATTTTGAGGTCCCTTGACTCCAAAAAAGTTATTTTTGGAATGACATATTTTTGTCTGTCTGTCTATCATCATGTCATATATGGAATGAATACTCTACAACTCACATGCTAAAACTGATTTTTATCAAATTTGGTATGTGGTTATATTTTGACCATACCTTTGGTGGTTTTTTCTCATTTTTGTTATTTTATTTAACATGCCTTTCATAATTAATTCAATTTAACATTATTAGTTTTGATCAAAATGTATAAACACTAGTTTAAATATGATATGAAATGCAGCTTATGTTTAATTTTCACAAATTTCTGTGTTTATTGCGCAGGAAGTGATTTACTCTCAACATCCGTCTTATACGACTTTTTGCTATCCAGCCAACCATATTATTCTGGATAGTCTCTAGCTTACTGTATTATATCTAAATATAAATTTAAAAATATATATATTTAATTAAAGTACAGAACTAGAATATTATATTTTTCCTGGAGCCTTAATTAGCTCACTGGATTTTTGATCCTCCATTTACTGAGGGAGTGTGGTGGTCACTGGGGTTTGGCTTTATGTATGAGTGTGATAAAGTTAGTTGTTTTCTTAATCTTTTGATTATATTTTTAGGTTGGTCACATGTTTAGAGGTTGTAAATCGGAAGATATGCCACCACATATCTACTCGATGGCTCAGTCAGCTTACCATGGTATTCTAACAACTAGACGTGATCATGGAATAGTGTTCCTTGGTCATTCAGGAAGTGGGAAGACTGTTAACTACAGACATACTCTTCAGTATCTCACTCTCGCTGCTGGAACTCCAAATAAGGTCTGAATCTACTTTCACTTGTTTTAAAATATAGAAACCACGAATCCGTCTTAAAAAAAAAAAAATTATATTTAAAAAAGGCCCACTCTTACTTTCATTTTGCCTGAAACAATGTCCTCAGCATAAATTGTATTTGATTAAAATCGAGTTTTTTATGATGGTGGTGAAGGTTCATTTTAGTTTTTTGTTAAATTATTCCTTAACCGTAATTACTTCTTTTTTTTTTTTACATTTGATTTCCCATACTGGTTTGGGTCATAATCTTCATATTTCACTAAAATTTTAATGCAATTAATATACCTGATTTTAAGAAGTTTCTTTTTTTTTTCATAGAAAAAGGGAAATCCTCACGGATCTTTCTACACAAGGCCTGTCCCTGGGTTGTGCAAAACTTCTACCTTCTAAAACCCCTCCTCTCTTCTAGAGAGAGACCACCAATAAGCATTACTTCAAGGTGGGACCAGTCCTCCATTGACTTCAAGTCCTATTCTTTTCTATACTATTAGTGATGTTACAATTAGATCTGTGTTCTATTAATTTTTTCTGATTTATTTCTCAAAATTTTACTAATAAAGTCATTCATTATCTTCCACTTCTTAGTCTACTCTAATGTACTGAGAGTATGTTGTCTGATAAAACGTTTGAACCTCCGAACTCAGTCATGACTTTTCTTTCTTTGGTCCATGCTTCAGGCATGAACAGGGTATGCTCTGTGTCGTCGACATCCGCATCGCACATATCACACTTTTTATTATAGCATGTTTTAATCTTTTTAGATACGATTTAAAGCAACCGTAGCCTATAAAAGCCTGGGTGAGGATAAGTTTATCTCTCCATGTATCCTAATTATTCAATTAAAAATATCTGGAACCAGTCGGTTTGTCCATCTACCCGTCCTCTCTTCATCCCATCTCTCCTGCCATTTAATCATGAGAGTGTCTGGTTTCTCGTTTGGCTGTCTTTTTAGCCCTATGATCTTGCTCATTTTAGTCACATATTCTGAGGTATACTTCTTTCCTTTCAAGTGCCAGCAGCTTCGTTGGTGATGTTGCTGTAACCTCTGTGCTGAAGCTAATTTTTTATCAGAGCTTTCATCCAAATAGGAATCATATATAGGATCTTGGAATACATTACACATAACAGCAGACTTCTCTTCTTTTCCGAAGGCACCTTTATATTTGGCATTAGTCTAGCCAACTTGGCTTCTAGATGCCAACCAGGTGACCAGATTGCTTTCTCTGCCACCTTGTTGATGTGAACTCCAAACTTCAACTTATAGTCCAGTTCCATTTCTAAGTAGGTAATTTTTTTTCCCCACTCTATTTCCTTGCCTTCTATAAAGATTATTGACCTTATAAATCTTCTTTTATCCGTGACCACTATCGCTAATTATTTTCTACTGGTATTTTCAGGTGCCTTTTGTCAAGCCATTTTCTGACACGATCCAGGCACTTGTTTCTAGAATGCACGGTTCTCTGCCATCATGACATTATGACATCATCTGCAAACCCTATTATATTGCAATTTTGTGGAAATTCCATCTACTAATTCCATACATAACATTCCAGGGAAGTGGGCGTAATCGTGATCCCCCACAAGTCATATCTTATTGAGAAGTTACATATTTTATAATAGTCCTATGACCAGTGGTTTTTCTTTTTACCAACAACTCACAAACTGACATTTTTTGAGAGATGACGACAATACATTTGTTTAAGTTCTTACATACCAAATTTTATTAAAATAGATCAACACGTTTGGGCTGTAGAGCACTGCAAATACAACAGAAGACAGGCAGACTGATGACAGACCTCACTCCAACAACCCCCTTATCTGCTGTTTGCTATTTGTTGATGATTTTTCTATATATGTGGCTACTTGAGGTATGCCAACTACTAAAAGAGCACTTCAAGTTGTTATAAATAGACTGCAATCTTAGAAACATGTTAACTGCCAATTTTCAAAGTGGAACGATATTTTGACAATTTAACTTTTTGGGTATTTTGATGAAATCTTGTTTAATACATGTTATTTAGTGAATTAAGAATCATTTCTAAGGTAAACAATTAGCCAAAAGTGGAGGGGGAAGTGTCAGTCCAATTGGGCTGACAGGCTTATTTTTACTGATTTTTTTCATGCTAAAATTACCTGTCAAGGCGATCAGCCAGCAGCATTACTTATTATTAATTAAAGGTTAGTATCTGTTCATCTATTCAGTGAGCAAGATTTCATTCAAGAGGAGGTTGTTTTCAGGCAATATCTTCCAAATAAGTATGGTATAAAAATGTTCAAAATATGTGACAGTACTGGATACACCTATTGAGTCATAATATATACGAGTAAAGAAACTGAAAGAACAGAGGTTATGTCCCTAACATCATCTGTGGTTTCAGAACTAATGACTGATTACTTGAACAAAGGACATGTCTTTTATATTGATAATTTTCTATATTTCAGTAGACCTAGCATACTGGATGCTTAACAGGAAAACCCATCTTGTGGGCACTGTCATTACCAGTAGATTGTGGTTTCCTCACAACAAGGTTATTCCTAATGCGGATAAAGATGGGAATAAAATTTCATTTCAGAAGGGAGAAATGAAATGCTTGGATTGTCCTAGTGGCATTGTTTACACAAGGTGGATGGACAAAATAGAAGTGAAGATAATGTCCACTAAACATCCTGTTGAGTTTGTAGACACAGGAAAAACCACACGAAATGTTGAACCAATCTTGAAACCACTTGCCGTGGTTGATTACAACTAAGCCAAAACTGGGATTTACCTGTCAGATCAGATGACCTTGTTTAGAAAATCTATGCGTTTGTACCATAAGGTTGCAGAGGAATCACTACTAGGCACAACAGTAGTGATCTCTTGGCTGGCCTTCAAGTTAAACATAGGCCCACGTAAGAATCTGTACACCATTTCTAGTCTCAAAGAACAAATTGTTTATGAACTTCTCGGCCTAGAAGATGAGCGAATCAAATCTGTCAACAAAACAGGTCATCATTACCTATCTGAGTCAATCACATTCACAGGCGAAGGGAAAAAGAAAAGAAAAACTGTTTTAACAACGCTCACAAATACGTTTTGTAGCTTACATTTATTCAAACATAATGCCATATTATATACTCTCTCATTGTTAACAAAAAAATTTTTTTCTGAACTTTACTCATATTATACAAAATTATTGAGTTTAACTCAAAAGCCTTATTTAATTAATCAAGGATTTATTTACCTATTTTATATATACAAACATATATGTATATATATATATATATATATATATATATATATATATATATACAAATTTGGTTATACTTAATGATCAGCTAGACTTATTAAATAAACGAATGATCAAATGTAATAATAATTTATAATGTCATATTCAGGTCAAAATTCCATTAAAAACCAAAACAAACATGAAAATAAATTATAAAAATTGTCTATTTTACTATTAATAATTATATAATTTCATTTAATTATCTACAAGAAGTAATAAACATAGTTCATACATTAAAAGTTTTGTAATACAGAAAAAACACGTGCCGAGCTGATTGGGCTGACAATTTATCACCTAATTCGACTGTTTATTGTACTCAGAACGGCAATGTAAATAAACACAAGTAACATTATCTGTTTAGCTTGGTTATCGACAAGCCAACATAGTTAATCTAATTGATGCTAGGATGCCTCTGCTGCCTCACAGCGGTGAAAATGGGAAACACTGCTGATGACCATTTGTCAGTCCGATTGGCCCGACAGCTTACCTTTCCCACCAACATGGTGTCATGCTGATCTGGCTGACATGGCACTTAACGTGTTAAAATAGTCGTAGGGTAAGAAATAACTTGTATGTTACATATTTGCCGTGCTTTTGTTCGATAGCGGATTGATTATGGCTCCATAATCTACTCATCTGCAAGATCATCGGGCATTAAAAAACTGGATTCTGTACATAGCTCTACAATTTGTATTGTTTCTGGAGTATTTCGTTTGAGCCCAGTCTGTACCGTAGTTGCCTGACATTGGTGAACCATCTCTTTATCCATGAAGACAACAACTACAAATATCATATATGATTAGTCTGTGCTCCAAATCGTATCATCTATCATACAATTTTTTTAATAACCTTTGTCTGACAAATATTCATGTCGTCAGAACTGTACTGCACCATTTGGCATTAGAGCTCTATGGATCCTTGACAATTTGGGACTTGTACTTTCTCTAATGTAAATGTATGAGTATTTTTCATGTTACCCACCTTTTATTTTAAAGGCAATTTATCCTGGAAATTAAAAAAAGAAACCAAAAATCATTTGTATTTCTGTTTGTATATGTACAGTAGAACCCCTCAAACTCGACACAATGTGGACTTTAAGGTTGTCGAGTTTTAGGGAACTTTGGTTAGGTTTGCAACAAATACTCAAAATTATTTTAAATAACTGTACATTTATTGATTATCAATGATTAAACGTTTATTGCAAAAAAGTCCCTGCCTGAAAACAAAAAAAAAAGTGTGTTCAATCACACATTAAAATTAAATTTATCGATCGGTCAAATGAGATTTAAAAAGTGTTGGCCTTGTACAATAGGTTTAGTAAACTAAAAAGACCTATCCTAATATGCTGTAATAAAATTTACAGTAAAGTCTACAGTAAAAAACAGACAGTCCATTAAATATTTTTAAAGATTAAAACAATTTTATATATATAAAAAAAAAAACATTAGAGCAAATTTAGCATTGTTTGAAAAAACTTTTGATTGATCTTTGTTTTTCATTTTCGACTCGATGTCTGGCAGCTTCATCTCAAAGTCGCCGAAGAAAAAGAATGTCCATACCAAACACAGTCCAATACAAATACTATAAATTGAACTGCTGATCGCATATAATTAAGAGTCGGATCATTTTTCTCACATGGTTAAGACCTTTATTACAAAACTTGAATCATAGTTCTACGACGCTCCGTTGAATTGTTATGACAAAAGACTTGCCGCTTACTTTAATGGAATCGGTGCTAATGACCGGTAGCATCCGGGTGGTTAGGCGCTTGGGTTCACAACAATATGAATGTTTTGACAACAAATGTTTAGGGCTGTCCTGGTCTACCTGGACCCTTTATCTTTAACTTTGGCCTCTACTATACAGTAGGATTAGAAAGTGGCTAGACAAAGGAGCATCCCTCACAGCTGTATAAACAAAAGTAACAAGCCTCAACCTCCGGGCATCTGGCAGGCGCACATGGCGTAAAACAATGCAGTGAATGACCTTGGAAATCCCATGCTCCTTGTCACTGGCCCTGTCGAGTTTGACGGAATGTCGAGTTTGAGGGGGTCGAGTTTGAGGGGTTCTACTGTATTTGAAATTGTATAATTTATTTAAAAAATGAAAATATATATCCACATTTTGAAGTTACAGACAGACAGAAATAAAAATGAGGTTTTTAGGTTTCTTTTATCCTTCTGATATCATTTAAATAGGCCCGTGCCTTATATTGTTAAAATAATCTGTTTAATCGTATAAGATTACTTAAATTTTCTTTCGGTTCTTCTACTCAACCCCTCGCTTTCACCTTGGACAGTTTGACCATGCGATTATGAAATCTAGAGATATGTTTAATCAAAAATAGTGAACAGGTTTGTTAAATATTGATATGATGATGATTCGTTAGCATGTTTTCATGAGAAGACTAACATATATAAAAAGCTGTAGATATATTGTAGCTTACAGTTTGTCGAGAAACGAAGGATAATAAGTTTGAATAGAAATTGTGGAGTGAAACGTCCTCGTACTGATTCTTCTTTAGACGAACAACCTCGTCCACCTCCACGTAATCGAATATCTGAAGATTCTGGAGTAGGAACAAGTTTAGGGTTTACTTTTCCTGGATTAAATTATCTTGGACCAGGTAACCCTTTAGATAACGGATCTCCAACAAATCGTGTTAATGAAGCTGCAAGTTGTCACGATATTCCGTATTCTGAAGCTCAAGAGATTTTCATATTTTCAGGAGACAGTAGTGAAGCTTTTAAAAACATTTGTGAAGCTGACTAGAAATTATTAGAGGAGGTAAGCAATATTGAACCGGATTCTTATACAGAAGCATTTGACAAATTTGTGGGTTCAACTAGGATAGCGATTAAGAAAAATATCGAAAGTATATTACAAAGTATATTGTATCGTCAATTTTAAATAATGGATGTAGATGCAGTAGATGGTAGTGAATCATCTAGTACTAATGTTATTGGTGACCAACAAATAGGTACCAATATAAAACACTGTAAATGTGTAACTCTAATGTTATGCTATGTAATTTAAAAAAAAAAATCAATATATCCTTAGAGTTATTCTAAAACTGTTGCAACGGCTACAGTTACTAAAGGGGAAACAAACATAACACCTTATATTCATTCTTTACCATGGGAAAAGTTATATTTTTATTTAACCGAAAGGGTATATGATAGTAAATACTTTTCATAGTGCATATGTAGAATCTGTTACAGTGAAAATTTTTAATATGGGTGTTACTACGGCATCACTTCAACAAACTCTGGTTTCTTATAAATCAATATCGAGTAACCATTTTATGGGTATTTGAAGGGGTTTTGAAAAACATGGTCCTGTCAATCTTGGTACAAATATTATCCCTATACTATTATATGGTTAAAACTTGACTATTTAAAAGCAGCCACATTGCTAACAGCAGTTCTAAAAGCAAATATTGGAGCTGTATCAGAACTTAAAATGGTAGATAATAGAATAACTTACTAGAAAATTATAAGTAAATGGGAAAATCTAGGTTCAGTAAGTAACTCTGAATCGTCACTGTTTCTACCTCCATTAATAGAAATAGCAACATCAACAGCAAATGCAAGTACCAGTGTAGGACTGGTGTACCAGACTACATACAAACCAAAAGATGGGATGTTTCACAATAAATATAGTGCATTCCATAATGCAGCTGTTATTCAACATAAACTGTACAAAGTTACTCCATTTGCTCTTTGGGAAGGCATCTGTGCCCCAGTTAAAGTGGGTGATGATATTTTACCTATCTGGACTTATGGTATTGCATTTTGAGGCACTGCAAGCAAGTCAAACATCCAATGCATGCAGAGGGTCCAAAATAACATTGTAAGAATCCTTGTGGATGTACTCTGGTATAGTCGTAACTCTGAGATTCATTATTATCTGCAAATGCCAACTACGCAGGAAGAAGTTGTTCGTTACAAAAGGACTCTTATGAAGCGACTATCAGGGCACTCTAATTCTCTCGCCAACATGTTGTTGGTGTCATGTGATATCAGAAGACTGAAGCGAGTAGCTTTGCTGCCAGATGACTGAAGTCGGCCGATGTGCTGTTTAATTGGGGAGGACAGAGCAGTGGCCCTTTAGCTCTATAAAGTCATTATTCTCTGAACAGATCTAATTATAGTTTGTGACTGATTGTAGATTTATTTATTTTTTTAATTGTCTATAATTCATTGGAAAAATGAAAAATATGAACTACATTTAAATGTGACAGAAACATGATGCATTAAGTTCTTCAATAGAAACTGCATTATGCAAGAATGTAATTAATATGCTGGCTCCCAATTTATTCTGTGATTCAAATAAACACCCAATAATTTAATTACAAGTAATATGTGATATTAATTTTTTAATTCCTAGTAATAATTATGTTTTAATTTTTGTATTTAGGTTTTGACTTCAGAAAAATTAAATGCAGTTTGGACCTTGTTAGAGGGTTTTGGAAATGCCAAAACAACTTTAAATGTTAATGCAACTCGGTTTTCACATTTATTTAGTTTGAATTTTGACCAATCAGGAATGATAGTTTCAGCATCATTGCAGGTAAGCATTAATGTGATTTGTCTGGTGAGTTTTAAGTTCCTCTTAGATTTACTTTTTCCTATAGATTTTCCCAGATTTTTTCCACATAAACTCTTCATTGTATACTCAACACCCCCTCCTCTAATTTGGGAGTGTCAACTATAAAATTTCAATTACAGAGGAAGTCATTTGACACATTTAAATTCATCTTTTTACTTTAAATTTCCCCTAAATTTTTTGTTTGTTTTGGTTTACTACTTTCAAAATATTTCTATTTTTGTTGTGATATTTATTATTTATTTATTCTCCATGGTGTAATATATACATACAAACTGTTTAATAAAGTATACAAAATTGTAAGTAATTGTTAAAAATTAAGTTACAATACATTAACTAAATCATATATATACATATATCAAGTTTCAAAGGAATGAATACAAAATTATATCATTTTTTAAATTAAGTTAGATTAAGGTTTTGGGCATTCTAAAGGTGTCTAACATTATCTAAATTTGCCTAAGTTTATAATTTGTGATAGTTTGTAAAAATCCTTTTTTTCCCTTCTTTTCTATATAATAATAATTGTATGTATTTATGTATATCCATGTTTACTATACGAATTTGAAACTCATTGTGTTTGTATCCAAGTCACTCTTTTTTATATAATAAAAGAACAATAATGTCCGTCTATGTGACTTTTTTAATAATAAAGTAGTTACTTACTTTATAATCATATGACGTGTTTCGGAACTCGTTCTATCTTCAGAAAATCTCTCTGCTGAGGTCGTTAAAACATTAAAATAAATGTTGTGTAATAATTTATTTTAATGTTTTAACGACCTCAGCAGAGCGATTTTCTGAAGATGGAACGAGTTCCGAAACACGTCATATGATTATAAAGTAAGTAACTACTTTATTATTAAAAAAGTCACATAGACGGACATTATTGTTCTTTTATTATATATGAATTTGGTATTGCTGTTTTCATTGCTTACAATTCTATTATTATTAGTATTTCTATTAACCTTCAAGGGGTCACTTTGGTGAGTATGGGCTTCTAAATCTCAAGAGCTCTAGCTGAATCTACACTTTTCTCATGTAGTCTTGGGTTAGACCTCACTCTTTCATCTTTCCTATCAGATCTCTCTTGACCAACTCTTATTTTCTTCCGACCCTGACACTATTAGAGTATTCTAAGGCTAAGCATCTTTATTTCCCCCCTTTTTTATAAGGCAAGTTTTTCCCCTTAAAACAACAATACTAACTATTTCTATTATTATTATGATATATTATTTTGTATTGTTGAATTTTATTGTACAATTGCTGGTCATCCTCACACTTGTACGAGGAGTCTTTGTGGGGACTTTTTTTCACTATGTTATATTATATAATATGTATAAAATTAATAGATTTGAATCCAAATTCAACAGGGGTTGACGGTTAACTTAAGGGTCAAAGTTATTTGTCGAGGTTGTACCTAACATATCCCTAACCCAACCTAATCTAACTTAACCTATCCTTACATATCCGTGAAGATTAAATTAATGGACACAACTAAATATTGTTCTAATAGGCAATGGGGGAAATTAAAATCATATGTTGGCCACATCAGCTACTGGAATGTTTAATTTCTAGATCCTGCTAACTGAGCGTTGGAGAATCATCAGAAGACCTGAAGGAGAATTCTCCTATCATGTAATTTATAGATTACTTAATGGATGCGAGGGAACTCTTAGAAATGAATTGTATCTCGATTATCTATCAGAGCCTAACCCATTTATAGGGCCAACAATAAGGGTAAGTTATATAATTATTTTTTTCATTTTTATTTTCTCAGATATACATACTATAGAGAGTAGTTATAAAAAAAAATTTAACTTCAAATTTTTTATTTTTGCTAGGGTTTTTTTTGGAGAAGGATTTTTTTTTCAGTTAGGTTCTGATCAAACATTGGTGCTCAAGTTTTAGGATGGGTCCAGAGGGTCCAGACAAAAAAAAACCCAAAAAACAAAGTCAGGTTAAGTATGCATTGAAGTCTGGTTACTTATTGTTATCAATCACTATACTCACCAAATGAAAGAAAACATAATTTTCTACAATATACATTTTATTGTTCAAAGGAAAACAAGATCAATGACTAATTCATCATCGTCAGTCACATGCTCATTAATCCTCCTGGCAATGAACTACAACTGACAAGGCTAATGATTTTCACAGATAAAAATGGGAAAGCAATATGGACACACCTCCAAATCCAATGCCATTACAATATAGTAAATGATATAAAGTTTTAGATTGTCAGAGCTGGTTCGGGTTTAGACTAAGGATAGGCACTATCATTTAGGTATCAGAAGGGCTTCGATAATATGCGTAATGAGAAGGAAATGATATGGCAGGAATTTAAAAATGAGTTCATCTCGAGGGAATCAGCCCTCAGAAAACGAATGAGGTAGAGTGCATCGAGATCAACCGACAGACCACTTGGAGGTGTAGATCATTTGTTCTGGAGGGATCAGTCTTCAGACAACAAACAGGGAAGTCCATGGTGCCAGGATCAGCTGACAGACCAAAGAGGTAATGCTCATCCCGAGGGGATCAGTTCTAGACAACTTACAGGGTATCAGTGCTGTCGGGATCAGCCGACAGACCACAGTAGGAAAGACAGTTAGAAACAAGTGAATTTAGGTAACAAGAGCATAGAGAGAAAGGAGTGTTGTAGGTGACTCTTTTAAGCAGAATGATTTTGAAGTCGATGCAGCTTGTATTTATAGGTTGCCTAGGGATGCGTGCGCATGCCTTCTCGCACTGCACTCTCTGTTGTACATCATTTATTTACAAGATTAGATGTTACAATTAAATACAATTATATTTACATATGCACAACAATTTAACGTAACATTACGAAGGGGTAGCATGCCTCTACATACCTCCGCCCAAGGTAAAGCTAGTTGTTTGTGTTGGAATGTCTCGTGCTAAGCAGCATGTGTCTTCAAAATTTAAGTCCATGTGTTGTAGTTTTGAAGTAGGCAATTTCCACCTTGCCGGTGTTTGGCTGCTGATGCGGACTCATGGCTTTTTTGTAGTCGGCACATAGTCTATTGTAGTGCTGCTGTATGGAGGGTCCTCTATGGGAGTTATCAACTGATAATCCCTTGGCAAGGTGATAACTTGCCAAACACACTGCAGAATATTCTCTGGATCATAGTCGATTAGTAGTTTATCTATTGTAGGTGGAGGAAATTGTGCTACAGCGAACAGTGTAGGTTGAACTTGGTCATCTGTCACTGTGTTAGGTAACTGTATTTAATATTAAGAGCTATTGCTTTACAAGGGGTGTTTTTTGTTTGTTCATGTTTGTTCCAACATGAAACAGACTGGTCTTCTCACAATGTGATGGTCTTGGTATGTGATGATGCTAGATGGTACACCGAAGAGTGAGATCCAATTGGCATAGAATGTATTAGTTACTGTAGATGCTTCTATGTTGCTTATCTGGACTGCTTCTGCCCAATCTGTGGTTCTGTCTATCATCGTGAGACACGTTTATTGTCGGACGGCGGCAAGAGTCCTACTATGTCAAGGTGGACATGCTCTAGGATTGCTGACATTTGGAATTTCCCAAGCGATGTGATAGTATGGCGATGAATCTTAGCTCGTTGACAGGATATACAGCTTTGTGTATATGTTCCAACATCTTGGTTCATCCTAGGCTAAAAGAAACATTGTGCCACTTATTGTCACGTTGCTCTGACACCTGAATGACTGAGGTTGTGTAGACGATGATACACAGATTCTCTTAATTTCTTTGGTACATAAGATCTGGGTTGTTCTGTAGAATTTTTGCAAAACAATTTGACGTGTGTTCCAGGTATAAGTAACCATTTTAGATGAAAGTTATCTTGTTTCAACAAACTCTTGATCTCCTGGCCTTCTTCTTAGGCGGTTGCCTAGGCATTGAGTTTGTTTGGAAATCAAATGTTTTAAATTGGTAATATTGGTTCTAAAACTCTCCAAGATTTACAAAACAGTATGCAAAACGATATTAATTTGCTTAGACTTTGGTTTACCGAAAATTGTTTAGCAATGAGCCCTAAAACCCAAGCGTTAATTTTTAACTTAAAAGACAAAAAACGTGTAAACCTATTACTCAAATACCATGAAGTTGACTGTACATTACCAAACTGCAACTGTTTACCTATTACTCTTGTAGATGAAATTAAATACTTAGGATTATTTGTTGACAGCAGGCTAAGTTGGAAGATTCATATAAATTACATAAAAGATAAGGTGATTAAATATACAAGGATTTTCTATTTACTTAGACCCTTTTGTAGTCAGGACCTATTACGAACTTTGTACTTTGCCTTTGTTAATTCGAAGTTAGAGTATGCTTTGACATTATGGGGCGGCACTTATAATACTACAATGAAAACAATTGTTGTTCAACAAAACTCATTTATTCGTATTATAGATAATAAATCAAAATTAGAACACGCTTTACCTATTTATAGAAAACTTGAGATTCTACCTATAAAGAATTTGTATATTTATAAGGTATTAAAAGTTTATTATAATAAGAGTAACAAACAAAGAGAAGATATTCGAAATCCTACTGTAATCCTTAGAAATAGATTGAATGCGTATGTTCCAAGACCTAGACTTACTTTATATAAAAGGTTTTTCACCTATCTTGCTCCGAAATTTTATAATTACTTGCCATGTCAAATTAAAATTGTTAAAAAGTTAAGTAAATTCTTAAGAATGTTAAAAACATATCTTCTGTTTCATGATAATATTTCTATGTTTTATGACTGTTTAGAATAAGATATGACTTATAAGGAATATTTTTTGTGTTGTTTTATTGTTAGGTTTAAGAATAGCCTACTTAATTGTTTAGGGTAGGATTTTTTTTTGTGTTTTTTTTTTTTGTGTTAACTAAGATATATATTTTTCTATTTTGGCATAATTAATATTATTTATATATTAAAAAAAAAAAAAAAAATTGTTTGTCCTGTATAAATAATAAGTAGCCTTTGTCTTTTGTTGTTTCTTCCATGTTGAGAGATGTAATTTTAACAAAGTTCGGTGAATCATCAAATGTAACCGATCAGCCGCCACCTTTATCTCTAGCTCTTGTCATAGATTGTAAGTTTCATGTGTATCACCCCAAACAGGTTTTTTTTTTTATAAACCTCGGGGTCAGACTTTATTAGTCTTAAGTTTGTTAAGTGTGTAATCTGAACATGTATATGTATATAGTGACTAATAAAGATATTTCATTTCATTTCAATATCACATCTGATACTATGTTTTTGAAATCTTTGTGGTACCTTATGTCGGTTGTGAACTGTGAAATGAAATTACGTAGCTGTAATCTTCTAGGACAGGCAGTTTTCGATGTCTGTTTTAGAGCATGAATCAGTGGCTTATGATCCGTTAGGATAGTGAATGTTCTACCTTTTAGTTGCGGACGGAAGTGTCTTATGGCCTCAAAGATGGCTTGCAACTCTTAGTCGTAAGTTTGCTTGTGGGGTGTTGAAACTCTTTGAGAAAAATCGGAGTGGCTGGATTTTACTTCCTTCCTCTTGCTATAGAGCGGCTCCCATTTCTGTGTTGATTGCGTTGCAGGCTAGAAACAACTGTACATTCGGTGATGGGTGTGCTAGACGTGTTGCGTTTGCCAGTGCTAGTTTTGTAGCTTTGTAGACTTGTACTGCTTAGTCTGTTTATATTAGCGGAGTGCGGTCATTCTTCTTTGAACCATGTAGATATTTGTTCAATGCTTGCTGCATGTGGGCAGCTGCATGAAGGCACTTTCTGTAGAAGTTTACCATCCCTAGAAAGCATCTTAGTTCTTTTACTGTAGCCAGTTTTGCCATATCAGTAATGGTTCCAACTTTTTTTTCAAAACTGTTTCAGTTATCCCATCTGGTGAGACAAGCTATCCTAGGAATTGAACGTGAGACTGACCGAAATTGCACTTGCTGAACCTCAGTGTTAGACCGTTGTTGTTGAAGCGTAGAAACACTTCTAGGATATAGGCTTCATATTCAGTGGGATTTTTGCTTGTTATCAAGATGATGTCCAGGTAGACGAAAATGAAAGTAAATTCCCATCTCAGATGATCCATGAATCTTTGGAAGGTATGGGCTGCATTTCGGAGTTCGAAAGTGTTTTGTTGAAATTTGAAGAGGCCAAATGTCGTAATAATAGCTGTCTTCAGGTGCTACTAGGATGTGATGATATGATCGGTCAATGTCTTGGACTAAATAAATCTTGGTGTCGTGTAGTTGATTAGTGAAATCGTAAATTTTGGGAACTCCATATCAGTCTGGTAACGTTCTGTCGTTCTGCTGATGATAGTCTCCACATGGGCGAATAGTTCCATCATTCTTGTACACCAAGTGTAAAGTACTAGACCAGGGATTCTTGGATGGGTGACAGATTCCTGCTTCCATCATTCACTTGAATTCCAATTTGGTTGCTTGGTATACTGCAGACATTGTACTTTAGTCTCTATATAGTGCATGACGTCAGTTGACCATTGTTGTCCATATTGGAGTGGGCCTAACTAGATTAGGATATTCTCGTAGGATATGTTCATACCTGGTGCCATGGGGTACTGCTGAAAGGACCTATGCTGGATCGACATTCCTTTGATTTTGAGACTCGTAGTCGGGTCGATCAAGCGCTTCCTAATCTTGTCTTATGGTAGGTTATGCTTGGTAAGAAAGTGGACTCCTATGTTGATGTGATGAACATCTGCGATGACAAATGTCCAAATGAAAAGGCATCTTACTCCTAGGCCAAGTTCTTTGTATACTGATACATAGGTGCTTATTCATGTCCCATTGGAAGTGTATACAAAATACTCTGTTGATTGACAGCTAATCTTGTTGCAATTTGGTAAGATGGATATGTCTGCACCGGTGTCTATAAGAAATCTTTCCTCTGTCTGACGGTTAGTAACGAAAAGACAGCGGTAAGGTGTTCCAGAGACTGACTCCATCTTTACTGCTGCTGCCTAGTTTAACTCTATTGGGTCTAGCCCGGGTTGTCTCTCTCACTGTGCTGGACCTTGCTGATATTGTGCTAACTACACTAATTTCAAGGATTTTATCAGCTACCTAATAATTGAGTCGTTCAAGATCGTCCTCTGAGATGGGGATAAAATCCCTTTTGTGTGAGCTGGAAGGGGCCTGAGCCAGATTGTTCTTAGGACTTCGTTGGTCACGGTGTTGCTCTCTAGGGTTTTCATCTCGTGTAAGAGTTGAGAGGGTCTCAAGTCTCTTCTAACAAGCGTATGTTGCGACATTTTTGACTCTATGTAAATGGTGTAGTCAATCTCTCCTCAACCCTAGAGGCGGCATGGTTAATTTTCTTAACAATTCTTCGTTTGTTTAAAAATTAATAAAAAAATATTATTTTTATACAAAACCTAACTTATAAGACTTAATTTTTCTCAGAAAGATGCATAGAATTCATATATGTAATAAAAAAAAAAAATTTTTGAAACGGTTTTGGAGTAAGTATGTTACATGTCAAAAAATGATGTTATCATTTTTCAGAAAAACCTGTATCATCCAAAATCAATAGCTTACCACCTTTTTCTAAGATATACAAAAGTTTTGTGTATTATTTGTCATTATATTTAGAAAAACAAAAAAATTGTTACATTTTCAAAGTTTAAAAAATTATTTTACGTAAAAACTGAATTTTCTCTTTTGTTTTTCAACAATTTACCAAAAATAGTAAAATATATTTTATACAGAACTTCTATATATTATTATATTCAGAAAGGTGCATAGAATGTAGGTGTGTAGTGAAAAAAATGTTAGATGTATCACATTTGGAGTTTTTTGGTCAAATACCAAAAAATCGAAGTGTAAAAAGAGAATAATTTCACAGATATCGTTAATTACACCATACAAATAGATTGTTTTGATTTTTTTCAACGTTTACTAGAGATTTATAATATATTTGTGAATATATTTAGGGGAAAAAAATAATAATTTGTTACATTTTCAAAATAAAAACAACGATTTTCCCTAAAAAGTGATACTCTGACGGTTGAGGTTAGGTTAGACATCTCAACAATTTAGGCGTAATTAGTAACTTTCTAAAGCTAGGCCTAAGACAAAATCATTAGATTTCACTAAAACAATATACTTTACAAAGAATAACATACATATTCACTTGTATAATCAAGTAAAACACTCAATATAAGAAAATTTTGTTATAGCCTAGATTTACAAATTCCCTTTAGGTTATCTGAAATATAAACCTTTCACAAACTAGAAATTCACTCAAAAACATAAACTTTAGAAATAAAAACACATATATTGTAACTTGTATACACAATTTCTATACAATTTGTATACACAAACCTTCAAAATAACAAATATCTAACCCCAAAACAATATGCGCCACGCATAATATTACAGTTTTTACGTCGCACATTTGCGTATGTTCCGAGATCAAAATAAAACCTTCTAAGTAAGTATTTGCCTATATCAAGTGGTACCAACTTATAGAATGAAATTTCCTCTACAACATACTTTAAAGAACGAATACGTTTTTCTGACATAGAAAAATGAATTACGTCATTTCGTAAACTGCACCGAATGCCAAAATTTCGTCCGTCAAGTTTTTACTATGGTCAAGTAGAAATATCTCTGGATCTGTGAGACGCAGAAAAATTTGTAATCTACGGTTAAAAAGAGAAACATGTGATCTGTAGAACAGTGTTTTGGTTGACTTAATTGACAGATAAATAGATTTGTAATCATATAGGGAAAAATGACGTCACGTTTACTAAAAACAGCAGAGTTGAAATTTTTACGATTTTACGCATCAAAAATATGCGAACTTCACCAATTTTTGGAATATTATTTATAACGTTTTGTGGTATTTTTTTTGCATGATTATGCATCTAAGGAACATTAGCTTTCCAAAGGTATTTTATTTATTGCGATAGGACGATTTTAAGTGGGCGTAATGTTGAATTGCAAAATACGTGTTTTAGAGTTGCTGAACTAAGCCATGCATTAAAAACCGGTGCCGCTTCTTGGGTTAAGTGTAGTATAAAGCTGAACTACGTGTTGTCTTGCTATGCCAGTCACTTTGGTTAGGATCTTGTAGGGCAGATGGCTGATGTCGAGTGGGAACCTTCTGTCCTCTGCAGCAATCCTGTTGGTAGCGAATATAGCTTCTACTTGGATGAACCATAGTGTTGGATCTTCTTCCCAGAATGGCGGTAGGCATGCTGGAATGTTGACAGCTGCAACTGGATCTGCGGTTATTCTTGCTGTCTTGTAACATCATGTTGGGTTGACCAATTGTTGGAGTTGGTTCGGGTTTAGAATAAAGTTAGATGTACTATCGGTTAGGTATATGAAGGGCTTCGACAATATGTATATTCAGTATGAAATGACGTGGTAGGAATTTAGAAAGGAGTTTCGTCCCAAGGGGATCAGCCCTTAGACAACAAATGAGGTGGAGTGCGTCAGGCTCAAGAGACAGACCACAGTGGTAATGCTCGTCCCGAGGGGATCACCCCCCCCCCTCAGACAACAAACGGGGTATCCGTGCTGTCAGGATCAGCCGACAGATCACTGTAGGAATGATAGGTAGGAACAGTAAAGAAACAAGTGAATTTAGATAACAAGAGCAGCGAGAGAGTGAGAGAGAGGAGTTTTGTAGGTGACTCTGTTAAGCAGAATGATTTTGAAGGCGGTGCAGCTTGTTTTTATAGGTCGCCTGGTGATGCGTAGGCATGCTTTCCCACTTTGCATGGCTTTGGGTAGTTCAGTGTTTCTCACTCTCTCTGCTGTGCATAATTTATTTGCAATATTAGATGTTACAATTGAATACAATTATATTTACATATGTACAACAATTTAGCGTAACAATATGAAGGCGTAGCATGTCGTTACAAAGATCAACATAATATAACATATGACATGCTGTAATCAAATATACAACAATATTTAAATCCTAATCTTAAGTAATTAAGATCTAAATGTCCATAGAAACAGAACTGGCAACCCCTCCCTCTCACCCTATATATTAAACAGAACAAAGTAAAAGGATAAGATATTTGAAATAAAGAAAAATACAAAAAACAACGAATAAACAAAAAAATTAATAAAAACAATCAAAACAAAAACTAAATGAATAAGAAATACATGAAATACAAAAATAGAAAATAATACAAAAACGTGAAAAATATAATTCATTAAAAGTAAATAATACATACTATCCTATATATTACATATCTATATTTTTTGTTTTTTAAGTAGCCATAATAGTAATCATTTTTCTCAATTATCGAAGAAGTAAAATATTAAAATTCAACATAAAATTCAAAGCTATCACTTAGACCTACCTTAGTTAGTAATTGATTAACCCCTTAACTGCTGTAGACGTAGATATACGTCCGTAACACAGAACCGGGTAACTGCTATTGGCGTATATATACTCCTCGTGTTTTATCGTCCGAAACCGACGATAATTCGGACGTGACTGTTGTCTGCTTCACTGTGACTGGCTTGCACTGTAATCTGACACTCGTTGTTTACAACTTTTGCAGGAGGGGGGGGGGGAGTACCTGCACCTCCTTGTGTTCCATTGCCACGCCCTTTCCCTCTCGCACAGTTTGAGGCCAATCTGGCATCTGTTATGTTGTGATTTCTGTTTGTTTTATAATAAAACTTTGTGCTTTGTAGTTTGTTATAGTTATAGAAGACTAATTTATTGAATTGTTTGTGAAACGTGTTTGATATTGTGTGTGGTTATTATGGCAGGACAAAATGATGATGAATATTTTATTAGGCGATATTTAGACGAACCTAGTTCAGAATTCGGAGTTGAACACAGTGACTTTTCCAATGACAGTGATGCAAGCGTGTTCGAGATTCCAAGTGAGAGCGAGTCTGATGTATTACATGAGGTAAGCAGTAGCGATGATAATGGGCCTTTAGTGGAACAAGGTCCAAGTACTTCTACCAGTAATAAAAGAAAATCAAATATAAAAAATACTCGTACTGATAAAAAGCAAAAAACTACAAAGAAAAAGGTTTTTATTCCTAAAAAGAAAAGACCTCTTCCAAAAAACAAACACAATTCTAACCCGAAAAAGAAATCTTCAAAATATCCCCACAATTGGCAAAATAGTACTTTTACGCCAAACAATTTTCTATTCCGTGATGACCAAAGTGGAGTTGTTGGTTCTGAAAATTATCCTGAACCATGCTCTGAGCTATTTTGTTTTGAAAAGATAGTAACCGATGAGATCATAGATTACATTGTCCTGCAAACTAATAACAACTTTGATTATGTTGTGCTCAATGCACAACCTTCCGATAAGTCAAGACTAAAAACATGGGTCCCAGTAACCAATAAAGAAATTAAGTTATTTTTTGCAATTTCCTTTCTGATGGTGCAAAACAAAAAAATAAACCTCCTTGATTATTGGTCTAACGACGCATTACATAAAAACCCAATTCCTGAGTTGATGGCAAGAGACAGGTTTTTGAACATAAAACGTCTGTAACACTTTCACGATAGTACACAACCATTAGCACATGGAAAACTAACTAAAGTGAAACACATTGTTGACATGTTTCGAGATGTGTTTACACAAAACTTTACACCTTTTAGAAATATTTGTATAGACGAAAGCTTACTGCTTTTCAAGGGGCGTTTAGGCTTCAAGCAATTCATCCCGTCAAAGAGACACCGATTTGGCATAAAAATGTTTCTAATTTGTGATTGTGAGACTGGATACGTCCTGGATATTCTGGTGTACACCGGGAAGGACACTGAATATAATAACACAGAAGATTTGGGAATTTCATCTGCCATTGTGACTACTTTTATGCAAAAGTATTTGAATAAAGGGCACTGTCTCTATATAGATAACTGGTACACCAGCCCTGACCTGTTTACTTATCTTCATGACAACAAGACAAATGCGTGCGGAACAGTAAAGTGTAACAGACTTGGTATGCCTACATTTGAAAAGGTACTTGAAGTTGGAGAAAGGAAAGTTGTGCATGATGGGAAAATTATGGCAGTAAGGTGGGCTGATAAGAGAGAAGTAGTTCTCTTATCTTCTGAACACACTGATGACATGGTGGAAACAGGGAAAATTCATCACGAGACAAAGGAGCCTATTAAAAAGCCTAAATGTATACATGAGTATAACAGTAACATGGGCTCAGTCGATAGATCAGACATGATGCTGGCTAATCTAGAGTGTGTACGTAGAACAACGAAGTGGTATAAAAAGGTATTTTTTCATTTCTTAGATATTTCTATGCTCAATGCCCATGCCATATATTTATCAAAAACAGGAAAGAAGCCTACACTGCAAGAATTTCATTTGGAAGTTACTCGGCAACTCATAGAACAAAACTCTCTCCCTCGTAAAGTGAAAGGGGGTCGTCCCTCTCTAGGTGAAAATCCACTTCGCTTGACACAGCGACACTACCCTGCACTTGTCCCAGGAACTCTTCAAAAGAAAAATTCCCAGCGCAAGT
The DNA here is from genome assembly GCA_963513935.1 of Aphrophora alni. NCBI lineage: Eukaryota > Metazoa > Arthropoda > Insecta > Hemiptera > Aphrophoridae > Aphrophora > Aphrophora alni. Next base: position 43,146,233 of record OY740765.1, read on the forward strand.
GTCATGTTTGTCGGTCAACAAAGGGCCGTGAACAAAAAAGGAAAGACACACGCTATCAGTGCAATGAGTGTGATGTTGGACTGTGTTTGATTGAGTGCTTTGCTGATTACCACGAACTCAAACACTTCTGAACTTGACTTATGTGCTTTTGTAAATATTTGAAAATATCTAAACTTGTTCAATATAAATTCTGTTTTTACTTTTGATGGTGAGTATTCTTTGGTTTATTATAATTATCTTAGTCTTATAGTACACCCCCCTCCCTCCCCTCACAACACTCTTTTTACACCCCCCCCCCTCTTTTTGAAAACCAACATATATTATAACCAAGAAATATTATAACCCTAGTCATTATATACTATTTTATACGATTTTTTAAGTTGCTAGTACATTATAAAAATAAGCCAAAAAACCCAGCAGTGACAAGGGACCAGGCCTTAAAAAGCCAGCAGTTAAGGGGTTAAACTCATTTTATCAATTTTATTTTATTTTATTTATTACAAAAAAGATGTTTTTTTTTTTTTTTTTTTTTTGTCAAAAAATGTATACTAATTTCTAAGAAAGGAAACGATAACATAATAAGAAATAAAACACTTTGTTAAGATCAGAAGTAACAAGTTAGTTTTAAAACAGACCTCAGTATGAAGCTAGAAAATACTCCTACGAAGGTAAAAAAATCCTAATTTAAAAAAAAACAAGTTGATATCTAATATCGTCTATATGTAAGGCCCAAAAGTTAGTTTTTTGGGTTTTATAGGAAATGTTACATCGTACTGGTGGATTAAGGGGTTTTACCCAGTAGTATATGTTTGTTTAAAACAGTTGTTAATAGGTTTTATTAACGTCGTAATTGTGTGTCACTACTTTCTCAACATCGGCTAGGCCCTAATGGGCCTCGAAGATGTGTATATGTTAAAAGTCTCTACTTGCTTTGCTTGCGTCAATGTCTCGACCCTGGCGAAGCTGTTCATACTGCTGGATCTCATAACTATAAGATTTCACATTTTCATTTTGGAGGTCAAGCTTCAAAATTATATTATTTGGCTATAAATTTGCTATTTTTTTTACATAGAGAGGTTGGTGTCATTAGATGGTATCATTACATCCAGGATTGAAATCTGGAAATTAGAATCCAATTTATTGTGTTATAATTTGAATGAAACACGAGATATAAACTAAAAATGGTTTAAAATTACCGATATTTTGACATTTTCAATTTGATTAAAAACAAATTCAATATAATTGTATGAAAGACAATATAGTCTCCTCTACCAAACTTCATATTCTGATGACGGATAGACGGCATGATGAAAATCACTTTTGGGTTTTCTAAGGCCATGAAACGTGAAGATCAGGTTGTCCAAATTGTGGTTCAAAGATGCCCTATACTTCATATACTGGGTAAAAGAAATGTTAAGAATCTGTGAAATATGTAAATAGGAAAATCAGTTGGATTATCTTTGTAAATGTTATGGACTATAACATCAAATCCTAATCTATTGATTAAATAATGCTAAAAAAAAAAAAAAAAGGAAAAAAAAATTGTGTATATTATTGTGTATTTTAAAGCCCTGTTCAATAAAATATTTGTCAGTTTGTATGTTGTTATGTTTATTTATTTAAACTCACAAATTGTTTATTATATTTTTAGTTTTGATTTTATGATTTAATTTATAGCCTGAAGACCGGCAAAAATCAGCAACAGAATTTGCTCGTATGTGTGGAGCATTGACAATCATGGAAGTCACTGATAATGAAAGCAAAGTCATATGGAGTGTTCTCGCAGCAATATTACACCTTGGAGCTGCTGGAGCTTCGAAAAGTAATCCCATCTTAGTAAATTTTGTTTCTAAAGTCTTAGTACAGTATGTTTGTAAAGTCTTAGTACAAGTGTGTTTGTAAAGTCTTAGTATAGTATGTTTGTAAAGTCTTAGTGCAGTAAACTTCTTATAATCCGGCACGTTCGAGACTTTTCCGGTACCAGATTACAGGAAAAGTTGGATTATTGGGCGGTATTGTGCGTGATCACTGAATCTTAATTCATACAGCAAATACAGCTGCAACATGATGTTAGAAAGCAAATACTATATCTTTTTCCAAGAATATAATGATAAATGTTTCAACTTAAAAAAAATACTATACTGTATAAAACAAAACTTATTTTTTATTGTACACTACATTTTAAATACAGTATGTATATACAACTACAGCAATACATTGACATAACTACAGAAGGCCTACAGTGAATTTTTAATTGAAATACAGTATATTAGAGTTTAGGTAAGTCCTACAGTAACTTGTAAATTTACAAATCTCATTAAAAAAATATCTAATGTCCTTTTGTTTTCTAGAATCATTTTTATATAAAAAAAAGTTATTTCTTACAATATTCAAATCAACGATTTATGAACAGTTTTAACACGAGGTTGCTTCAGCAAAAGTTGTAAACTTGTTTAATGCGTCTGCCATTTCAACCTAGCTGATCCGTTCCTTTTCTTCCATTTCTTCATCGTCTGACTCAGGCTCTTCAATATTTATGGGTTGAGGATTGACAATACTTTGAACAATTGCTTCATCTGTAAATTCTTCCTCAATAGGTGAATTCTTATCGATCTCAACCCATTCTACAATACCTCTTCGGGAATATTTTCCAAAGACTTGTTTCTGGATCCACTCTTAATAACATCAAGGAATTCCGTTACTATGTCCAAATATTTTTCTTCCTCAACAGTTTGAATTGTTGAACCATCTTTGGCAACTGCATTTTGTTTCCAAAGTTATCTCCAGGATCTTTGTAAAGTCACTTGTTTAACTAGAGACCATGAGAGTAAATTTCCTTTGAAAATCATTTGATCACAGTCGGAGTTTAAAAGGCCTTGAACAAAGGAGCTTCTGTAAACACACTTAACGTTTTGGATAACACTTTGATCTATGAGTTGGATCAAGGAGGTAACGTTAGGTGGCAGAAGTGTTGCAAATATGTTGCTATAAACTAACTCGGCTATAGGCGGATGGGCTTTGCAGTTGTCCATAAGAAGGAGGGCTTCGCTATCTTCCGGTAGTTTGTTTTTTAAAATTATCTGTAGGAAAAAATGATGTAAAAACCAGTCTTTAAATAAATTTGCAGTCACCCAGGCATTTTGTTGAGCATCATAATGAACGGGCATCATAATGAATTTGCTGATTACAAAAGGTGTTATTCGGTGGGTACCAGATGTATTAGCGTACACTTAAACTGTCAGCCTATCTTAGTTTATTTTAAAAATCCCTTGGCTTCTCTTTCATCTCCCACAGTTCATGTCAATTTCGTAAATAACGCCAAAGTAAGCCTGGTTCATCAGCATTGTACACTTTATCAGCTGACAGGTTATTTTCAGTGATGATTTTTTTAAAACTCATCAATGTACTGTTTAACCGAGTCATCATTTGCTGATATTGTCTCTCCCATTACTTCAAGTCTGCGAATTCCATGTCAAAATTTAAAGTTCTCAGCCAGTCTTCTGAAAAATTAGTCACCATCAAATGCGACATTCAAATCTTTAAATTTCTTATATTTTTCAATAATTATAGGCCCCGTAGTAGGCTTTCCTTCTCCATGTTTTGAACTAAACTATTTGTAAAGTATACTGTCCAATTATTCCAACTTTGGTTTCTTTAAAGTTTGCCTAGTATCCATTTTGTATGCTGTTATAAACTGAGAAGCAAAGCGCATAAGTTCATCTATTTGTTTTTTAATCAGCTTTTATAACACAGTCATTCACACAAATACTCTCTACATTATTTGATTCACGATATGCCATAGATACATTATCTGATTCACAATATTTAACATATACACCTAATCGGAAAATATTGGATACTTCTTCTGACAAACTACTTCTCAGTTTTCTATAAGTCTCATTTCTTACTTTAAACACAGCATTTAACATCTCTGACTTACTTTTCCTTTTTAACTCTATTTCCCTATCCACTTCATTCTGTCCTAATCCTACATGCCATAGTTCATCCAATTCATCCCGTCTTAACTCTATATAATATTGTTCGATTTTTCTATCCATATTATCTATTATTAATTCTCTCCGTTTTTTTAAAAATATTTGTTCACAGTTTTAAAGTACTTAATCGCTTCTTGCTTCATTGCATTAAACTCTCCTTTTCACTTATTAAATTATTGTTTATTATACCTTCCATTTTGAATATTATTTAGACTTTACTTTAAATTTTGAATTAATTATTTTAACTTAGTTATTATTTTATCATTTAATTATTTTTTAAAAATTAGAGAGATTTATTCTTATTATTTTACTTATTGTTATGAATATTCTTACCTTTTAAAGACTTCCAATTTACCAAAAAAAACTTGCTTTTCGACTTATTTGCTAATATTATGAAACATAAACAAACAGCCCCACGTTGGTCGCCAATTGTAAATTTATAAAAATGTGGGGAACTTACTTTAGCTAACCAAATAAAAAAAATGAAAATTGAAATAAATTGCTCAGCTTTATGGGCGCCAGGTGGAATTAGCTCACCAATTTTGAAAAAGTTAAACTCTAATTATTATTTGTTAATAAAATTCTCAGGGTAGTGATTCTTTTGAAAGTATACTTTCCAGTGGTTATTTGGTAAATGAGAAGTCCTTTTTTATTTTTCTGAAACTGAACATGCTGTTTATTAGAACATATATCATTAATACATATACATCAGATCATTATTTATAATTAAATCATGTTGAAAGTAAAATTAAAATATTATTTCGTCTTGAAGAGACCAAGAGTTTCTATAAATGACTCTACCTAAATAGTTGCAACTTGTTTAATTAGTTTTTTACAAACGTACTTTTGTCTCATTTATTTAAAATTATGATTGATTATATTAAAATAGGAATTTTAATAAAAATACCTTTTTTTACATTGAAAATTTACTTATTTTAACAAATTTTTAACATATTTTGTTTATTATTAAAGATTGATCATTAGTACTTTTGTACACAAATAATGATATTGTCTGTAGTTCATGTTACCACATTGTAGCAATCCCTAGGGTAGACGTCTCGTGTATCGTTAAGATCTCGTCTTTAAGGTAGAGGTCGCCATAGTCCTCGTAGCATCAGAGTTGATCGTCTCCGGTTTATCTGTACGATTCCTATTTATCGCACATTTCATTTTCACTATATTCAAAGTTTCTATCTTATTATTCACAGCCTTTCAGAACGAAAACTCATTTAAACTGTCTATTCAAAAACGAAGTTCAATTCTCACCATTTGTTTCAATGTTCATACACTAAAAAACCAATCGTTTCACAATGAAATATAGTCCGTCTGTTTCCGATACACTTTTTAACTGCATAACGACTGACTCTAATTGATACTCAAATAACGTATACCGTTATATTTTACTTAACACTTTTTATTCTTCATTCTAAAACGTCTCTTACAATAGAGCACATGTTTCTACATTGTATGGGACAACACATCCATACCTTTTAGATGCCATCTCTAGACTGTTTAACGACTGACTCAAAATTGTATATTCAAATAACACATACCATTGTATTTTATTTAACACTTTTTATGCTTCATTCTAAAACGTCTCTTACAATAGAGCACATGTTTCTACATTGTATGGGACAACATGTCCATACCTTTTAGATGCCACCTCTAGACTGAACTAAGCAACTCGCATTTTCCGGATATAGCATACATCTATCACGTGATTTTTAGCCTTGTAATCATGTCCGCATGGCAACAGGTGTTTTACACTTTATTTAAATATACTTTCACATAAATATTGAATCAATCTTAATACTAAACATTACCATCTTGACAAATATATTTTTTTGAAATCTATTTTAATTTCTCCTTCCCTTATTTCAAATGTTATTCACAGACTTCAACTTGACTTATGTCGTCTTTCTTTCAATCATAAATATTCCTTTTGCAACAGCTGATATTTTGGTACCAATTAAAAATTCAAAAATTGAGTATTACAAAAAGTGTACAAAAACAAAATCAAATTATATATTTAAAATCTACATTTGAACATGTTGATATTAAAAAAAAATACCAGACCTAAATAAAATACAATGGCCACCATCTGGTTGAAATTCCGACTTTGATGTTATAGGTGGTTTCTACCATGGATATTTCAAAATTGGCCTGGTTACTATCAAATTTTCATAAAATGTAAATATTAACGGCCAAAACCAACATAACAAACAGCATGTAAAAGAAAACTACTTTTTTCAAATAATGTTGACAATATTCTAATTAGTCTTTATAATTTCTTCGATTGAGATATACAAAGTTTCATTTCTTGACTAATAACTCTTGACTGGCCATTGTATATGGATGTGAAAATTTGTGTCCTGTTTATTTTAATTGGTAAAAATTAGGATTCTGTTTTTTGTAATAAAGATTAATTGTGTCAGGTAAAAACAATCGATGGCAGTTCACCAATCCAAGTGCATCCCAAAGAGCTGCGCGACTGCTAGGTACATCATCGGATGAACTGGCTAGGATATTGTTTGAACCAGGCTCTTGCACAGCAACTACATCTTCACGTTCTTCCTTTAGAACACCTTCACCTACAGGCTCAGACCCTAAAGGAACACAGTCGTTAAATGGTGTTGAATCTCTGGAGGGTCTGGCTGAAGGTCTGTACACTGAGGTTTTCAGTGCTGTCGCTGCTCTTATTAATAGGTAAATTTGTGGCTTTCAAATTAATATTATTAAATTATTACATTTTTTAATACAAAATCTCCACACTTCTTAGAAACCGTTTGTCCATTTTTGTTATAAATTGGTACCTGTGGGTTTTTACGCTTCTGATTATCCACGTAAAATATAAATGCTAAAAATATGAAGGTAAATGCCATAAAAAAATACAGCAAATTTGATTTTTTCATAATGGGTTTTAACCATTTTTATGAAATTTAACTCCAAATTTAAGATTCAGACATGAATTTGTTATCATCTCAAAAATGCTGATTCGGAAGTTATCTCTAAAACAACAAAAAAATTTCTTTGGCGCTGTTTACAATCCTTCTATTACACAATCCTTATAAACACTTCAACAAACAAACTTCTGTCCATTTAATTTATCAAATGTTGATTCTGACTGAACAACTCTTAACATCCAACTCCTACAAGAAACTTCTTACGACTGACTAACTAGTAACGGGCTTTCCCCTCCCATTCCAAACATTTTTCTAAACATTGTCCTGTTTATTACTTTATTTGGAACATCGTATGATCATTTCTCTTTCGTTATTTGGACATCATATGATCGTTAACATACCTACCTCTTTGCTTCTAGAATGTTCTTCCTTAACACACTGTTGCACCAAATTGTTTATTTAAGTTCACCTTCTGTTTATTTATTTCTTAATTACAATACATTTTTGTTTAAATGTAATATTTTTTATTATTTCATTTGAACTAAATTATTATTTATTATTGATTGGTTGCAAGATGTCCCATGCTTACAAATTGAGAACAATCTCATATCAAAATCACTGACGTATCATAGAGCCCTTTTAGGTTTGCGAAGTTTAAAAATTCAAATGATATAAACTAGGTATGGTTAATTTAAGTTTATTTTTTATTTAGATAAGTTTAAAATTCAAATTTATTTATTTTATAATAATTTTAAATGCATATATTTGTTCTACTATTTCCTATCTTCTCAAATGATACTCAGAAATTTTAAAAGTACAATTTTTGCTTCAGTGTTCAGCTTGTAAACCAATGTTGGATTCAATCCTGTTTGTTATCAAAGATGTGTTTCCCTCACAGTTTGGAAACAGTTTTTTGTATGTCAATTTGATTTGACTTTATTTTGGGTTGAAAATTTGAAGTTTGCATATCAATTTTACAAATGCTGTGTTTACAAAATTTACACCTTATATTCATTGTAGCCTTAGAACTATGTATATTTAATAAATACCTTTTGTGTAGTCAATTGTAGTATTTTTTGTTATTAACATTTAGCTACATGTTTCACTACACACAGGTAACATCTTTAAGCTATTCAATTATGACATCAAATATTCAAATATTATATCATATTACACATCATAATGATATGATATTTTATTCATAATTGACTAGCCTGAAAATGTTGCCTGTGTGCTAATGAAACATGTAGCTAAGTGTTAATAACATAAAAAGACTACAATTGACTACACAAAGGTATTTATTATTGTATTTTATATACGAATAGTAATAGTTTGTTTTTCCTATGCATATATGTAGATGCATCATGTTACCTGTACATACAGTTTGTTCGTTGATGGTAATGGATTACCCAGGTTGGCAGAACCCAGCTTCTAGCGACCCACACAAAAGCGCAGGTTTTCACGATCTCTGCCACAATTATCTTGCAGAAAGATTACAACTACTTTTTGAACAAAGTACAATTATTGCTACAAAGGATTGTTACAATAAGGTATTATGAACATTTACTATAGCATGGATCAACAATGTTGGGGGTCTCTGTATAAAATTGTTTCCTATTTAGCTTAGGTTTTTTTTTTTTTTTAAATAATAAGTTGGACTTTGTACTATATTACACTGTGAATCTAGTATCACATTATAGAGTAAACTTTGTACCACATTGTATAGAGTTTATACGGCTTAAAATACCGGTTTTCATTAATGTTTCTGAAGTATTATTTTTTAATGATTTTTTTTTCATTTGCAAAGGGTTAATAAAAAATAGTGTCTAAAAAAATTCCTTTTAAACATATTTCAAATCCCTTAGAAGAGGCAAAATGTACGTAGATATATATTTATAGTGAAATACTTGATTCGAAGTATAATATATTTTGATGCGATAGAGATAGTTTGTTAACTCGTCTCGGTCATGGTGAGGGTGTACTGATAGCCTGTGCCACGTGAATAAGAGTTGGAGCTGTGCGATGATTATCAAGTGTCAGATACAAGGCAATACAAGTAGAGATTTTGACTAGTAATAGGGCAAGTTTTTATGTAACCACTGTTTATTTTTCACCATGTGTTAATATTAAAGAATTTAACAACATTTTAGACTCAATACAAGAAATATCTCAAAAAATAATAAGTAATGTATTTAGATTTTAGTCTTTGGTGATGTTAATTTAAGTGAGATCGCTGATATAAATTGTGATTTCGTTTCTGGTTCTAATATTTATTAATTATTACTTTTGTTGTTGACAAAACATTCATTGTATAACAAGTGTCAAATATCAATTAAATTAAGTGACTTAATAAAATTAAATTAAACATTGGAAACAAATCCACAGCTGCACACTGTAAAACAAGTATAACATAACTAATTACAATAGAATAATAACAAATAACATTATTTAGACAAAAATATAAGAAATAATATTATATAAAATATACAAAATTTATTGTCAAAGTATGAACGTTATTATACATACATAAAAGACTCACATGGGCATAATGTGACATCCAGAAACTCCCCCACAGTGTAGAAAGCATTGTAAATTTGATTTATAGCATTCCATGCTAAACAACTTTTTGTAGTTTTTATGTTACTTATTTCTTCCTGATTAAAGAAAATAGTCATATATCTGAGTAGAGAAAGATGTTCATTATTGCATGTTATAGTTCTCTGTGAGGTTCTTGATTGAAAAGGTTTGAAAAACGGGTGGTAGATGCGACTACCTCATGGTTTGTCATTTCATGTACCTTGTATGGCAAACCACTGCAGGAAGTGAATTATACCGCATATTCCATATACAGCAAACCATGTTGAAAGGGTTAATGAAAAAAAATAGAAAAGGTTCTGTCCTTTTTAACATCCACCATTTGTCTAACACTTTTCTTTTGTTCTCTAACTATTAGATTTAAACTTGAATAATATAATACAGAGACCTTCAAAATATAATATATACACCCAAAAAATACACACACACACACACACACACATATATATATATATTATTTATTTATTTATTAAACACAATCGAGCAATATTAAAGCATTCAATAAATATGGTGATTTGATAATTTGATGATTTTGATGGTATTAATGCCGTATGTAAACAGTATTTCATATAGATATTAGTGGAATTATGATAGATTTAACTTTATCTAACCTATTTTTGATAAAAAATGTCATTTTTAATTACTTTAGTGAAAGCCATTCTAGACTTTACATAATTTGTATGTATGTGTATTTAGTAATTTTCATTTTAAATTTTTATATTGTAAAAATGAACTGTGTTCTAAAATACTATTTTTCCTTTTCGAAGTGAGGTTTATACTGAATGATTTAACTGACACATTTTAAAATTTATTCTTATGATAGCCGTTCTTTATCTTTTACCTAAAATTTTATTTTGTTTCTCTTTTCTTTTGTACAACTCTTTATTTTAAATTCTGTAGCATTTAATAATTCAGTTTTTTTGTATACGTAATAATATTTGTGTACCGCTCATTTTCTAGGAACACATAGAAGTAAGTGAATGTAAAGGAATTGGGGAAACTACAATGCATGGCAGTTTAGTGGCAATCTTAGATAAATGTACCAATGCTTCAGGCGTTCGTTTGGGTTCTTCTCAACCAGACTTAAGACTATTAGATCGCAAAGGATTGCTGTGGATGCTGGATGAAATTGTGTCAAATCCTTCTGCTACAGATAGTATGTTGCTCGATAGAGTGTTTAACACATTTTCAGACAGAGGTAAATTACATCTTACTTTGTCTAATTTTAAAATACATTGAATGGTTTAAATAATTTCTGTTTAGTGTTTTTGTTTCTTGTAAATAGATGTATTTTTTGTCTAAATATAAAAATTGAATCGTTTTTATGAGGGCTGTTTGATAAATCAACAACTTTGATAAAAGATGGGCCTCAAATCACAAGTTTAATTTTTATCTCTGATGTTTCCCTTCTTATTTAGGTATACACACAAAGTTTTAAGTAGGTCCGCCCAGGGGCTCAGCTACATAGGAGTACAGGCGTGGCAATCCCAATAGATCCTAGCTGAATCTCCACCTTTTTTATGTAGTCCTACCAAGTCTCAACTCATGATCTCTTCCGACCCCTGACACAATTAGAACATTTGAGGACTAGGGGTCTTTATGTTCCTTTCTTAAAAGGCAATGATGACCGAGAGTTATTTCGCTATGAAACGAAAGAAACTTTTTTTTTTAATTGTTTTGACAGTGTTTGTTTGTACACATTTCAGATGAACATGTTTTTAGTATCCCTGGGCATGAGAAAACTGTTGGCAAGATGGATGCTGTATTTGCTACAGTTGACCAAAAAAAGTAAGTTTTTGAGGCGTTATATAACCGTTGATGAAACATGGGTTCATTATTAAAGTTCAGAAATGACAGAGCAGTCAAAGCCATGTATTTTCCTGGCGACCGTGTTCCGAAGAAGATAAAGTTGGTTTTATCAGTTGCAAAGGACATAGCTATAGTTTTATGGGATTTGCATGGAATAATCTTCTTCGACTATCTGAAAAAATATTACAGGACAGTATTATGCCTCCTTATTGAATTAATTTTATGGTGAATTGATGAAAAAGCAATCTTACTTTTTGAAGACAAAAATTCTTTTTGATCACAACAATGCACCACCTCACATGTCTGTAACTACTATGCCAAAATTGTCGAATTGTGTTATGAACTGGTCTCTTATCTACCCTAATCTCCAGGTATGACCCCTGAGACTTCATTCTTACCATTTAATATTAATTACTATTTTAAATTTAGGATTGTTCTCTTAATACAATTTTCAGTCCGAATATATAATCTACATTTAACATTTCAGTATTTCAATTGATAAATCATAGTTCAAATATGTGTATGCTCTCGGCCATTGGGAAATATTGATAATAATATGTAATAAATACTGATATAAATATAATTTGATTTACAATGGTTTAAGATATCTTCTTAATAAATCTTTTACACTATAAAACCACTCTGGAACTTCACTATGGAGAGTATGACTCAGTTATATATTGGAATCATTGACTCACGCTTTAAACATTTGAATTATTTTAAATATTATTTGCACATATACTTTGGATCTACATATTTTATAGAGTAATACTCATTTAACAGCATGTTCGTTTGTTTAAGAAATGTTCTAGATCTGATACACCATGTGCATGAGAGATATTGGTGTATAAAGATACAACATCTCTGGTTACAAGAATTGTGTTTGAAAGCAGGAGTTGTGGTATTGAAGATAGTCTGTCTATGAAGTGATTGGTATCTTGGATGTATGTGGGAAGTTTTTTTACTAATGGCTGTAGATGTGTGTCTAGGAGAGCTGAAATCCTCTCTGTAGCGGAATTACATCCAGGGATTATAGGGCTAGCAAGTGGAGGATTAATGTTTTTGTGAATATTATGTAACAAATAGAATTGGGGAGTTGTAGGGTTTTCATTGTACAGGAGTTTGAGAATGAAGTCCTAAATGTTCTGTAGAGGAGCTTCATATTGTAACCATTCTGAAAATAATTTATTTTATTTTGGTGTTGGATTGTCCATTAGCGCTTGATGTATTGTTGTTGATAGTTGTTTGTTAGGTTGGTTTTTTAAGTGTTATAAAGTCACAATGTTGTCACTTTTGATGAATGCTTCACGAGAAAAATCATAAAATCACTCCCTTGAGAATGTAACCTCTCAGAAATATGAAGATGGGCACTGTCTCATCAATGGGTCATAAAAACTAGAGAACCCCCTAACCTTAATCTTAGATGAATCATCCTTTATCCTTTTCCCTATCCCTGCAGGCTTTATATATTTATATATATATATATATATATATATATATATATATATATATATATTGAAAAACAGAGCTTTATAAATATAAAGAACTTTGTGCTTCAATACAGCCAAGCAGTCATGATTGATTGATTGACAAAAAATAGAACTTTGTCTTACCAAGTACAAAATATGATTAAACATGAAAAACTGGAAGACCCTCCCACAAGGGTCGAGTGGTTGAAACAAACTTTGTTCCTGAGGATATATTTGAGTAAGAAAATTGTTTGCAGTATTTGTAATTTATTTTTCATGTAATTTATTTTTATTTTCTTAAATGCTTATGATGCTTTTTTAATCTAAATCAATGTTGAGTATTTTTAATGTTCACTATATTTGTTTCAGAGAGTCAAGTATTAATTCAAAAATCGTCTTCTAGTTACATTACTCTTCAGCATTGTCAGGGTACAAACCCTGTCGTTTATTCTACTGAAAATTGGCTGAGAGATTGTCGTGAGAATCCGTTTATTAGATTTGCAAGTACACTACTTCATGAATCTTCAAAGTAAGGAAGTTTTAGTGCAATATATTGATGTCTAGAGAATTATAGTATCCACTTATGTATTTTGTATTATTATAGTGTAAAGAGTTTTGTTGCTTACTTTATACAAGTGTGTGAACTTGAGAAACACAATCAACCCATCATTTAAAAAGTTTAAACGAACTTTGTTTTATAAAATAGAAACCCCACTGGGAAATCATTTTAAAATTGACATTGAAAATTAATTTATAAAATTTAACAGAACTGAATTTTACTTCACTTTAAAAAGTAGAAATCAAATGTAGTAGAAAATTCTGAGGATAACTTTACTTCATTTAAAAGAGTAGAAACTGAAATTCACCCATTAACTTTAATGGAATAGAACTGAACTTTGCCTAATGAAGTAGAAATCTAAATATTGTAGATCAAGTTATAAAATTATATGGAGCAAATCTGAACTTCAAATTATAAAGTAAAATTTAAAATTCACCCACTAGAAAATTCTGATGATCAATTTTAAAATTGAATGGAACAACTTAAATTCATTTTTTAAACTTTTTTTCACTTTAGAAACCGAAATTCGCCCAATAGGAAATTCTATAGATCACTTTATAAAATTAAATAGAACCATACTTTATAAAATAAAAACCTAAACTCACCCAGTAGAATATTCTGAAGATCAATTTATGAAATTGAATAAAACTTTTTGAACCGTTTCCATTATTACACATCATCATTATTTTTTCTGTTATTTCAGAATATAAGTAAGTGAAAAAGATTAAAAATTAAAATGCATTTGACATATAATACAGTAGAACCCCTCAAACTCGACACAATGTGGACTTTAAGGTTGTCGAGTTTGGGGGTTGTCGAGTTTTATGGAACTTTGGTATTTAATGGTTAGGCTTGCAACAAATACTTTAAATAACTGTACATTTATTGATTATTAATGATTACACGTTTATTGCAAAAAAAGTCCCTGCCTAACAACAACAAAAATAGTGTGTTCAATCACACATTAAAATGAAATTTATCGATGTGTCAAATGAGATTTTAAAAGTATTGGCCTTGTACAATAGGCTCAGTAAACTAAAAAGACCTACTCTAATATTCTGTAATAAAATTTACAGTAAAGTCTACAGTAAAAAACACGGAAATAACACTATTCTTGGAAATAACACAGTCCAAAATAAATGCTATAAATTGAACGTATACGGTTCAATTTAACCGTAAATTTTTTTCACCTGGTTAAGACCTTTATTACAAAACTTGAATCATAGTTCTACGACACTCCGTTGAATTGTTATGACAAAAGACTTGCCGCTTACTTTAATGGAATCGGTGCTAATGACCGGTAGCATCCAGGTGGTTAGGCATTTGGGTTCACAACAATATGAATGTTTTGACAACACATGATTGGGGCTGTCCCGGTCTACCTGGACCCTTTATCTTTAACTTTGGCCTCTACTATACAGTAGGATTAGAAAGTGGCTAGACAAAGGAGCAACCCTTACAGCAGTATAAACAAAAGTGACAAGCCTCAACCTCCCGGCATCTGGCAGGCGCACATGGCGTAAAACAATGCAGTGAATGACCTTGGAAATCCCATGCTCCTGGTCACTGGCTCTGTCGAGTTTGACAGAATGTCGAGTTTGAGGGGGTCGAGTTTGAGGGGGTCGAGTTTGAGGGGGTCGAGTTTGAGGGGTTCTACTGTAATTATATTTATTTGCAAATCAAAATAATAACAATTAACATTATTTCAAAAGCTCACTATGAACGAGGCATAACATTAGCTTAAACGCCAATAATATAACCTAACTTAACCCACCTGTCCTTGCTGTAGTGTACAACTTCATGGGATGTCCATTAGTGGCACAACCTATGTAGGGGTGTGCAAGTCTGGATTTTTTAATTCGAGCCGAGTCTGTAAATCGAGCTTTAATCGAATTCGAGCTTTTTACGAGCTTGAGCTTTTAACAAACAAGTTTTTTACAAGCTTGAACTTTTTAACGAACTCGAGTTTTTAATTAACGAGCTCAAACTTTTATCAAGTTTTTTAAAGCTTCCGATCAATTTTACATTAAATAATAATCAGTATATGTCGATCTTTTGATTTGGAATGGGCAATACGAGGAAAGAGGAAACCAGTGTAGTGGGAAAGACGAAGTACTGTAATTGACGAGAAATGACATTCTTGATCGAACCAAAGGATACAAACTTCATTTGTTGTGAAATTATATTACAAAACCATTTCATTCACGTACTTTATAACAAATACATATTTTATTACAGAATATTAATTATGGATTTGTAGATAAAGATAGTTCGGATCAAGAAAAAATAAATAAATCAAGCCAAATAAAAGAAAAAACTGGTTTCATAAAAATAAGAGTAAATATATTTTACGAATATCTGAACTTACCCAGTGCGAATTTTGGTTAACTATTTTTCGCAAAATTAAAATATTAATAACATCATTAACAAAATGTTAACACAGTGACTAGTGTTAAGCCTTGTAGAAATGAGCTGAGCTAGTTCACCTTGAACGGGTGTTTGTAATAATTTGTTATCAAATATACACGTCTCGATGACAAAACTTCCTATTTACACACCTTTTACAGTCTCCTGTAAAAATCTCTATAGAAGAAAGTACGATTTACATCTGACTTTAACAATAGTACAAATTCTTATATTATTTTTTGATCATTATTTGTAAAAAAAAAAAAAAAAAAAACTAACTGAGAAAACAATTTTTTCAGAATTGGTATAATTATATTTTTTATTCGAAATTGAAAATGTTCTAGGATTGTCAAACTGGGAACCAAACGTAGTATTTATATTTTGCTTTAATGTCTTACATTTTATAAAAATCTGTGCGTATAGCTTAGGGTAAAACCTCCAAATTCTATGGGAATATTAGACACAGAACAAACTTTTTACCGTACTTAATGGTATTCCATATAAGTCAGCAACTCTGTGTTTAACATTATTCTTTGAGATTTTCGGATTTTCTTCTACGCTCTTTTTAAAGACATTTGCAATAATATACCTTCTTTGACTTTGTAATGATACTCCCTAGCCTTCTCGATAATTGATCTACGTTGAGGCATTATAAACAAACCTAGAATGTAACAAAAGATCAAAACTATTTTGACACCATAATACAAAGATCAGATGCAACTGTTGTGATATAGAAGGAGTGAGTCATATCTCTCCCTCTCCCCCCTCTCCCTCCCCCTCTCTCCCTCCCTCCCTCCCTCCCTCCCTCCTCTTTCCACATGCAATTGTTATGATATAGAAGGAGTGAGTCATGCGTTTCTATCCCTCTTTAAGTTATACCATTAGACTTGCACCACCCCTTATATACACAAACTCGTCAACTGCACATCTCAATATTGCTTGAAGTTAAAACTTTATCCTACTATAAATAGAGTATACCCATACTCCTTACAATCTGTTTTTTTGTCAATATGCTAACGAGACAATAGATGACACTTTTTCACAATAAAACCACTGTATTCACGTTTAGTAGTGTGTTTAACCACAGTATTTGCAGGATGGTTTCGTTCATTACGTAGCAAAATTCCCAATATTCTCAATAGATAATTTTACTCTTATACAATATTTTGAATTATTTGTTATATATTCATATTTTGTATAAAATATACCACAATTCACACTTGGTAGTGTAACATTTTCAAGAAAAATGCAAAAAATGTATTAGTTTTTTCTCGATATTAAGGCATGTGTTTAGTTTTGTTTAAAATTTTTATTTTTTACCCGACTGATTTCCTTTTACTTAATCAAACAGATAAATTACCTCTCCCAGACTCCGAATGATTTGTTTGTAATGAAATATAAAAATTCTAAGTGTTACAAGGATAACTTCATAATTCACTCTTATTTTCTTAAGTAAAGCTATCTACTTAGTGTTTATATTACTTATGTAGAATTAGTAATGTTCATTTTTGTGTGTGTCCCTTCTAACGATAATGTAAGTTTCTATTAATTAACCCCCCCCCCCTGTGATATGTGAATATTAGGTTTTATAAAAGGGCCCGGGGAAAGCAATTTGACAATATTAATTAATGACATGTACTACTGGATAAACAATGTAAATTATTAATTTCTCAGTTTTCTTGGAATTAAACATAATGCGTATAAATTCAATTTTTCTATACAAGTTATTATTTTGATTTTTAAATCGGATTTTTCTATTTGGCTGTTGTTATAAATCTATTATAAAACGGCAACATTTTGGTTTCCCTATGTGTTCAGTTATCCACATTAACATTTAGTTATCACATTTGAATCGGACAAGTGGGAGGGGGGGACAACACTAAGGCAGCTTACTTTCTTTGTCCTGATAACTTCCTGTTATAACTTTAACAACTAACAACACACGTTAATAAAAACTTGTTTTTCTTATGAGAAAGGCAACTAAGGATAAATATCATATCTTTGATTTTCGTTTTATTTCTGATATCAGTTATATCTGTTTCCGATATCATTTTGACTGTTTTTTTCTAATTTTCTAGTTCATGTTTTATCGTGTTTATTGCAGTATTATTCCACCAGTTTGCGCCTTGTTCGGAAACCAACCCAGGCTCGTAAAAGCAAAACCTACTCGGAAAACCGTGCAGAGTTTGTAAAATTCAACCAGGCTCGGAAAATCGAGCTGAACTCGAACATTTCAGCCGGACTCGAAAAATCAAGGGCTCTATAATTTTTTCGGTCATTGTTTGAAACTCAAGCTCGAGTCGAGCCAGCTTGCACATTTCTAAACCTATTGAACCTATTATGCAAAATATGTTTGTTCTATAAAAAAATAATAGTTTTTTCTTTGGTAGGCCTATCTGTTAAAGATGCAAGTTCAAGAAAGTTCATGTTTTCTCTGTTAATCTATTAAAAGTAGGCTAATTGTTAATAAAAACTCTAACAAAAACTTATACAATAACTCGAATTAGCAGATTTTAAACAATAATTTTTTTTAAAACAGAGGTTGTAAAAGTCAAGTGTTTACAGAAATCATAATAATAATAATGATCTGAAATATCAGAAAAATAATGATAATAATGATGATGTGAGATAACGGAATAGGTCTCAAAACTTTATAAAATAGAAATCTAAACTAACCCACCAGAAAATTCTATTGATCAATGTATAAAATAGAATAGAACCAAACTTTATAAAACAGAAACCAAAACTCACCCAGTAGAAAATTCGGAATATCGCTTTATAAAATTGAGTGAACCCAACTTTATAAAATAGAAACCTATACGCACCCTCTAGAAAATTCGGAAGATCACATAATATTGAATGAACCAAGCTTAAAATAGAAACCTAAATTCCCCACTTGAAAATTTGGAAGATCACTTTTTAAAATTGCATGGAACCAAACTTTATAAAGTAAAAACCTTAACCCACTAGAAAATTGTGAATATCAATTTATAAATTTTAATCAAACAGATCTTCAATTTAACAATCCTGAGGGGATTCAGAATATATTGAAACTTGGGTGAAACAATGTAGAGAAAGGAATCAGTGTGTGCACTAATTTTTTTTTTTTTTTAATAAGAAGTCAATAGATATAACTGAAGTTTCAATTTTAAATTAAAATTTGTACAGGTTCATTTACTAATATTTTAATGTAAATATATATTTTTGTTTGTTTTTGTAATACAGACAAGAAATAAGTGAACTAGCTTTGTTCCGAGGTTCTGGAATGGCTAGTAGTATGAGTGGATCTATCGTAGGAATGGAAGGCTTCCAATCATTGCATAAAGGGTCCAGTTTACGAAGGACAACTACGACAGGCACTGCAGCAATTATCAAGAGAAAATCCATTTCACTTCAAGTCAAATTTACTGTGGTATGTATGTATGCACATCTGCAAGTATAAGTATTACAGCTGCCATTGAAATGGACATAATGCTTTATAATACTTAACCATGTATTGGCCTGTATTTTTGTACTATATGCATTTCCAAACCATATGCAATAAATTAGAAGGACTAGAAGTAAGAGACCTACCACTTTTATGTACTTGTATATATGTATGGTACCACATTCTTTTTTGAATGGTAGGACTTAAATGATCCAGATAGTAGGGAGGCTGTCAAATTAAATTTGGGCCCTCGAAGATCTGTCCTGAGACTTGTTTTATTCATTTTCTATATTTAGGATTTATTGTCATGTGTAAATAAGGCTAAATCCATATTATTACTAGAGCAAAATGAATTTTAATGTGAAACATGTCAGTACTTTACAGGAAATAATTTATTGATAAATCCAAACAGAACTGTTTCTATGTGTTATAGCTTAAAATAAAATTGACATTGCTTAACTCCTTACAATTATGTTGAGTGATGATGAGGTGAAAAGAATCAAATTTTTAGGTCTGTTGATGACATGGAATAACCATATAATTCCTGTATGTATCAACATTTGCTCTAGAATTTTTGTACTAAAAAAACCTTAAATTTTACTGCATTAGGACTAACACTTTCTATCTACCCATATCTGAAATATGGAATGATCATGTGGGGGTGAATACTAAATCGAATTTACTAAGTGTCTTATGCTTACAAAAAGAAAGACAAAGAAGAAAAAAAGCAGTTAGTGTGTTATATATATGATTTAAAAAATGGAATTCTGCAGGAAGGTATTCAAAGCTTTAGATATATTAACTGTCCTAATTCTATTTTTGAGATTATTATATATAATGGGATGAAGTGTAAATCAGTTTATAACAAATATTGTTGTGATTATAATACGAAACTCCTCTCGGGGGCTCACTTATCGTGACAATCCCAATGTATTGTAGCAGGATCTACGGATTTCTTCATATGTTCTTGGGTTAGATCCCTTTCCTTCATTTTTCCTATCATGTCTCCCTTGACCAATTTTTGCTCTCTTCTCACCCTGAAACTATTAGTATTCGAGAGCTACTGGTTTTCATATCATGTTTTCTTCTTGTTTTTTGTAAGGTGATGATGACCGAGAGGTTATTGCCATATCAAACGCCAAAGTATCAAATTTTGTGTGGTGTCAACCTCATATAGAGATGGGAAATACAATTATTTTACAGTGACATATTACTAACGAGTCACTACATTCCAGTGCTGTAATAGATTTCAGTAACTTATTAATTTAATAATGTGTTACTGGATAGATTGCATACGTTATAGGATGGCTGGCAACTTCAACAAATGTTTTTAATCTACCCTATTTCAAGATTCTTAGCTTCGTGATATATCTAAACGCGTTATTTTTCAAATTACAGAACCAGTGAAAACAGTTACAGTTATATATTTAAACAGTGAATTGTATAATTAATGCATTAAAAACACACCGATTTCTGTAACATTTTTTTTTAAATAGTAATTACATATAAAAAACAACTGTAAATGTACACAATAAAATAAATACAATTATCAAGTGAAATAAAAGTATAATAAGTAAGTTATTTAGATAAACATTTTCATTGTAATAAAAATTAATCAACATAGACTACAGTACTAAAAAAAGTAATAATAAAAACTGTAAAAATTTTAAAATACAATAAAGTTAATACAACTGTTGGGTAAAAAAAATAAAAACATAAAACACTGTATAGAAAAAAAGTTAATGTATAGCAATAAAAATAATGAAAATATAAATTTATAATAATAGAAAATAGAAAGTTAATTATAATTATAATTATAGAAAGTTATTTATAATTTATAATAAAGTGAAAATAGAAGTATATAATAAGTTTTAAAACAAGAAATGAGATTATAAGTATGTACAATAAATAATATATGATAATATTATTATTATAAATACTGTAATAACAATAAATTAATCATATAACAAACAAGTAATCAATTTTAATTTTACGTATGTGTATAGCATGAATGCTTATTGTACTGTATTACTATATATTTAATACTGTAACATGTTAGTGATTATTCAATTGTCGTTTAATGCCTTACAATAACAGATATCTATGAAACTTTTTTTTTCCTTCCAATTTTCTAATAATAGCTTCAACCTACAATTGTTTGTTCGTAAATTGTTTCCTGAAATCTCGTTTTGTTAGTAATACATGATTGTGTAATTGAAGTTAACAGAGAAGTTTATGTGTTGACAGGATGGATTAATAGAAACTCTCCGCCATACTAAACTGAAGTTTGTTCACTGTTTGTTGCCACATCAGTCGGCAGGATTTAGTGAAAGTATGATGGCATCTCCATTATCATATAAAACACTTCCTGAGTCACTAGTAGATATTCCATTACTAAAGAAACAGGTAAGGCTTTCATATATTAAGTTCTAAGTAGTATCGTAAAGTTAATTTTAAGTAGTTAATCCAGGTTTTCTAAGCAGTATAGACCCAAAACATCTTGATTTAATATTATATTTTAACATATGTTGTATTAGTCAGATGGTATTATATTTTAGGAAGTTAATATTTTGTGGAATGGTGATTGTATATCATTAAGTTTAATTGGTGTGTATATATATATATATATATATATATATATATATATATATATTGTGTATATATATAAGTTAGGTGTTTGAACTTTTACCATCCATCATTTTGTAGCCTCTGTTTTTTTGTTGACCCTGAAAAGAGCCAGTTGGTCTAAGTACCTAGAGCACCATGTACAATGGAGCTCTAGGATCGCCGGGGGGGCGGTGTTAAGGACACGAACTGGTCATATAGGAATTAATATCAGGGTGGGGAAATAATACACAATCTCTGCAGCTATTCACTTGGTTCTGGATTGCCTCCTGGCCTTACGTTGGGCGATCCTCCGCTCTTGGTTCGTCTTGGGCATCTACAATGTTGTGTCCACCCACTATCGCCGGCGCCAAAGCACTTACAATTTTCTTTTCAGGAGGCAATGCGGGGGGAGCAAGATGCTGCCGTTGTCCAGATTACTCCGATTAATTTCCCTTACGGGAGGCCACGGGGTGACTCGGAGAGGCGGCAATCCTTGCGGTGAGGTGGAAGGTGTTCGCAGTGGATTAACAGGCTGGTATGTGACAGGGGCTCAGGGCCCAATCAGCAAGGTGAGTGTATACTTATATCGGCATTCCCTGTGCATCGAGGGGTTGGTGCAAATGTTTGACTTGCAAGTGGAGTAATTCGAACTGGATGGTACAGGTGAAGTAAGTCGGTGTCTCTCCAGAGGGTGTAGGTGAAGTGTCTTTGAATTGTCTCCCCTGAGGGTATAGGTGAAGTCTAGGTGTTGTCCTCTCACAGGAGAGTAGAGGTGAAGTGAATTTTTGGTGTTTTCGCACCAGTACTTACACAACTTTAGCTCTGCCAGGTTTTAGCTTAGCTTACCTAGGACTGGTTTTTCTTAGATAATGAGCTGTCCATTGTTTAAGTTCTCCCTGATGCGAACCAATTAGCGTTACGAGGTAAGTTGTGATTGGTTCGGAATAGTGTTGCGGGGCGCTATTGTTTGCAGACGCGGAATTTTAGGCGGTCTCGCGATCGACGTGAAGCTGTCGGCCAATCAGAGACAAGTTTCGAGTGTGGGACATGTAAGGTGAGATTGGCCAAAGCAAAGTCGTTTAAGGCTGGGGAAATTATGTGTTTGGTCGGTGTGTGTGTTGGAAGGTTTTGAATTGTAAGTGGTGGGTAACTAGTTTCCTGTTGTGGTGACGTTAGCAATCAATCATCGTATTGAACTATAAACTGTATCAATGTATTTGTTTTGTAATAAGCTTTAAAATAATGTCACAAGCTATACCTTTAATTTAAAAAAATGTTTAACCACCATGCCCCCCATAATTTTGAAGAGGGGGGGGGCAAATTTTACTTACAAGTGTAGCTGTTGTTGTTGCACAAGGTTTCCATGAGTTTCAATGTTGTATCTAAACCCGTTCAAAAATGAAAGGGCCGTATGACTTTTTGATTACTCTGTATATATTTCGTCTATAAATAATACAAAAAGTGAACAAAAGAGTCTAGATCTTTCATTTATATTTTTTGCATTAATTTATTAACTTCTATTGTGCTATAAATAAGTTAGTAATGAACGAAATATTAGCTAAAACATTTTCTATACTCTTTGGTTTACTTTTCTATTATTTATATATACAAGAAGAAATATTTATAACCTGTTGAACATGATATAACTTTTAAACCTACTAATTTGCATAAGAAATCTTGTATAAATATATATTTTCTTAAATTTTAGAATCCAAAGGGTATATTTTGGGGATAGTGGTCTGTTTAGGAATGTTTTCAAAACAACCCTTATATACCCCAAATGGAAATATTATATTATACAATAATAAATTCGGTCAGTATAAAATAAAAGTTTTTCTGTTTCAACAAAGTTTAAAAATAAATTCCTACCAATAATAAAGCAATGTGTTAAATGAACTCTTATCTAAGGTAAAAAGTATTTATTTCTTTACAACTACAAGTAACCCGAAAACATAGCTAAAATACAGTTTTTAGCCACCATTTAAAAACTGTAGGAAATATTTTAAAACTTAAAATTTTTTAAATACTAAATTTTTCAATACAAACTTTTATGTATCAAGTAAACCAACTTTGGTATTTAACATTTTTGATATATGGTTTCAATTTAAAAAAAAATTCATTAAGAGATTTCATTAAAAGGAAAATTTTGAAAATCTACCCAAGTAACGTACTATTTAAAACTATGTTGATTTTTTAAAGGAATTTCATTTTTTCCATATCAAATGGTATAGCTGTAATATCAATATGTGTGAAATCTATATTTTCAGACATTTCGAACCACCATGTCAAGACTTATTAAACTGAGGTATCACCTGACCCATGTTTGTAAAAAATTTTAAAACAAACCACTACCTCCAAAATAAGCCCTTTGCTGTCCAGAATATAAACAATAAAAATTGTTCCAAATAACCATCTCTCTCCAAAAATGCCGATTTGTGAGTAACGGTAAAAGATTTAAAACATTGGCAATGGGACTGTTATAAAAATGTAATTTCTCATAATCAGCTGTACAGATTTTGTTCAAATTTTAATTAAGTTTAATGACCTAAACTGATGTGTAAAATTGCAAGTACAGTAGAATCTCTGTTGACCGGCCTCGGATTAACCGGCCTATATCGTAGTGTACTGGTTGGATGAGAGTTTCCGAAAATAAATTGTAATTGAAACACCAAAGCGGCGGCGAGTCAAACGACTTTGTCGATAGCGGTATCCCATTGTCAGCGCCGTAAATACACCGCGGCACCAAAACAGAGGCGAGTCAAACGACTTTGTCAATAGCGGTATCCCATTGTCGGCTGAGTAAAAACACCGCGGCATTGGCACCCGTCGGTATAGCAGACATACACCTACAAAATCGTTTGATGGGCCGCTTTTTTTCCACGAATCAATTTAGTATACATTATGGAAAATATAACATTTCTTTTCAGTTTTCTTCTTGTCTTTGACTGGTTATGATCTACGTACAGTATATACAGTAAATAAAAATGAGCGAGTTACGAAAACGGAAGCGTGTGTTGGTTTCATTTGAGACACGGTTAAATGTGTCAAAAGACTTGACAGAGGGGAATCTGTAAAAAAGCTTTGTAGTGTTTAATTTTTTCATGTTTGGGTATAATATACATAATATAATATATACGATACATTTATGTACAATAAAATGAGTTGCAATAACATCTTAATTGCATAATTCTTAGCACTACCTGATTAAATAAGCTTTCTTTGAACGAAAACCGATTTTTCACGGGAACCTCGGATTAACTGGCCAAACGGGCAACCGGCCCGGGTGTCAGTCCCGACTAGACCGGTTAAGAGGGGTTCTACTGTAAAAATATTTACGGTTCAAAGAATAATTGGCAGAAAACAAAAATGACGATTTAGATTTTTTTTGTACATTGCAATTGATTATCACTAGTGTTTTTTGTAACATCACTTCAAAAATACCTTGCACAAAATTATATCAAATAACTACATAAAAAAACACAAATTTTAAAATAAGCTAGGTCCACCCACCAGCGACTCTCACAGTATGCCATTTTGGTAATAATAGTACATGTGTACTTTATTAGAAAACAAAAGATTGAAACTTATAGCTGATTACAATATTAATTTTATTCAAGATTACCAACCTATAAAATGAAATAATAGTCTGCTTCTAACCAACATGTGAAGTAAACAATAGCGTGATTATTTAAACTGCTTACTTTTTTATTTATTTGGAGCAGAAATAAATAATGCTCCATCAATGTATGGCTGGGCCAGGAAATCATCTGCAGAACACTTTTGTTAAATTGGTGAATGAGTTAAGCAAAAGTCTATGATCTAGAAATGGCCACTTTGTTATTCGCTTTAATGACAACTTTTCTTTTTTGTTATCAGTAAACACAACTTCAATACCAGCGTTGCAGTTATTAATTTGTGTGCTGCAGATACTTTGTCTTTTGCTCTTTTTCTCTCTTTCTCCCCTCCCCCTTAATCTTACAGTTTCATTGTGAATATAATTAAATAATGTTTTGTTGATACTATCTCTACTATGAAAAGTATACATTGATGGATCACTCATGGGACCAATGCTCTGGTATGGTGTCATCTGACATTGGTATTGGCTTACCCCTTGGGAATCACTGTACAAAATACTAACTATTCCTACTTGCACTAAGATTGGACTAGATAGAGCCAACCAGAGTAGGTGAATTCTAATCCTGTTAGACAATCAGGCTGCCCTTGGAGTGCTTGATTCAGTTGAAGTTATCTCCAAACTGGTGTGAGAGTGTCTCCTATCTGTAACAGTGCTGTCTTATTTTAACACAGTATAGGTAAGATGGCTGACAGGACATCGAGGGGTAATGTGAGTTATCAACCATTCAGGAGCTACGAACACAGTTAACCAATGGGCCAGGAGAGAGCAACATCGAAAATGAGAGTACTCTTCTTTCAGAAAACTGTGCAAGCACTTTATCAAGATATCAAGCTCAGCTCTAACAAAGAACATGGTCAAGCTTAAATGAGAACACTACAAACAGGTGGTTGCTTTCATAATTGGCATGGCAATTTCAGGGACCATCTAATAACAGTGGATATCTCCATGGACACCAAAATTATCAATTGTGAGAATGTCCTCATGGACTACGATTCACAAGAATACAGATCAAGGAGACTCTTTGGACTCTTCCAATCTTTGAACTCTTGCAGCCGAGGTATCAAAAAGACACTAGTATGGCAACAAAATTTTCAAAATAGTGGGAATCGGTCAACCTGGCTAGGTCCGAGGGGAGCGTAATAAACCTCTGCACAATCCCTTCAGCTTCCAGATCTCCATGTATCAATCAATCGATTAATATATTTTTATTTATATACTAGCTGTACTTCATTGAAATGTAAAAGGTTATTGTAACTAATTTTAATCTATTCAAATCTTAGTTTTTTCTTCCTCCTCTTAAAATATATTTTTTGCTTAGTACAGTAGAACCTCGTTAAGTCGGACCAGCAGGAACCGCGGCTGATCCAACATAACGAAAATCCGTGTTAGCCGGAGAATGAGTAAAAAACACAAAAAAAATGAAAATATACATACTGTACTTACAATAATTTCCTTTATTATGGAGAAAAACATTTAAAAAAATATTTACTCATCACAATAAAACAACAAACACATCTGTGGACTGTACAGGTATGTCTACTTTTTTTGAGAATAAGCTTGTAAGTTTCTGTTGCGTCAGCTACGAGTAACGTTTACATGCCACATGGTCGCGTATCCGTTTCAACATGACAAACTCGGCCGGTGTAGTCTTATTCTGATGCTCAAAATACACCATCAATTTATCCAAGTGATATGCTGCTTCTGCATGACTTATGACTTCTGGTTCTTCAGCGTTTTCCTCTTCTGCGTCACCTGGGTGACAATGACTCACCACGCAGGCATGCAGCGCTACAGTTAGGCATCAGATGTACAGTCACGGCAAACAAACTCGGTTGTGTGAACTCGGCGCAATCGGTGCAATACGCTACGATTATGAGCTCGTATAAAGCAATAGTGCTTACAAAAAGCATATTTTATATTAATTTATATTTAATTTTATGTTTATTTATTGCAAATCGGTTCGGGTTACCCGGAGATCCAACTTAAAGGGGGCCGACTTAACGAGGTAGCACTGTACTTATTTTAATTTAAAATTATTCTCTCAAAATTGTGCATTCCCTAAATTTTTATGCTTTTAGTCCAAGCCTTATGTAGAATGTTTCACTGCTCAAAAGGGTTATTCAAACTCAACAACAATATTTTTTACACATTACACCCTTTTCTATTCATTTTGTACATGGAAAATAAAATTTCTGTAAAAATTTATTAATTTTGTTTCTATAGATTTTAGGTGCACAAATTTTGGCAGCTGTCCGAATACATAAACAAGGATATCCGAAACACTTACCATTTTCAGAATTCTGCCGCAAATTCAGGTTACTAGTAGCTTCAGGAGTTACAGATACATCAACTAACAGTTCATTAACCATTGTACAAGAACGGGCTGCTGTGGAAGAACTTCTTCTTGCATTGGATTTGGATCCCGCGAGTTACAGGCTTGGACTTAGTCAGGTAACACTCTCTTACAGTTTAATTCTATAATACTTGTTTTTATGTGGAAAAATGGAAATTACCATGTGTTCAAAAACAATTATATAGTTAATTCAGTTCATTTTTGGCACCAGAATTTTGTTGAAATCGATTGTTCTGTTCGACATGAAAAATAAACTTGCATGTTTTTTATGCTTTCATAGAACAAGTTAGGGTGAGCATTGTATGAAATCGGGTCCTATAACGTCAGTGCTGAATGTATTGTGTAAGATTGGTTTTCAAAAACCTAACGCTGAGAGATGGTTTCCTGGAAAGGATAATCTTTAGTGTAGAGTCAACATTTCATGCGAGTGATAAAATCTTCACCTACAACTACAGGATCTAAGACAGTGAAAAACTTGTAAATCTCTGGAGCATGCTTGTGGCAGCCAAATAATGATTGTGTTTTTAGTCCTTATCAAAGTTAAAGTACACAACCTGAATTTTTTCATTGAGAAGACCATCAGCAGGTCCATCAACAATTTAGTATATATTTGATTATGCTTGAAAATATCTTGTAAAAAATTGGGATTTCCTCGATAACAGTTTCCCAGGTCAGTAGATTGTTCAAGCAGAGCTAAGTTTTCTTGTTCTCCAGGTTTTTTGCCACTTGATTTTTTTGTGTGTATAATATTAATAACATTATTATACTTCAAAACCTGACCAACAAAGGGAATCAAATTTATTCAGTAGAGGGTGAGACTAAAACTAGTACCTAACATCACTATTGTTTTTTTAACCTCAAACCTAACGATCCAAGTGAATCAAGTTAATTCGGGTAGAGGTTGAGGATGTAGAAGTAGTCTAACAATGATCTAATCTTAATTTTAATAAGATGACAAAAATGTTAAATTGAAACTCGATTCAACAGCGAACAGTTGCTTTTATCCTATACTATTGATGGATCATTGAACACAGTCTAACCTGTGCAAATTAAAGATCTCTTAAGATGGGCAACTTTCTGTATATTGAATATGTGGCCTACTACACAAATAAATACAAAATATAACAGAGAAATGTATACTTTTAGGTAACAACTAACAGAAACGTAAATATCTAACCTATTCTGCAAGTACTGATAGATAGCAACTATAATGCAAAACTAACTCATGCTGGTGTGGAAGTAGAAAAGTAGAAGGCAGAATTCGTAAAGAAATGAAGTCTTGTCTTATTCAGCTCTTGATAAAAGTTTTGTGTATGTACTGCAGATAGGGATTGTATGACCTTTTTTAAGCCAAACATTCATTGTCATATTCTATTGCTCGTTCAGAATTTTCTGAAGTCTAGTTGCTAGTCCTATATTCTTCCCTCCAATTGAAAAGTAATTGAACTCCAAAACAATTAAATAGCCAAACATGTTGTCTTTGATTCTTAAAACAGTCAACATCTACTGATGAACACTGAACTATACATTATAGTGAAGTCAATGAAACTGTAAAAATGGTAAAATCTCAAAATCTAGTCTAATGAAACGGATTTTCATAATTACTTCTGCAATATGTTCTTTAAGATAATGAGACGGAATGAGAGAGTCATTAGTCTCGTTGTAAATTTAAAACGTTTAAATTGGCACGCTAAACTCTGTAAAGTGGAAATGCGATAGTGCGGTGACGTCACGCGAGGCCAAGACAAAACTTTGCTTGTCTGAGCATGAAAAAAACCAGCCTATGGCAGTTCTAATTTTATTAAAAAACTAAAATATTAAGATAAATAATTATACAGTAGAATCAGACGACTAATAATATCAACAAATAAATGTAAAAGTACTTAAAACAAAAAAGTTATTAAAGAAATTAGAAGGGCTCAAAATCCTAAAATTTGCAAAAAGGGAAAAATCAAAAGTAATAGAGTCATAAACCATAGGGGACGTAATAATAATCAGAAATAAAAAATAAATAATAATAATAATAATAACAAGGGGAAAAAGGACTTAGAAAGTCATTCTTGGAGAGTTTTTTAAGATTTTAAAGGTGAAGGGGGAATAAACTAAATAAAACTAATAATAACAAATGAAAAGACAATTGTAGGGAATAATAATATGTGGTCAGAATAAGATTTAAAGTTAAAGTGGGGGAGATATAATAATAACAACAAAAGGTAAAAAGTTAAAGCCCAAAAGCGGTAAAATTAAAGGTTAAAGGGGAGAAATAAGTAATAGATAATGTATATTAAAGATGTATAAATGTAAAACAACAGAGCAGAGTTGAAAATTGATAATGGGGGGGGATTTTATAAACGATAAATATGACGATCAAAAAGTCACGACTTCGAACATCAATAACTCGAGAGCCAAGCGAGCTACGACGAAAAACTAAAAAGTTATTTCCGTTATAGAACCAGGAGAGTAACTTTTGAGCAAAAGAATTTTGAAAAAGGACTTATATAAAAAGTTAGGTTGTGAAAAAACAGACATTTGGAAAAAGTGTGGTAACTAGAAAAATACGCGGCCGAAAACGACGAATCAAGTTTGACAAGACCCTCAAGAATAGGAAGAAGAGGAATCTGAAGAGAAATTGAAGATCGGGCCAACCGTTCAAAAGTTACAGCAAGATGTACGAAAAAGTGTTCAAAATCACAATTTGCAAGATACAGCAGGAATAATCGCTTCAGGTGGCGTGACGTCAGAGATCACAAGTTCAATTTGCCTGACCAACTGTTAGCACAAATAAAGTGAAATAATAGAAAGCTCCAAATATCTGTTAAAAGGGTTTTTAATAGAAAATAGTTTATAAAAGCAATACAATAGATGAGAACTAAGCCTAGGACAGCTTCTAGCATAAAAGTTTTGGAGAAAAGCAGCCGAAAACTAAGAAATATACAGAAGAGACATTTCTTCGGGAAAGGGAGAAAAATTGGTTACCTTTTGCGGGAACATTCCCACAAAAAGGAAGAGCCAAAATTGTCGATCGAAAGACCGATACTCTAGTACCAGACGCCGAGCAGGGAAGACGTTACTTTAGTCACTCTACTAATTTCTTCTAAATTCAACTTAGAAAATTTCAAGATAAATATTTCATTTAAAATAATAGTAACTTATAAAAAATTTTTAACTAATTTCGAAAATCAACAAGCAAGAAGTTCCAGCTACATAGAAGGCTATTCAGCAAGGATACGTAATTACTACCAGCAGTCCACAACTTTAATATATCCAGGAATTGGAGAGGAAATAACTTGAAAACATCGTAAACCATTTACAGCAAAGAACTTCAAAACTTCGAGATCTTCATGTTAAGTGTGAAGGTACACTAAATCTATAGAATAATTCGTAAAAAGTAAATTCATTTAAATTGTAAATTCATTGGGGAAATTTTGAATACATTAACTTCTTTAAATTAAATTGAACTCTGCTTTGGTTTAAAATAAGGTTCAAACTTAAATACAACTATTTCAGTTCAGGAAAAACTATTTGTAGTCCTAGCTGGAATAGTCTAGCATTTTTCAATTTGTATTAGTAAATAAGGAATTTATGTCAGATTAATTGTGTTATATTTCGTTGTTTGTTGTTCTATAAAATTTAAAATTGTTTTAATGTGTTTGATGCTCAATAAGATATAAAATTTTATTCTCAAGTGTAACTCTTTTCATTCACCATTCTGGTTTTTTAACATTTCTTCTTTAAATAACTAAAGAGTAGAAAATAAATAATTATAAATGTGCTCTGGTAAAATATAAGAAATATAAATAATTAAGAATTATTATCAGAATTCAGGAGCCGATTTATTCCAAAAGGCACTTCCCCAGAGAGAGTGAGTGGGTAAAAATAAATAGTAAATTCAGTGAGCGATAGAAATAAGCCAAGCTTTGCAATATCTTTGATTAAGAAAAGTGTAAAAGTGAGCAACTTGGTCTTGTCCGCGATTGAACAGACAGGAACTCCCGACGAGCGGCGTTCCAAAGCGAGGTGCGAATGCGGCAAGTGTCGATCCAACGTGGGGTTCGAACGCGGCAAGTGTTAATCCAATGTAGGGTTAGAATCGCGGCAAGTGTCGATCCAACATGGGGTTCGAATCACGGCAATATGTAAATCAAATTAAGAATTTATCACTGAAAATGCATACACTTTACTTATGTTTTTTGAGGTCACTGATTACGTATATGAGGTCAAAGCTTATATAAAACAATATGGCTGTAAGGTATCTATTATTTTATTTGGAAAAAAAGCAATTTTCTTACATTTTTTTTTTTAAGATAAAAACTATTAGAAATTATTACCAAAAAAGAATTATTAAGAAATATTTATTTATTAATTTTTTAATACCTCTAAAAAAGGGGTGTAAAGTATTCCCAAATAAAAAGTAGTCATTGACTAATAATTTTGATTTACATGATTTATATAATATATTATAAAAGGAATTATGACAATTCATGTTATCTGATTCGACTTTTATCTAAAAGCTTCATTCACCCCACTGTTAAAGCATTCCGGTCATATATGGTGATTTTAACAATACTGTGAATAAAATTCTAAGCAATAAATTAATTTTAAAAAAAGACATTAGTTTAGGAAATGAGATGAAAATTCCACATCTTACAATCAGAGTTATCGTTTATGTCTAAGATAGGCTATTTTTTGTTCCCGATTCGTGAAGGAAGTAAGATGTGACAAATGAAAAATGTGGCTTCTAATTATATTGATGTTACCAATGATTATAACAATTCAAACTATTTATCTAAGGTTGCAAGAGAAGCTGTCTATAACAAATGTTACAGTTAGATATACTTATAGTTAAAAAGACTACTATAAGATATATAGTTTAACCATACTATTTCTGACAATAGTACATTTTATGGTATTGAAGTTGAGAATCCTTAGACAATTTTATTATAACCATAGAGATTGTTACAATCAATTGTTGCCAGTGTCTGGAGATCTCCAAGTCGAGTCTTTTTCCTGAAATCAAATGAAAAGTTGAAAGAGATAAAATTGCTACTAAAATCAGATTGCACAAGACCTAGACCTTATCCTAAAGTTATACATAATTTCAAATTCTGTACTGAAAGGTAGTCTGTAAAAAGGTTTTTTTGAATCTATAAAACATTTTTGTTCATTCTTAAAATCTGTATTTGGCTTCCTCTTTCCTTTTTAGGCGCATATTATCCTGCTCCATAAGGGCCTCCATTGATGTGAAAGTGTCAACACATTGGAAAAAAGTATGTGTTAGATTTTGTTACAAGTGTAAATACAAGATCAAGTAAAAGTTAGAACCTTGTGGATGCTCTCAAAAGTGACAGTTGTGTCAGTGTTCAATTGTTCTGTGGATGTAAAGATATAGGCTGATAAAATGTTCTCTGTTTGTTGGTCTCAGGATCAGCCTATAGAGGACTTGTTCTTTGTCCAAGTGGAGGTTGAAGGAGTAGATTCTTCATCCTGAAATAATAGCATATTGTAAGAACAAAGTAAGAAAAATAATACAATAAATAATTACATTCTCAACCTCTATTGGACAAAGATCAGTACTTTTGAGTCTGCCCTAAAACTTTAATACCCAATAAACAGAGAGCTTCATCATCCATAGAACAAGTGTGCATTGACATGACTAAGCACCTTATATATCCACATTAACACATATATTACTTGCCCTATTTTATATTTTTAGACTTGTAACAAAACTTAGCATACATTTTTCCAGGATGTTAATTCTTTCAAGTTTGTTCCTATCAAAGCTGCAATTTTGTATGCACCTGAAAGAGAAAAAGAAGCCAGATATGTTTGAAAAGAGCAAAAATGTTCCATTGATTCAGAGACCTCCTTTAAAAACTACTTTTCTAGTAAAGAGGATGAGTTTTATCACTTTTCGGTACTGTAGGTCTTGTGTGTTCAGCTTCCAGTAGTAATTTTTGTTTTTCAATTTCTAATTTGATTTCAGGTTGAAGACTCTTGATTTGGAGGTTTCTAGACACTGGCAACAATCAACTGTTGTAACAATCGTTTCGTTTATTATGACATTGTCTAAGATTACAACAAATAAATTGGAACATCATTGTCAAGACCATATTGTACAGCTAGGTTAGTATGTCTAAACTGTATTTTATATTAGCCTCTCTAACATCGTCTATTTAAATATATATATATATATATATATATATATATATATATATATATATATTCCACAAATAAAACAATATTATCTTATAAATAAATAAAGCAGTTTAAAAACAAGAACACAAAAACAAATTAATAAATTCGAAAAAAGTTTAATATTGATTGAGAAAGTGAAGGGGGCAGACAATAAAAAAAAAAAAAATTAACGTGAGTGCCAATACAATATTTATTAATCATCGAAGAATACCTCACCTAAGAATGGAAAATTTAATATACACAAAATTTCAAAAATCGTAACCCCCCCTCAATTATAAATAATTGCTTTCAGTTTTTCTATGCTGTATGCAAACAGACAGATATGTTCAAAATTATAAGAAAGCTAGTTCTAAATATATTTAAACACTATGGAGTGACTTCTCACAACTCTTCCGAATTCCCAACTCTAACGTGACCATTTAACCATGTTGTCTTGGTTTCTTATTTAACCATGTTTCTTATTTTCAAGTCGAAACATAGGCATTTTTAGACGAGTATGTGAAATAAATTGACGCAGTAGGGGTGGCGCTATGTTTTGGGATTACATATTTCTGTAATTTTTTAGGTTTTTGTATACAAATTGTATATAAATTGTGTATACAAGTTACAATATATGTGTTTTTATTTCTAAAGTTTATATTTTTGAGTGAATTTCTAGTTTTTGAATGGTTTAATTTGGGATAACCTAGAGGTATGTTGTAAACCTAGGCCTAAAAGCAAATTTTCTTATATTGAGTGTTTTATTTGATTATACAAGTGTATATGTGTGTTATTCTTTGTAAAGTTTATTGTTTTAGTGAAATCTAGTGATTTTGTCTTAGGCCTAGCTTTAGAAAGTTACTAATTACGCCTAAATTGTCGAGGTTTCAAACCTAACCTCACTTGTCAAGTATCACTTTTTAGGGGAAAACGTTATTTTTATTTTGAAAATTTTAGAATTTGATTTTTTTTTTTTTTTACAAATAGTTAGTTATTCACATTTATACTAGAAAATGTTTTTAATCTTGAAAAAAAAAATGTAAAACAATTATTTCTATGCTCAATTGGACTTCATGGAAAATTTAGCCTTCGAATTTTGTTTGTTTTATTTGTTCTTTGCCATACTGACTCCAAAATCATTTTTCAAACTTTTGTTTCATTACATTACTAAATTCTATGAACCGTTCTGAATATACGGATATATAGAAGTTGGTTTTCCATAAATATTACTATTTTTGGTGATTTGTTGAAAAAAAAAAGGATAAATTTACCTTTTTTCGTAAAACAATTTTTTTTATTTTGAAAATGTATCAATTTTTTCCCCCTAAATATATTACAAATCTCTAGTAATCGTTGAAAAAATTCCAAAAAATCTATTTGTATGATGTACATTACCATTTCTGTGAAATTCTTCTCTTCGTTACTTTCCGATTTTTTGGTATTTGACAAAAAAAACTCCAAATGTTTTACATCTAACTTTTTTTTTCACTACACACCTAAATTCTATGCACCTTTCTGAATATAATGATTTATAGAAGTTCTGTATAAAATATATTTTACTATTTTTTGTGAATTTGTGAAAGAAAAAAAAATTATCATTTTACCTTTTTTTTGTGAAATATTTTTTTAAATTTTGAAAATGTAACAAATTTATTTTTAATTTTTTTTCTAAATATATTCACATTTGTGAAGTTACACAAAACTTTTGTATATCTTAGAAACAGGTGGTAAGCTATTGATTTTGGATGATACAGGTTTTTCTGAAAAATGATAACTTCATTTTTGACATCTAACATACTTACTCTAAAACCGTTTCAAATTTTTTTTTTATTACAAAGATGAATT
This sequence comes from Aphrophora alni, assembly GCA_963513935.1. Taxonomy (NCBI): domain Eukaryota; kingdom Metazoa; phylum Arthropoda; class Insecta; order Hemiptera; family Aphrophoridae; genus Aphrophora; species Aphrophora alni. Next base: position 43,182,012 of record OY740765.1, read on the forward strand.
CTATGCATCTTTCTGAGAAAAATGATATCTTATAAGTTTGGTTTTGTATAAAAATAATATTTTTTATTAATTTTTAAACAAACGAAGAAAATTAACATGTGCCGCCTATAGGGTTAAACTAACTATTTAAAACATACACAATTTTTTTTAATTTTTTTTTTTAATAAATTAATAAAATTAAAGCAGTTTACAAATACAAATCATCTGGGTATAGTGGAGGTTTGTTTGTGCAGGTCTTGCACACATAGGATGTCTCAGAGTAGAGTCCACTTTTGACACAAAATATGTGGCATCTTCATTTTCAAGTTCACTCTTACTTATGCAAAATAATGTTCTTTCCTTCACTATTCTTTTTCTGCCTTCATCCATTATATGCACTTGAAAATGTTTTGTCCATTACTAAGTATAAATTCATCAAAGTCTGAGTCAATAGTGTTAGCCACAATAAAATAGTAATACATATAAGAATAAAGGCTAAATCACTAAGCAGAGATTTTATAGAATTCACCTAGCTAGAGATACTAAAAAGCCATGAAACAGTCTATCAATTAAGAAGTATGAGTGTGTATAGTAAACAACTGTGTAGTGAACTGGCTTCCACTACCGGAGTGGAAACTCCCCTCAACACCTTGCACATCTAAGCGAGACTAAACGCTCAATACTGATTAACTGCCATTGCAGTAGGTTACCACCGTCATTACTCACAAAAATATTGGAGACATACACAAACACCGAAATGCATACTTGCCTGCACTCTTGTTGGTTATTTTAAAAACTAATTTTGACACAATGGGACATTATATATATTTTTGTGTAATCTCAACGCTGGTTTGACCAAGTAATATCTATGCATGAAATCATGTCAATAACATTCAAAGGGTTAAGTTTTCCTCTACAAAAACTCAGTATACTGCCTTTAATTTCTATAGACAGAATCATCATACCTTGTCTTAATGGACAACTTCAAACCACTTCAACTATTATATTCTAAAGTTTTGTATTGATCAAAGATTGTTTTGTGTGTTTTGAAAATAAACTACAACAAAATTCTGAAAATGTTAATAGTTGTCAGTGGTTAATGGTGAAGAGCTGTTTGGACGTGTTATGTATTATTTTTCCATTATGTTACTGGATTTCTATGTTTGTTGACTTAGATAACATGGTTCTTTAAGGTTTAATCATTTACAAGACCATTAGTGATAAAGATGATTGATTAGATTCTTAATTCTTCCCTTCAATTGTCACTTGGAACATTACATTCGAATGGAGTTTTGAGTTTACTTTATGAGACTGATTAGTCATCAGTCTCATAAAGGTGGTTTGTCTTGACCAAACCACTTAATTATCCAAACTACCTCATCTTTCTAACAAAATTGGTTGATCAGTAGTCCTTTTGCCATTAAGACCGCCGAATCAAGTCCGTTGTGTAATAGGCAATAGGAGAGCAAGTGTAGCGTGTGGTTGCCAATTTGGACAACTGCTAATTCCCTACATGAGGCTAATCCTCGAGCAAGGCTACTGATGTCTTGCAATGCTAATAGAGTTGTGTAAATAAGTAGTTGTATAATATTTGCATAGTTTTTTGTTTTGTTTTAATAATTTAAACATGTTTAGTCTAACTGATACATTAACATTATTTCAGTGATACTGACATATTTATTTTTTAAACAGTTTTTTGCTTTACAGGATAATTATTTCCCTATAATAATAATAATCCAGTAAAAAAATAGATGTAATTTTTTAATTTGAGTTTCTTGTAATTTGAGGGGAAAGATTTGTATTACATTTATATTTGTCCGAAAATTATTGTGTTTGTGAAAAATTTCTGATGACTTGTTTACAAAGAAGGAAATCAGCCACGGATATATGCCATTTACAACATGTTTTAAAATACAAACAATAGTCCTCATATTGTATATTATTAGTAGTTTGAGTGTATATATAATAATTTAACTTTAATGTAATAGCAGATATTTCTTGTTGAAACTCCATATTCAAGGATAAAATAAAGCAAAAGCTTAAAGTTTCAAATATTTAATAGTATAAATGAGCTACAATTGTTTCGCCTTGCGGCATCGTCGGACAACTGTTGTATAATAATTTAGTCGACTGTTCACTTATCCTATTGGAATGGAGACATATGTACGGATTAACATTAGATCACAGTGTTCACATTTCTGATCTTTATGTAGTATGTAAGGCCCTTAATAGTGTTCAATCTGCTTCAGTTTATCATCTAGTATTCCAGTTACAAAAGTGCTGTTATAGCTACCGAGCATATTTATTCTCTAAACCTCTTGGTTCAAGTCATTCCATGTTTTATACATAGAATTCAGCTTTGTTGTACTGTAGTATTTTGTTGGCTGCTGCGTCACATTGGAGTAGATTAAAATTTTAATAAAAAGGTTAGTGGAATTATGACCCTGGCACCATGACTTTTTGAAGCGTATTGTTCAGCTAAGTTCATAGGTTTTAATTTAACAAATTATTGTTCTCAATGAATTTCAAAGATCTATTGATTAGCTCATCTTGTGAGAGTTCAGTATGTGCTCCTGTCCCCAACAATTTCAGCCTATCGATTGTAAAAGCCATACAATCAAAGATTATATGGTCAGCGGTTTCATTATCATATACTAATGTGATATTTGGCCCCATCTCAAACCTTATCAATCCATAGGATGTCCCCTGGAATTTCCTGAGATTAAGGAGTGGATTCAATGAGGTTAGGATTAGCCCCATCAATGGTTATTTCACTCTTTCAGTCTCTTCATTGAATTCTCCCTTGGTTGGTTTCGTATTTGTAGTATTTGTGTTCCCATGAATAACCAGGGAAGTATATGATCAACCTAATCAATGCCATGCATATTCAGGTAAGACTACATTAAAATTGGAGGTCGCCCAGTATCCAAAGTTTGAATATTAAAGGCGAAGTTCGCCCTTAGTCATGCACCTGTAGACATGTGCTGTTCTTCCCTTTGGCTTTGGATGATTAGCATCCCACCTTTCTGCCGCATTTCTATAGTTACTAGTCCACTGCAATAATACGTTTAACCCTGGATCAGCAAGGAGGTGTCAAATGTGCATTTTACTCTCCACATGACCCCTTCCCCCACCTTGTCCTGCTCTCAGAATAACACAGGACAAAAGAAGCCCATTATACAGAATCTTCACAGGGCCATATTGGAGTAAAAACACTAGGGTGGACAATTCAACAAAGAAAGCTACAAGTGTACTATCAAAACTTGTAATGGCTTCTGATTTTGTATGTGTGGCTAAAAATACCCTTTTTTATCATTGGAATGAAGACTAGATAGATGTAGCTAGAAATAAAAGGTAAATAAATATTACTTTCGTGGAGGCCATTTGCCTTTACAAGTCATAGATAGGAAGGGGTAGATAAGCTTCTTTGCATGGAACATACTATGTTGAGTAATGGTTTTCTAATGAAACGTCCTCAACAATGCCAACTTTGTCAGTTTTCTCAAATTTTAATATATGCTTACTGTCAAAACATGAGTGCATTAGATATAACACCAGGAAAGCGAATGATCTCCGGCAATCTCTTAACAATTTAAAATAAATTCAAGTAAATAAGTCCTTTCAAAACAGTCTATGAAAGTTATTATTATCTGGAACTTTTTTTTTGATGGAGTATACTTTTTTTTTTCTCAGCCACAACTGGGTAAATAGTTATTATTAATCCCAGGAATTATATTATTATAACTATTGTTAAAGTTTTGTGGATAGGTAATAATTTTAATGTGTGTATTGATATTTGTTTGTGTATACTGTGTTTATTTAAAACTCACCCTTCAGGAATAAGAATAACTTATTGCCGTGGTTTTTTTTAACAAACATTGGAACATCAATATAACATTATTACAATTTTATGGCTATATATTACATAATAATTACAATACTAATGAATAATAATTTATAATTATACAGGCTATCCTTATAAATCTATTTCATAATTAACATTAAAAATATTCAATTAGAAAATAAAAAGTCATTGATCAAATAATAAGCCTTATCCAGGAAAAAAATCTTTAATTTTTGTTTTAAATGTTTCAACATTAATAATATTTTTGAAGCATAATGTATAATGTATTATATACAATTTTGTTTCATTAAGAAAAACATTTTAGTTCTACGAGATTGAACAAAAATTTGAATTGAGATATTCTTCTTATTTCTAGTATGTATCCATGTTTGTGTTATATATGAAATTAATAATATTATTTTTAACAAATAATATTATTGCATATATGAACAATGAAGGCAGAGGCATTATTTGTTTCTTTTTACCTGTTTGCATGAATCTCTTGATTTTAAACCATACATTACGCTAACAACTCTTTTCTGTAATTTAAAAATAAAAAACTAACAAAATTTGCCAAAAAAGATACCATAATTTCGTAATGAATTAAAAGTTGCAAAGTATAAACTTCTTAAAACAGGGAATCATTTTGGTTTCGACACCTATTTTTGTGTAGTTTTTGGTTTTTCTCTTTCATTTTCTTATTGAGGTTCTTTTGACCAACTCGTGTTATTTTTTTACCCTGATGCTATTAGATTTTTCAAGGGCTACTACAAGTCTTTATTTTGTGCTATTTTCTTCCTTTTATGCCTTTTAACAACAATAAAAAAGTATTTAAAATTGTATGTGTTTATTGTTAAGTGTCTTGTTTCACTCACATGGTGCAGTTTATTATTAAACATTTAGCAACATAAATTATTTTAATATTATTTTAAAAATTAACAAAGGTTGAATAATTATTTGCATTTTATCAATCAAAATTTTCGTTATTGTATTAATTATTTTACTTTTTCTATTGTATTTTTTTATTGCTGTTGACTGATCATTGTACACTTTATTATTATTTCTCTTTTAATTACTTCTATTGTATTTGTATATAAATTTAATTGTGACTATGTCCATACAAACTAAATTTGTCGATGGCCATAATATAAACAAAAAATAAATAAAACTGTGTTTTCAGTTTATATTGATCATATTTAACTCTATCTGAGATCCTCTCGATTGTGAAATACTTTCTGTTATCCGCAACCATATTCTTGTGAACTGTTTAGGAATTCAAAGTTCATGTAGGATTTTGGCATTGACATAATTCAATTCATGTGATTTTGGAGGATGGTTCATATTGGCTTTCTTGCATCACAGGAATCTTCAGAATGTGTACTAATTTAATGGCTGTTGCAGGGCGTTTTTATAGCCTTGTAATATGTTATTTTACTATGTGAAGATGACGTAAATATAAGGAATTTATGTAGTGTAACATTGCCCCAGTCTTCAGTCAACTATCTGATCATACTTTTTACATTTGGGAGCATTGTTAATACTCCATGCAATGTAGGTCATGCTAATAAATTTTGTTCGCATTCAAACTCACCATAAAATTTGTGTTCCGCTTTTTATTCATCTGGGTTTTTTTATTGCAATAAAACAAGACAATGTTTGAGTAAATAAAGCAACTTTTATTTCTCTGTAATCCATTGTACAATTTCTTTTAAATACAAATCTATTGTTATTATGATCAATTCAATAAACTCAGAAAGATTCCAACTATTGTGACTCTAGACTCTGACTACATTATTTTAGTCTTGAACAATTACAAGTTCCTTTTACACATAAAATTTGTTCACCTTTGCAAGGTCTTCGTATGGTTCACTGGTCTGGTCTGATATCTTAAGAAGTTCTTTTACACCAAGTTTGTCTTGGGTATCTTCTAGAACCCTGCAGTCGGTCTATTATACTATTATTCCAACTAAACTATGTTCCTAATTCCTAATACTTGTGATATTTTACTTCACTGACTTTTTCTTTTTTGTAGGTTTTTCTCAGAGCTGGCATATTACCTCATCTGGAAGCTCAGAGGGACAAAAAATTGACAGGTAGAATCGTCCGTTTTCAAGCTCACTGTAGAAGATTTTTGGGTCATAAATATTTTGAAAAAAGAAAAGTAAGCTATATCAATATTTCAATTTGCCTAGTGTTAAGCTACTGTACTAATACATATATAAAATTCAACATCTTTCTGTATGTTTGTAAGCTTATAACTCAAAAACTGTTGTTTAGATTTTCATGCGATTTTTCTATATAGGTATGTTATCTGGTTAGGTTTTAGTATGTTTGATTAAATTGGTTCTTTAGTTCCCAAATTATAATAATATTTGTCTGTAAGGGTTATACAAAAATCAAAATTTTTTACATATACATTTTCTTAAAATTTTCACACCATATTTTTTTCTCCATAACAAATATGGTATGGGCTTTGAGTGCTAATTGGAACTGAAATTTTTTTGAAATTAGTGGAGTAGTTCCAAAGTTATAACCATTTTTGGATGCTGTAAAATCGGAAATCCAGGTTTTCTAAAACTAATAGATGTATTTAAAAAACCTAGATCCTATTTATAGTAAAAAGATGGATCTATATGTCACATCGCCCCCTGTATTTTAAATTTTAAAATTAACACCTCAATTTGGAAGAGGTTGAAGCATAACATTTCCAAATGTCTCACAAGTTAATGCCTTTGAGTCTATAATGAAAAGTTTATAACTCACCCTGTATATTTGTTGCTTAGTAAAAGCAAGTAAACTATTATTTGATTTTCTTAAAATCTTGGTATATACATCTTAAGTTTTGTTGTTTATAGGTAGAACAAATGGCTGTATTGTGTATACAAAGAAATGTGCGGAAATTTTTAAGTGTACGAGATTGGCCTTGGTGGCGTCTTTTAGTTCGTGTGATGCCTATGTTGAACGTTCACCGAACTGAGGAAGAACTTAAGATAAAAAAGGTCAGTATATTAATTAATCATAGTTTATTGTCTATAGATTATATTTTATAGATTTACAGAGAGGTGAGGTGTAGGGAAATTCATGGAGAAACTTTACATTAAGTACGAGTGTCATATTTTAAGTAAGAACAGATCATAGAATTTTTTATTAATGAACAAAATTTAAACTGCCAAAACAAACTACATTTCTTTATTTTTTCTATATAATCTCCAGGGAAATCTAAGCACTTGTTGACATGTAGAAGAACTTTGTTAAACATTTTCAACCCACATCTCAAATCCTCAGTGGTGGCAGTTTGTTGTTGAGATTGTGAATTTTCATAAGCATCAGGTCTTCCTTCATTAACTCTTGTAATGGCATGCGGCGCATTTGAGCCGATGACGGGCCACGCCTAGTACAGAGAACAGTAAAAAACTCTGATTTTGCAACTCTACATTAGGCCTACTCAAATTCATCTTACCGAAATCGTTGTTATACCATTGTAAAGCTGACGTTTCGTAGATGCATGTACATGTAATCAAAAGTTCATAAAACGCTATAAAAATATATAATTAATTGGTAAAGTTTGGCGTGTTTTAGTCGTAAAAATGGTGACTCATCAACTGCACAGTACAAAGAAACTATAGCGTCCTACTTTGCCTAAATGTCAGAAACTGATATTTGGTTCAAATAAATGTAAAATTGTACTGTTTTTAGTACAAATCTTTACCTATCCAACAGAGTTCACCACATGTCTCTAACTCATATAGTTTTGAATCTACAAATTATTTACGAAAAACATTAGTTTTACAGATGTATCAAACATAAAAATAAGTTTTTTTCTTCAACTCAACTTTTAGCCTAGTAAGTGGAGTAGTAGAGAAATGAATTATACACCATTGAAAAGCTCGTGTTTCAAGCTTTCAGAGCTGTGTAACCTGAATTTCATAGAGAGAATAGAAAACATATAAATAATTCTCGTAATTCGTCAGTTTCGCCGGCAGGGAGAGCTGCACTTGTCGGCTGTCGAAAAAGTTACAGGTTTGACAGGTTACAGGTTACAAGTTACAGGTTACCTCTTTGTTTTGATTTTTTTGTAAAAATTCATTCGTGTCCAAAGAGCACAAGTTGGCACTATTTTATAGTATTTTTCTTCCTCTTTCAAACTAATTATTCCAAATTATCCTAGCTTTTATAGTTTTTGAGTTATATTATATTTTATAAACCAGTAACCAAAACTCTAAGATTTTTTCTGATCTGGAATCAGTCCACTAGACGTGAAATATTGATTAGTTATATCTATCTATCTATGCTCACAGATTTTTATCTCTTTGTATAGAGGAAAATCAGACCTTTGCAAAGTTATAAACCAATACGTCATATTCGGTCATGTAATAGGCTTACTTTCCTAAAATAACAGCTGCCACAAAATCACGTTTTACCGTTGCAATAATGGTGTCTTATGATTTATGATTCTTTTCTTGTGATATATGGAGTGTTTTATTTGATTATACAAGTGTATAAGTGTATTATATAAGAGTATTTGTGTGTTATTCTTTGTAGAGTTTATTGTTTTAGTATATTGTGTTAGTGAAATCTAGTAGTTTTGTTTTAGGGCCTAGGCTTACATAGTTACAAGTTACTAGCTTAGGCCTAGTTACTTTGGTGGAATACCACTTTTTACGGGAAAGTGTATTATTATTTTGAAAATTTTAGAATTTGATTTTTTTTTTACCAATTGTTATTCACATTTATACTAGAAAACGTTTGTAATACTTGAAAAAAATGTAAAACAAAATTTTCTAAGCTCAAAAATTTAGCCTTCGATTTTTGTGTTTTTTTGGTTCTTTGACATACTGACTCCAAAATTATTTTTCAAACTTTTTTTTTTTCATTACACTACTAAATTCTATGAACCTTTCTGAATATAATGATATATAGAAGTTGGTTTTCCATAAATATGACAATTTTTGAAAATAAGCTGACCAATTTCCCTTTTTTCGTAAAACTTTTTTTTTAATTTTGATAATGTAACAAATTTTTTTTCTTCTAAATATATTCACAAATATTACACAAAACTTTGTATATCCCGAAAAAAAAGTGGTAAGCTATTGATTTTGGATGGTAAAGGTTTTTCTGAAAAATGTTAACATCATTTTTTGACATCTAACATACTTACTCCAAAACCATTTCATATAATTATTTATTTATTTTTTTTTACATAGATAAATTCTACGCATCTTTCTGAGAAAAATGATATCCTATAAATTAGGTTTTGTGTAAAAATAATATATTTTAATTATTTTTAAACAAACAAAGAAAATTAACATTGCTATGCTTTGCCAGATCTAGGCTTAAACCGCCTACATCACTTAGGCACATTTTCCTTGTTCACAACTCTTTCAAGAAGTTGTTAATGAATTTTAGCAAGACCAATATTATTTGTATTCATAAATCAAAACACAGAGTGTACTTCACAATTAGCGGTATTGATGATCGATGTAGTGTTTTAATTAAAAATTATCTGTTGATAATGTGTCTACTAATCCTGTTAATAAGAAAGTAGATTATCTTTCTTCAGTTATACTGACTACAGTTTCAAGCAAAGGCCCATCATCAGGGTAATAAATAATAGTTCCCAATTCAACAAAATATATAAAACATAATCTGCAACGTGCATGTCAGACCAGTGAGTCGACACTGAGGCTGGTTATGTCATCTTGTTTGTTATTTATAGTCAGAGCAGATGGACTGTGTACTGTAAATATAGTGTTAAACAACAAGTTCCATTAGAACGAAAGTTAGTCATTAAGTAAATAGGTGGAATCCTACTTCTGGCTTGATAAATTTCAAATTCCTCCAAAGCATACATAGGGGCAGATGAATGCTTTGGAGGAATTTGAAATTTGTAAAGCCCAAAAGTATGAGTCCACCTATTTACTTAACAACCCACTTTCGTTCCGGTCAAACTTGTTGTTTGACACTATAATTACAATACACAGTCAATCTGCTCCGATTGTCGATAAAAAATAAGATGACACAACCATCCTCGGTATTGAATTGCCCATCTGATGTGTGCATTGCAGATTATGTTGTATATCTTCATGATTTATTGAACTTATAACAACCTATGTATGGAGTGATGAATATGTAGTGTTTGTATTTTACATATTTTTATGTTTTTATTTATTACCCTAATGATGGACTTTTCTCCGTAACTCCAGTTTGTATGACTGACGAAAGGTATACCTCTGATTATGAAGATTACTAGACATATTATCAACAGATAAATTCGAAATTATATATCACTAATCCGAGGTCTTTCACAATAAGTACCTCATCCAGTGTTTCAATAGTGTTTTACAATGTAATTTTGTAATATTCTAATAGAGTTTTAAGCAACTTCCCCCCAAAACATGCAGAGACTTGAAACGAATTGATGACATGAGAGATCTGTAGAAAGTGCCTGACCTGGAAACTGCTCTAATCTGCAGCTTGTGCGGTTACAGTGTGCAAACGGTTCTTTAACTAAAAATTGGCCTTCTTAGTTCATAACAACAGCTAGTTTTATTTGCTTAGTGTTGTATTTTATTACTACAAAAAAACAAACACAAAAATAATAAATACTACTGAAAATATAACATTTGGTTTTTCAATTAGAAAATGAATGTAAGCAATATTAGAAATATTATAATCTATTATGTTTTACCAAAGATTTATATAATTATAATGAACATAATCTTCTATCATTCCTTGCTTCATCTTATTATCGTCTTTACTTGACACGTTAAGGACAAACCTAATAACCAAGAATAGTCTTGAAATTAGAATTTAACATTAAAAATATAGGACACTGCCTTTCCCTTACTTTTGATAATGATATACCATACATAGTTGTTACTAGGGCTTAACCCTTTTCACTTGATAACCATGAGACCACTGATATGGCACATGAGAAGTGGGGAGGCATACCGTTGTGCTGAAAGTACATGCAGTACCTTGTTGCTAATGGAATATCTTGTAATAGCAGTGGCAATTGTTTCCTCAGGAATTCCAAATAAATGTTTAAATTTAAATGTCCCGCAAAAATGAATGATCCTATTAGTTGATAGTAAATTAGACCATACCATACATTTACGCTAAATCTGTATTAAAAATTACGTTCGATTGTGTTGTGTGGATTATCTTCTCCCCAAGTGTGTTATTTGCAAAGGTTATTAATGCCATCCTGAGTAAATTGAGCTTCATCAGTAAATAAAATTAATCTGAGCATTCGGCGGTTTATATTCAACCAATTGCAATATTCCAAACGAAGACAAGGATCTCTTGGTTGAAGATTTTAAACTTTTTGATGATGGTAAGGAAACATGTTGTTGCTACAAAGAGTCCTCCATACTATAGACTAAGAAACTCCGTGTTAGGCATCGTGTACTAACCCTTCCTCCATATCCACTTCATGGTGAGCACAATGTTTGCAGTTAGTACTTTATGCTCGGAAGGATACCCCTTTCTTGTAGAGTATGAAATGTTCCACTGATAGTTTTATCAGTTGTGATTCTGCGGCTAGGAAAACGGTTTTTATATTCTGCAGAAACAGCCGTTGTATTTATTTCACACACGCCTAAGATAAATACCATATCTGTGAATTCCTCAGTCGTAAATAACAAAGCCATAGATGTCGTATTACACAAATTTATTTGTCGCTAATTATAAAATAAACACTTAGTAAATTGCACTGCATTGTTTGAAACAATTTAAGGCTATAACAAAGAACATTCACTAATGACAAAAAAGTATTATTGACCATGTGTTTTGTGTTACCAACTTAGGAAATCGGTTAGATTTTGTATGGACAGGAGACAGGCTTCAATCTACCAATACAAAATCTAACCAATCTAATAGGCTATGTGCCCTATTAAATTCTAACATACAACTTAGGAAATCATAATTTATGTAATTATGTAGTAATTCTGGATATTGTTGACAACTACCAAGATATACATTTTTTGTTTTATGTCAATATCTCTGTTATCCGTTTAGCTACAGAAAAAATAAAATTCCCGTTGTATTTATCATAACAAAGTAAATTTTTTAATCTCTTGTAATTTTTTGTAAAATTTGCGGTTTTTGAGATATTTGACATTAAAAAGTTAAACGGCCGCCATTTTGAAAATATTCAAAAGAACGTTCTGGATTTTAGTACAGTGTTAAATGGTTACTCAAAAAATAGGTTTACAAAGTTTGAGCTCAATACCTTTTTTACTTTTAAAAATATTAAGTATTTTGTAAAAAAAAAAGAAAATTGTGGATAACTCGAAAGCAAAGCATTTCTGGACCTATGTTTTTATGAACTTTTTTCATTATTTTTGCCAGTGGAATCAACTCAGAAAGTGCTCAGCACCTCATGCGAATCACCCTATATATATATAAAACATCCAATTCGGGACATTTTAACGATTTCATTGTTTTGTGCTGGACAATTTCTCTAAAATTGAGTCAATCTCAATTTTTCAAGACATATGACAACCTTAAGTATAATTCACTTTTTCATAGTAAAACATTTTAATGAAAAGTAGTAAGTTCACATATAGAAGTTGTGTAAAGTCTAGGGAATTGCTGTCACTAAAGTAATTACAGTTGTCTAGCTATTAGATATTACACGATAAAGTCAGTATCGATTATCAATCAGACTAATTGCACCATCGTAATGCAAAGTTTGGCAATAATTTTACTTTGCCATGAAATAAGAATGTTATAATTGGTAAGGGATGTCTTTTTCAATAAAGACTGGTTCGGTAAGTTTAAATCTATTATATTAACATAATTCAAGTATTATTTACATGAATTACTGTTAATATACAGTATTACAACTATAAAAATCGTCATATTTTAATAGAAACTATAATGACTTATATGATGTTCAATGTGAATGTGTCAAACGATATATGAATTTTAATATTAGATGTTGTTTACCTAAATGGTTAAAATGTAGTCAAAGGCTTGTGGATTAACACAGTCTTGTAATTAGATTTGTGGCTTAAAATTATATTCTTTCATAATTTGTATTTAAAAATTTCACAGTTAAAAATTAGTTTCCTTTTAAATATGCTTTTAAAAGTGACAGTTTTTTAAGTGAATATGAAACTTCCAAATTTCCATTGCAATACTTTCATAATCCATAATCTATTTATACGTGAATTTTGTACTTTCAGTTAAAAATTTGTAAGGTGAAAAAGTGAATTGTGCTCTAAAATTTTGTTTTCTTTTTGAAAGTAAGGTTTGTACTAATTTACTTTCACAAAAATATTATTTACTCTTATGATTTTAGCTGGATTAAGGAAACTAATTAAAAACAAAATCATGTGACAATGTTGAATGAATTAAAAGTTATAACAAATTTTTGTAAAACCGTGTGAAATGCTAGAAAACAGCCTCGTAAATCATGTTGACTTATAATTATGTTTAACCCTTTCCTATATATCTTTACTGGCCACTCTGATCTGATTTTCAAACTACTTTTTGCTTAAAATATGCCATTCTAGTACTTCCGTGATGTTATATAGACTCATCAATGGCCAAATATTTTTCTGGATTATTGTGATTTTTAAAATTATTCAAAATATCCAAAACAGGCTTAATTTTATGTAGTTGTAATCATAATTGGGATTAATTTTTCAGTTAAATCACTATCAGAGTCACTGATATGAAAGTACTGATTTCATTTTTTTAACCTTACATAAGTCATGCAATTGGCAAAATTGGGCATGAAATAAGGTCACTGTTGAAATAGTCATTTTCCTCAGCTAAAAGTATGGATAAGAGACCTTGGAAAGTGGTCCTCAGTACACAACCAAACATAGATATATTTGGTAATTACCTACTAGTGCATAGAGATAAAAACAAAACACTAAAGCTCTGATATATTTCGTAAACACTGTTTACTTTCTCAATCAATAGAGAGAACTTTTAATATGTTACTCACCGCCAGCAATCCTTTTTATTTGAAGTTTTTCCTTCAGTACATATATTACCACTACACGTGTTTCGGACTTTTTACGTCCATCGTCGGGTGGTCAAAACACAATTAAAAACATTTAACACAATTTGTAAAAACACATAACACAAACAACACACGCGCACAAATGAAGTCTAATAGTCTCTGGGCTGACACTGTACAATGTACTAGTGAGTTATCAGCTGATGTCTACTTCCTAGTAAGCTGGCTTATTAGTTCATAAGTGGGGGTTGCATCAAACTGTTTTTTGTCATTTAGCAAATTATCCGGGTGCTCTTGTTCATTTTTGTATATGTGGTATTCTTCTATGCGGTTCATGTAATCTCCTTTTTTGCATTTCTGTAATATTTTCATGTTGTGATCTATGTTTTTATAAGCATGATCACAGTTTACCAGGTGTTCTGCGAATTTTGATTTTTCCGGGTGCCTTAGTGCCTGGATATGTTCTTTATATCGTTTATTGAAAGGCCGCCCCGTCTGTCCCACGTAGAATTTGTCACATGAACTACAGTTTAATCTATATATACCGGTATTCATGAACTTGTCTTGGTTTGAGGTTTTGTTGCTATTTAGTGTGTGTTGTAGGTTTGAATTGGTTTTGTACGCAACTTTGTAGCGTTGGTGTCTAAAAACGTTAGCTATGGTGTTATTAAATTTGGGGTTGTGTTGTAATACTACGAATTTATTATCTTGTTTTGTGTCTGGCTTGGTACTATTTCTATTTTGTTTCATTTTTCTATGTATTGTATCTACTATTTTTGGGTTGTATCCGTTTTTTTGGGCAATATGTTTTATTTAGTAGTTCATGTGACAAATTCTACGTGGGACAGACGGGGCGGCCCTTCAAAGCGGCCCCTTTTCTCTATATCCACGATTTTTGCATTATGTCTGTAGCCATTTTGGATGTACAACATCCTGGTGCTTAAGTTGACTGTAGTTAGGCCTGCATTTGAGCTGGGAAAAAACTTGTACTTTATTTGTAGTCCAGTTAACCTGTGTTTTTTAGAGGAAAAAAATAGTATAAAGCTAATTTTTTCCCCATCGACTACTGCTATATAGACAAGTGTTTAACCAAAAGTCCCCACCCCCACCCCTTGCTTCTCCCTCCCCTCTCCCAGAACCTCCCCAAACTGAGAAATTGCAAACATAGATCTCATGTTTCTTTTCAGTTTCATTTTTAAGCGCGTTTTAAATATTAAAGTTTAATAATATATTTTTGTGCACTGCAAATTATTAGAAAGTTTTTGATATAATCCCTCAATTGGAGAAACAAATTGGCAATTAATTGTCTATGTCTTTTAAAATTACAAAATGAACCTTTTAATTTGGGCTCATATGCTTAGGCTTTTTACTGTTTGTTAAAAAAAAGCAGTTTGAATACATGATAGATTAAGCGTTCATGAGATGTTCCTCAACATCCTCGACTTCAACCACAGTGACATTGGTGCAGGATCCTCCACAAGTCCCATACATTTCTGTACACTCAAGGGATGCCTTAAAGCAGCTGCAGTTATTTTTACAAGTTACTTTGCAGTTGCAGGGAACTAAGTTTATTACTTTTTCAGGTGTCAGTGGTTTTTTTTTTTGTTTTTTTTTGAGTGGACCAGGTACGACATGTTGTTTGTTACACTCCAACCCCTATACGTATCATCTATATCCTTATCTGCAATCCATTTTTGAATCTGGTAGTAAATTCGAAATGAGTGTTGTTCAGCAGCATTATATGTTGGAGGAAGAGTTGCCATGTTGAATTTGGATTTTAATGACATTTTTGCAACAGTCTTCAGGTAAATTGAATATCTACTGAAGTTCAAGTTGTTTGTTCAAAGTTGTAGGCTTACTACATCCATACAATTTCAGAATAAAATTCTCTTCTACTTCTTTTAAGAGTATTTTTTTCTGTCCCCTTTTCATAAAACAGTAAAGCTTCTATGCGTAGCTCCTCAGATGTAGTTACCATTTTGTAAGCGTTAAGTTTCCCTTTTCCAAAATTAAAGACGTAGTGTCACACCCAGTCATAGTGTGCATAAACAACACATTCTTCATTTCTCCAATATCTTCATGAATTTTCCTGATATCATATGTTGATGGTGTTCCAGAGGGTTTGTGGAAGAATAGTTGTTGTTTTTCACACTGTGGTAGACAAGGTCAGTGTCTTGTCCAACAACAACTATTGTCCTTTCATGGAGACATTTATTGGTCCTTCTCTTGGAGACATTTATTGGTCTTACAACAATTTCAATATCGGCATCCTTTTCAGCTTTAAATGTGGAGATATTTTCTTCATGAAGCTTCTGAACTAGCAGTCCTATAAACCGGCTTTTGTTTTTTGGATTGGCGAAAAACTCATTTTGATTTTAAAGAACATTCCATATTTATGGTAAACTTTAGTTCGAGTGAAGTTTTTTACTTCTCCGAATATGTTCAAGCCCTTTAGTCGTGGAGTCATCTCGGTAGTCATCAAACACTAAATAGCAATCTCTCCCATATCTATTGATTACATTTCTTACATACCTTTCTATGATGTTGTCATATGTTTCCTCGTTAATCCAAACAACGCTATGTAAAAGATATCCTCCATCTACTACATACATCTTTGACGTCAAACTTTCAAATATTTCTTCACTTTCATTCCACTTATCAAATATATTCATAATGCTTACTTTAGTTCCATTTTTTAGCATCTTATTATTTTCAAATAGGGATAAAGGGAATGGGCTGAGCTCATAGTTGAAATATTGTTTAAGGTAATTTGTTCCTTGAGACATACAAATAATGCTATTAAATAGCTAATCAGGATTAATTGCAACTTGGTCTGATTGTAAGTCTATGGCTCAGCACAACACAATCAAGGTTGACCGGAGCTTTGTCACCACCCCAACTCCAACCTTTATGCATCACACTTCTACAGAGAATTCTAGTGTTGTATAACCATAAAGTATGTATTGTGAAACATAAGTTTTGGATGAAAACTTTCTTTGTAAAATGTAGGTATGTTGTACAACAAAAAATGAAATTACGTACTTAAAAATATAGTGTTTTCAAAAGTAGTTTACAAATAACTACATAACGCTAAATGATACGATAAAATTTAATACGTTATTAATTGTAGGGAATATCATAAGGAATCGAACAAAAGAAAGTCCGATCCGATATCTTGTTTAATTATTGAGATAAACGTGATTTACGAAACTCTTGCAGTTTCTCAGTTGGGGGGGGGGGGTGCAAGAGGGGTAGGGGTGGGTACTTTAGGCCACTCATCTATATAGTAGTAGTCAATAGGGTAAAAATTAGCTTTATACTATTTTTTTCTCTATCGGGTGTTTCACGACACATGTTGACTGGACTATTGATAGATTGGCTTTTTGTGGTACATGTGTGTTGTCCTTTAATTTTAAATTCTGTTTTACTGGAGGAACTATTGAAGTTTTTGGTAGGGAGATGTATTTTGGATGGAAAAGAACTGTTGAGGAATGTTATGTTGTTTAGGTGTGTTGGAATCCCGAAGCTTGGGGTAAATTATCATGCGTTTTGGATCTGTGGGGTGTTTAAACATGATTGTGTGGGTTCATAAAACTTTTCTCAAGAGGCAACCCCATCAACCTCTCTGTTGGTACAGATACATTGATGATATTGTTTTAATTTGGATGTCAGGACAATTAAGCAGGGATCACTTCTTAGAAAATGTTCTATTCTAAATTTCACCTGAACAAGTTTCTACTTCACAAGTTACCTTTCTGGGCGTCAATCTAAAACTAAGGGATGGTAAAATACAAACTGGCATTCATGTTAAACCAACAAACCACCTACAATATCTTCACTTTGATTGCAGCCATCCTAAGAATATTAAATGAGCCATTCCCTATAACCAGGCAATAAGAAGCAAAAGGATTTGTTCTGAGGGGTGTGATAGAATTTAACAAAGAAATAACATCAGAATTTGTAAGAAACTGAGAAACTGGTTAAGAATCAAATTCGTTTGGCACAAAACACAGATATCACATCCAAGAAGAAACATAACCAGTCCATCTATGGTCATCGATTATCACCCAGGCCTACAGAGATTAAACAACATCCTGAATTAAAGCTTCAAAATTTGACAAATTTCTTACCATACTAAGAATGTTCTCACAGAACGTCATGTTTAAACACCCCATCAATTCTAAAACACATACTAGTTCAATCCAAGCTTCCAGATTCCACAGACTTAAACACCTAACCTTCTTCACTGTTCTTTTCCATCCAATAGGCCAAGATCCAAAATATGTCTTACTACCCAACACCTTCAATAGTTTCTCCAGTAAAAAGAATTTAAATTTCACATTTACCACAAAAAAAAATGTAATCTACCAACTATAGTGCAAGTTTTGCCCAGTTCAATATATAAGATTGTCTAACTACAGACAACCTAAGCACCAGGATAAATGGTCGCAGACATGATATAATAATCAGGAACCTACAACATTACCATTTTGATGACTGCTTCACAACAAAAATTATAAAATCACTCCCTTCACAATATTACCCCCTCACAACTAAGATTGGAACTGTCTCATCAATTGCTCACAAAACCCCTTAACATATCTTAGATAAATCATTCTTTATCCTTTTTTCTTTCCCAACAGGTTTAAAATTAATATAAATAATAAATCAAACATGGAATAATAGCAATAACAAAAATAATAATAAAACATTTATCTGTGGTCAACAGAGGTCCATCCTCTGCAACCAGACTACAAAAATTTATTTTTCCTATCCTCTTTACTGATTGAGAAAGTGAAGTGTTTACGGGATATTTCAGAACTATAGTATTTTATTGTGTTTATAATTTGTGTCTTCTACACAAAATCATATATATCAGGACGCCCAAAGAAACTCTTTCTTCTTAATTAGTAGGCTCTCAATTGATATCAATTTTATCAACTTGATTTTGTTTTTTGTTTGCAAACTTGGTAATATTTTCCTAGAGTTAATTTTTTTTTTTTTTTTCATTTCTCCCACTAAAAGACAAAAATAATCTAATGATCATACTTCTAAATCGTGTATATATCCAAATCCAGAAATAAACTATTCAGGTTTTACATATTTTGATAAGTTATTTGACCATTTCCTGAAATTGTTCATAGACTTTTACTAGGCCTTACCCCATTGCCTCCTCCCCAATGTAGTTCCTCAGATTCTACTTCAAATTCACTAAAACTCACACTAATATCTGACACATTTTCACCAATATATATATTTGATCACTACCAATTTGGATTACAGGTTAAATTGTTGATTGAAACAAACGTTATCATCATATGACACAGAACATATTAATTAATTTACAATTAATATTCCAAAAAATAGGTGAGATCACTTTTGAAGTCGAACTATGACATAGTTTGTTATTTGAAGTAAACTAAAATTTGAAGGCTATTCAACTGATCCTACATAGTAATCTCATAATTTCTCTTCTCTACCATTCTTTCTATTTTTCATAACCTATAAACCTTGTTTGTACTTTTTTTTCTAGGAAGAGTTGGAAACGTTACGTGTTAAGTTAGAAAAACTTGAAATGGAAAAAGCTGATCTCAAATACGAAAATGGAAAACTTGAAGCCAAGGTTAGATTTATTGCATATTATTATTATTATATCAGTATTGTCATTAAATATCTAAAACATATAATAGACATTGTCAGTAACAAAAATGAAACTTAATATTAGTCTAACATAGCTACTAGATTTAATTTAGCATCAATTACAATATTTTCACTAAAGGATTCATTTACATCATACATCGGATGTTTCAATAGAAATTTATACAACTTAATTTTAAATAACTTTTTAGGGATGTTTTTAAATTCCAAAGGTAATTTGTTAAAAAAAAAGACTTATTTTTTGTGTCACACTTAACCTACACTATGTAACCTCTATAATGTTACTATTTCTAGTGTTGTACATATAAATTTGTAACCTTTATTTATTATCAGATTGATTTAGTTAAAAGTCATCACATCAAGTATACATAAATCTATTACAGTCGTAATTTTTAACTTTTGAAATCTAGGTTTACAACTTTCTCTTTAATCAACATTACTTATTAATGTAATTTTTTTTAAAGTTTTCTTAAAATGCCAATATTGTTACTGTTCGCCCATATATATAGTCCATAACTGAACACACTTTGAGAGAAAGCAAAATATGAATAACACAAAAACAAAACGACAGAGAACATTAACAATAAAGTTTTAATTGTTTAAAAAAAATAATAATAATAATAAAAAATAAAAAAATTTTAAATTAAGTTAAACAACTTATTACCTTTTTGAAATATTCCTTTTATAATAATAACTTTATTTTATTTTATAAGTTAACCTTAAAAAATATATGTATAGCCTATATTTGGCCAAAGAAAGAAATTTGGAAAACAATAAGCAGTGAAGTAAGTTTAAGGAGGAGGGACCTAATACATTTTCATTTTTATTTCATAGTCGTGGTACAAAATATTGTTTAGCCAGGTCAAACTATTGCTAACATTTAAAAGACCAATACATAGGCTATACTTAAATAAGTCAAAGTTAATGCACTTACAATAATAGTCAAATGAAATACTACTACAACTGCTGTCAGGTTCAAAAACAACAAAACATGAATTACAAACATCAGCAAAAGCTTAAAACCCAAAAACATTTCAAGTCAAAATACAATAAGCATAATTTAATTCTATTTCTATATCCAGGCATAAACATAGTGCTTAGTCAGGTTAAAAGATATATATGCGAACAAATTACAATAAAACATCCATAAACAAAGGTAATAACAAACAACCATTACATTATTCATCGCTAAAGTGTAACAAACAAAATTTGACTTTACAATATAGCCAAAACACACCCTCAAAAAATCAACTAAAAAGTATGGTGGATGAACTCACTTACTGAGTAAAAGGACTTTGACGACAGAAGTTGTCTTAAGTTATTTTTAATTTTTATGAAATTTACTTACATAAATAATCTAGAAGTTTGTTAATAAATTCAACACCTGCATGAGAAGGAAGTTTTTTCACAACATTAAGCTTATGAGGCTGATTTTTTTAAAAGTTAGCACATCTTGTGTTATAACTATGACAATCCATGTTACACAATGTTTGACCTTATTTCCAACTATGGAATATAGTTTCAAAAATATAAATACGGAAAACTTAAAATGGCTCACTCTACTAACCTCATACATTGAAGAGTCACTCCAAAAGATAACTCCACATTTTCAATGAGGAAAAATACCAGAACTGACTTTCCTACAAATAGCATCTACGTGTTCCTTTCACGCAAGATTACTGTCTATAACCAAACCCAAGAATTTGGTGCTTTTCACCTCTTTTATGACATCAATATTGGGAGTCAACTGATTATCACTATGCTTTAAACTATAAAACAGTTTTGTCCGTATTTGTGTCCCAAGTTATTTCCCAAGAAGTACTGACTTGTTTCATTGACAATTATGAAAGTAATTTGCTCCAAAATGCACAAAATGGTCAGTACTTAGTATGATGACAGATCCCTCCATCTGAACTCTTTGAGTTCTACCGCATATAAAGGTTCTAATCCAAGAAAGTGGCAATCCTCTTATTCCAGATCTTTCTAATTTGCTAAATAAGATATGGAAATCCACACAGTCAAAAGCCTTTGACAAGTCCAGAATGATATTCATAACTTTTTTATTATTCTCTAGACCATTTACCACAAATCAACTAAACTGTCCATTGCATCAGTGGTGGATTTTCCATTCTTAAAACCATATTATGATTTTGAAAATAAATCAAATTTAGATAAAAAAGAAAGCAATCTAGTTTTTCAAAATTTTACTAAAAATAGGCAAAAGTGTTACTGATCTAAAATTGTTGATACAATTTTTGTTTCCCTTCTTAAATAAGGGAACAATCAGAAAACACACCCTCAGAAAAAGACAAATTCACCAAATACTTCAAAGGCTCCACCAGTTTTCAAGAGCACTATTTGAAGAGCCACACTGAAATACTATAATTTTTTTATTTTTGAAATTATTTATAACTAACAATTTCTTCCCCCCGGTACAGGTGACAGCATCATACATGACTCCACCTGACCTATATGACTCGTCAGACCGTAAGTTCCCATTGAAACTGCTACTTTACAAAAATCCACTAAACATATTGGCTATACTCATCAGATCTGAGTGTACAATTCTGTTCATATTAAGTTCTATTTCTGAGTTTTTTGTTCCATTTGTTCTTAGTTTATTAATTTCAATCCAGGCTGCCTTAGAGATACTTTTAGAGTCAAAAATTCATAATATCAATGTCATAAGCTTTAGCCTTTTTTATGACATTCTTATATATATTTTTATACTTTTTATAATACTCTAAAAATTTTTATTAAAGTTAAATCTAGACATATAATGCAAACAGTTAAGCTTGTTCTTTGACACCAAAATACCTCGAGTCATCCATCTAGAAGACTTAGAGGTACAGATAAGACATACCGGACTCTTAACTTTAGCAGAACACTCAGTGCGAGATATGTCTCCTGACCATATGGATTTGCCAAAAAAACTTCATAGACAGACTATCTTCAATACCACAACCCCATGCCTTCAAACACAATTCTTATAACCATAGATGTATCAGTGCGAGATATGTCTCCTGACCATATGGATTTGCCAAAAAAACTTCATAGACAGACTATCTTCAATACCACAACCCCCTGCCTTCAAACACAATTCTTATAACCATAGATGTTGTATCAGTGCGAGATATGTCTCCTGACCATATGGATTTGCCAAAAAAACTTCATAGACAGACTATCTTCAATACCACAACCCCCTGCCTTCAAACACAATTCTTATAACCATAGATGTATCAGTGCGAGATATGTCTCCTGACCATATGGATTTGCCAAAAAAACTTCATAGACAGACTATCTTCAATACCACAACCCCCTGCCTTCAAACACAATTCTTATAACCATAGATGTTGTATCAGTGCGAGTTCAGTGCGAGATATGTCTCCTGACCATATGGATTTGCCAAAAAAACTTCATAGACAGACTATCTTCAATACCACAACCCCCTGCCTTCAAACACAATTCTTATAACCATAGATGTTGTATCTTTATACACCAATATCCCTCATGCACATGGTCTATCAGCTCTACAACATTTCTTTAACAAATTACAGAACAACATATCCTACCACTTCTTTTTTGGTGAACCTTGCTAAGTTCATTCTTCAATGGAATAACTTCCAATTCCAATTAGGATGTCAACAGATGTCATTTTTTTGTTAAATTCATGCAGTTCACTCTCTTTGGAACAAATCCTTTTGGCTCTTGATTGCCTGGCTTTAGGGAATGACTTGTTTAGTATTCGTTTGTTTTGTATTTTGCCGTCCTTTACTTTTACATTGATGTCCAGAAAGGTAACTTGTGAACTAGACGTAGTCCAGGTGAAATTTAGAATAGAATATTTTGAAAGACTTTCTGAGAAGGGATCTAAGCTTAATTGTCCAAATTAAAAATATATCGTCAATGTATATGTACCAACAGAGAGGTTGATGGGGTTGCACTCTAACAAAAGTTTCCTCCAATTCTCTCAATGTAAAGATTTACATGGAATGATCGATTCTAAATTGCAACAACTGGAGAAGAAAAGGGGGGTAAAAAAAAATATAAAAAAAAGAAGAAGAAGAAGATGAAGGAAAATGTACCATTCAGTGGCATCAACATTATGGTTTTTGAAGATTGGTAATCTCATCAAGATATTTAAAATAGATTTCAATTTTTCACACACACAAGACTAAAAAGCAGAAAATAATTATTTACATAAAAAAATAAAACAGACTAAAATGTATAAAATTGTTTCTCATAGCCCTATACAGATAGTTTGTCCTAAAAATTTGTTATTATGCATTTTTAATAGCTATACTTGTAAGATTTAAAACAAAAATGTGGAGTGCATTCAATAGACGGTAAGGAGTGTAGGAAGTAGCTGTCATTGTTGTTGAGAAAAATCTCAAAAATCGTAATGGTGGTCAAGTAGCTCCTAATTCAATAGATGGAGTTAATCTTTTATTATCTATTTTATCCTGCCCATGTTTTTTGTTTTAAATCTTGCAACTATTTTTATACATATTAAAAATTCACAATCGAACATGTTCAGGACAATCTGTATGGGGTTAGAATCTGTATAGTCTGTTATTATAAACATGGTTAATTTTTATTTATTTATTTATTTTTAATTTAAATAATTATTCTCAGAAAGGTGCATATAATTTATCTGTATAATGAAAAAATTGTTATATGTAAAGGTTTTGTAGTATGTTTTGAATAAAAAAAAAATGTGCTAAAAATGAAGTGGAAAAAAAGCATATATATTATACTGTATATATATCAATTTTTTATAAATGTTGGTAAAACAAAGATCAATTTATAAAATTTTCATTTGAAAAAATAAATTTTGATATGAAAAGTGGAAATAAGGTAAAAAGTTTTTCCCAATTTGAAAAATTCACCAAAAATAGTAATAATGTCCAAAGCACAACTTATAAAATATATAATTTTTCTCAGAAAGTGCACAAAATTCATGTGTGTAATAAAAATAATGGTAGATATAAAAAGTTTGGAGTAAGTATGTCTGGAATCAAAAAATTGTACAATAACTAAAGCCTGAAAACCACCAAAAACCCTGTATACGCCCTATATATACCATACAACATAAAGTTTGTAACATTTTTTTATTATATACAAAAGTTTTGTAATATAGTTGTAAATGAATGTTGATAAAAACAAAAATCAATTTATAAAATTTTTATTAGAAAACATAAATTACTGTGTAAAAATTGGAAATTAGCTAAATAGTTAGGCCTATTTTGAAAAATTCACAAAAAAAACTAATAATTCTGTAAACACCTAATGTTAAGGACATGTTTATTTGTAATAGATGAAAGAACTAAATTTCGTCTTTTGAACGATATACAGAGCTGTTACAAAATATCAATATAAAAAATTGATTCTTCATAGTTTGTTAACAACTAGAAAAAGATAAATGGGAGTGGTTCATCTTGTTAACACTTTGTAGAATGTATATATCTCAAAAACTATGAGAGCTTATATGGTTTAAAGGAGGAAGGAAAATACTTAAAAATATTGTCAACTTGTGGTATTTGGATGAATAATTAACATTTACAAAAATTATATCAACAAAGAATTCAAATTTTCTTCTTTTGTAATGTTCTGTCATCTGCTACTCACTAGCGACAAAACATACCAACTTCATTGAATTCTTAGGTTTTTACGTTTCATCATATGGCATTTGGGTTATATAACTATGAAAAGTTGAAAGATGTGCTTTATAATGATATATAAATTATTCCGATGTGATATTTTTTACTAGGCAAGAAGTTGAATTGAAAAAAAAATGTGATTCTTAGGGTAAAAAACCTTGTTATGAATTCTTGATTTTGTTTAATTTTTATAGATCCTAAACTTAACAGTTAGAACGATTTAGAAAGCACAGATCGAAATATGAAGAAATCTTCTATACTGTTACTTCTTCTGTTACTGTAGATTAGTGAACAGAAATATCGACTTGTGTAAATTAGATGAAGAATGACATAATTTTATGTTTTATTGCTACAATTATTGCCCAATACAAAATAGATAAACTTTACCATTTAATTAAATATTATTTATAACATTTTATGGACTTTTGGTTGTATAAATATTAATGTTTGGAATATTAGCTTTAGAATGGTATATAAATTATTGCGGAACAGTGATTTTTACTAGGGTAAATATTGAATTGGAAAAAAAGTGATTATCGCTACACGAGATGAGAGTTTGCATACTGCTGCGGTACACAAACCAGTTGTAGGGTTAATAGTGATCAAGGATCATTTTTGTTTTTTATCAATTATTCATAAACATGTTAGAAAGTAAAAACAGAGCACATTTGACTTCGTGTGCATCATTCCACCCTCATTTAACTATTGGATACTAATTTCTGTATAGTTATCCGCCCCCCGCCCCCTGCTTAAATATCTCTATGCTATATATAAGGTTAGAAAGTAAAAATAAACAGCACACTTAGCTACATGTGTATCATTCCATCCTCAGTTAACTATTGGATACTAATTTCTGTATAGTTCCCCCACCCCAACCCCCGCTTAAATATCTCTAGAGAGTAAAAATAGACAGCACACTTGGCTGCATGTGCATCAAGCCACCAGTATTGAACTATTGGATACTAATTTCTGTATAGGTATCTCCCGCTTTAATATCTCTAGAAAGTAAAAATAGACAGCACACTTGGCTGCATGTGTATCATTCCATCATCAGTTTACTATTGGATACTAATTTCTGTATAGTTCCCCCACCCCAACCCCCGCTTAAATATCTCTAGAGAGTAAAAATAGACAGCACACTTGGCTACATGTGTATCATTCCATCCTCAGTTAACTATTGGATACTAATTTCTGTATAGATCCCCCACCCCAACCCCCGCTTAAATATCTCTAGAGAGTAAAAATAGACAGCACACTTGGCTGCATGTGCATCAAGCCACCAGTATTGAACTATTGGATACTAATTTCCGTATAGGTATCCCCTGCTTAAATATCTCTAGAAAGTAAAAATAGACAGCACACTTGGCTGCATGTGTATCATTCCATCATCAGTTTACTATTGGATACTAATTTCTGTATAGTTCCACCACCCCAACCCCCGCTTAAATATCTCTAAAAAGTAAAAATAGACAGCACACTTGACTGCATGTGCATCATTCCATCCTCAGTTAACTATTGGATACTAATTTCTGTATAGCTCCACCACCCCAACCCCCGCTTAAATATCTCTAGAAAGTAAAAATAGACAACACACTTGACTGCATGTGCATCATTCCATCCTCAGTTAACTATTGGATACTAATTTCTCTTGGGCGATTATTTAACGTCACTGGGGTGGTAGACTGATGAGTATCTCAAGGGGCAGGTGTTCGCTGAAATGTTAACTGGGACTTTACATTCTGAGAATCGGTGTACACGAGAATTTGAGTTAATGTCACATGTCAGTGTGTACAGTACTGTAGTGTAATTTCACCCGGCATTGTCATACTATAACTTTGTCAGTTGAGTTCAGTTGTTCTTTGAAAGTCTGATTTTTGTTATTTTGTGAGTTTGTTAAATTTATTTAAGCTAGTTTTATGTGTTACTTCATATATTTACATCTGTAAATATGTTAAAAACCTGCTTTATTCAATTTAAAGACAATTTCCACTAATTCCAATTTTTTATTTTTCCCACGTTCTCCGGCCAATCTGGATTTTTGTTATCTCAGATCGGCTCCAGTCCCGGTTTCTTTGAGTTAACGAGGTTGTACTGTACATTCATTTTTATCAAAAGTAAGGCCTATAAACTATATATTTTTGAAATCTATATAAAATTTGGAACAAGTAGCCCTATACTTTGAAATGTTCATATAGTCATTAAACGTTTTTACCAAAACCATGGTATGACCACAAATTTTTTTATTTAGCCAGATTATACAAAATATTGGTGTCTAGTATTATATAAATTATTTCTAGTATAATCTACTGGTTTTTCTGAATAAAATGGTATAATACAACAATTTGTTTGATTAAATATTATATTTCATATGCATTTATTTTAAAATGATTGCAAAACATCAGAAAAGTGCTTGCCACTTAAGATTTTTGTAGGTTTAAAATATATTTTAGTTTTCCTTTGTAATAAAATGGGCACATTCTTTATTTAATTATTATATAATATGCATCTTGTTTTTTAATTGTAAATAAAAACTCTAATTTATATAGTTTTATGTGAATTAAAATAAAGTTAATTATTAAAGATATTTAAAAGCTTTAGGCCTAATTCGTGTACGCATTAAATTAAATGTCTATGCTAAAATAAGCTACGTGCTATCTGAACAGTTGGTGTAGAGAAGTTAGAATTGGCAACCAGCTCCACTTGGAACTATGCCAAGCCTCATCAAGGGTCTAGCAATCCACAGTATAGAGTACCGGCCACTAACTTGTTGTGTTCATTGTCATTAACTTTTCTGTTTATTTAGTGTTTTACCTGTAGAACATGCTCTTCGAACTATCTGAATTGTAATTTTGATTAGAATAGTAGTGTTTTCGATTTATTCTTGTAATTTTGTTCCCTTGGTAATATTATACTATCGAAATAATTCTTTATTCATTTATTATTTGGTGAAACAAATATACCAATACAGTATTTGAATTTATAACAGCATTTATTTGAGTTGTTTTAAACTAATATAATCTCGACACCATTCCACGAATATTTAATACATTTTTTACAGCATTTAGTGTAAAAATTAAATTTCCTCGCTTAATAAGCATTAATTTCTTTAAAAAAACAACATGTCTACAACAAATTCAGAATCCAGAAGATTTGTCGACAGACTTAATAACGCTAACCCTCAAAGTAATCTTGGAATTCCCATCCTGCAGTTGCCGATTTCTTTAATAAAGCCTCCATTGTCTTCCACAAAGAGACAGATCAATATCTCCCGTTCTTCATCTCCTTCTAGAGCACTTTGGTCGTACAAACCGTCTAGTAGATGTCTATCGTTCAGTTCTCGATCACCTTCACCCATTTCCAGTTCTTCAAGCAATGGTATTTCTTCCAGGCGAGTATTTCCACAGACTTCTGAGATTGTCAACTTAAACGATGTTAAAAGTCGAGATCAGTCATCTGTCGTTTACAATGCAGGATTAACTTTTGTAATGGGAATGAAAAGGCAACAACTACGTCCTCAATTTCAACCAAATCCAGCACATAGGGAACCGCAAACTGGGTCGGCTCATTTGTCAGCTAAAATTATAGATTTTCTCGAACGTACTGACCATGTTGCGCAAGAATGGAAACGCTTAGGTCACAAAGATCCGGATGAAGTTAAAAAATCTAATGGTTTGAATCGTTCTCATAGCTCAATGAATATTATTATAAAAGGATTCCAGTACATGGGTCAAGAAAATTCATTCACATCGAACAGCTGTTATTCTCAACGACGGCATTCTCAGGACACAATATCAGAATCTGATGAGGTATTTTAATTTATTTTTTAAGCAGATATTTGTATTATCAATGTAGTGGTATGTGTTTAATAGTAATTTAAAGGTTGGCCACTGCCAGGGAATTTTGTAAAATGTCGAAGAAATTTAAAGCAATTCTATAAATTACATTGTATTTTATAATTATTTCTTCCTAATAGGTACTAAAATTTACTGTATTTTTTTTTTTTTTTTTTTTTTACTT
This sequence comes from Aphrophora alni, assembly GCA_963513935.1. Lineage (NCBI taxonomy): Eukaryota > Metazoa > Arthropoda > Insecta > Hemiptera > Aphrophoridae > Aphrophora > Aphrophora alni. The sequence goes on from OY740765.1 coordinate 43,211,146, forward strand.
AAGAAAATAATATTAAAATATTAAGTCTTAGGAGTTGTGTAGGATTTGGGAAGGGGGGTAGAAGGTATTATTAATTGCAGAAGTTTTACTTGTGGATAACATGAATTTGCTAAAAAATCAGTTCAAACTATTTTGATTACATTTTGCTCAAATACCTCTTAAGGTCTAAAAAGAATTTGGTAGATTTGTTATCAAAATATTTTAAGAAGTGGATGTTTTCGGTTTAAAATGTAAATGTGTACCTCAATAATAATAATAATAATCTTATAAGGGAATTTTTTAGATGGTAGGTTTATCATATTATGATTTTGGGACAATTTATGTTATTTTATTTATTTATTTATTTTTATATTTGTTGTGCTTGTGCACTGTGAGTGTGAGTTTGTGCAAGTGTGTGTGTGTGTTAAACAGATGTACCCTCCTACGTGGTCGCTCGTCACTCAGGACCTATCCACCCCCCCCCCCCCAGCTTCTACACTGACTAAACCTAGACTCCCGTTCAACTCTCCTCTCAAAACTCTAACAAACAATTTCTTAAAAGATATTCATTTTATAAAGTATAATGTGTTGCCTTGGACTGTTTAATATATAATTAATTACCTTAGAGGTTGTCCTCAGTCCGTATATTAGTTATGGCTACAGCGCTGTTTCGCCGAACACTGTCGGCTTCGTCAGGCCCGCACTAACACATAAACACGTAACACAACACAACACTAACACATATAAAATCAGAGTATGAATCGTACATAAATAATAAAATTGTTTGTGGCCACATTATAAGGTCTTACTTGTCCAGCTGCAGGTTCATACACCATTTATTTAAACAAAATTAAACCATGGTGTTCAATTTGGACTGTTTATAAATAATATATACGTACATTTACTTTGTGTGGCGTTGGTGTACCTACTATGATTCCTCTAACTTTTGTTTTATTAACGACATCATACTCATTAAGATTTTTACTGTATTTTGGTTATACTGCTTCTACAACAATACCTTCAATTCAGTTTGAGAATATAACTATTTATAATGGTTTTATTGCATTTTGTTGGTGTTGTATTTCAAATAATGCTTGTACTCATACTTCAGTAGCTTGTCTTGTGATTAAGTTATTCACAAGTATCATGACTGGGTTATTTTAATGTTCGAGAAAATAGATCAAAATATAAAAATTCTCATTTCATAATTGCTTAAAATTCTTAATTTTATAGATTAAAGGGAATAAAAGTTATCAATCAGTGACCAGATTTTTGACTAAATTTGTGATGAATTGATGGTTTGAAAAAATAATAAGTTGATGGTAACAAAACAAAAAAAGTTGTTAGTCTCTCGGAACCCTTTTTCTCAAAAATATTCTAAAACCTGAAGGAGTTCACCATAGGGAAAGAAATTATGTTACTCTTTCAAAGAAGGAGAATTCCTATTAGGAAGCAAATTATTTAATATGTGATAGTGTGTGAATTGTAATATAGGCTTATGTTTTAGGCAATTCCTTACATAATTTTTATTTTGTTTTGTTTTTATAATCATGATTTATTTTTAAACATATGTGTACTTAATAATTAAATAAAAGGCAATTTGTACTTCCACAATATTTTTTAATGAGCCTTGCCGACCAAGGTTTCGCCAACTATGGCATTGTGAAAGGTACAACAATTTTACAACAACACAATAGGCCAAGAGAAAGTTGGCCAATATTACTGTTAGGCTAAAGGAGGAGGGAGAGAGGGAAGATACCAAGCCCAAATAGGGGTTGCAAGAGTGGTGAATTACTAAGATCTAATTGTTCATTAATAACTAAGCTATTATTGTCCTTATTATTATTCTCTTAATTTCTAACATTTCTAGTGTGTTCAATAATATGTGTAGTTACTTTTTAATTTTTTAAATATTAAAAAAAATTTCAAAAAGTAACATGTCAATATTTAAGAAATTTTTAACATATTTACAAGCAATATTCAAATCCTATAATTGTTACAATGTTATGAGTAAAGTATGATGTTTTAATTTTTGTTTAAGTACTACAACGGAAATTCGTTGTATGGGGTTATATTTTGGTTAAAAAAGAAAAATATCAAAAAATAATCCCAATGCAAGGTTTGGATGTTTTGTAGAACTTTTTACTGCTTATAGCCGGTCGGTGAGATTGGACTATGAAATGGTCCAAGGTCAAATCTTACCGACTTGTTCTAACGGTAAATTCCTATGTCGGCGGATTTTGAATTGAAAAATCATTTTTTATGAATTTTGAAAATGTGAAATAATAATGTATAAGGATATGTAGTTGTAATACAAGTCGTATGCAATACATATCTAGTACTGTTATTTCATATTAACTAACAGACGTTACGGCATATTTAAATGAAGAATTTAAAATTTTTCAAAATTAATAAAAATTAACAAACCTTGATATTTTTGAAAATAAAATGTAATTTTAAGATGAAAGTATTCTTGATAAAATTTGAAAAAAATCTATATTTAAAAAGTTAGCAGAAAAGGTTAAGTATAAAAGCTAATAAAAGTAAATAAAAATAAATTTTGAAAAAAGGATTGTATAGAAGTAATTAAATAAATAAAGTTATACTATAATTAATGATTAAAAATATAAATTTGAGTAAAACAAAAGAGTTATGGTTTTCACGCTATATTATGAAAAGGAAAAAAGATAAGAAGTGGAAATTTTGCAAAAAGAGTTTAAAACCTAATATCTAAAGATTGTGTAAATTTCAGGAAAATCAGTTAATAAATAAACCCCAAACCCAAAGGTGTGAAAATATGCACGGGATTACATCACTACCAGAAGTCGTAGAATTGTGTTATCACGGCTAGTGCGTTTAAATTACGAAATAAACAAAGTTACAAAGTTTGAAAGAAAAAACTTTAAAGGTGTAAGAATTAAAAACTGTAAATTACGCAAATTCTTACGTAAGCTATTGAAGGCGAATGAATAGTCCGAGAAATGTCATTCGAAGTGCGGGAAATTGCCGCGGTCGAGAGCTACAATACACCGGTTACGAAAAAACGCAAAAACTGTTAGGAAAAGTGTTATAGACAATTAAAAGGAAAACAATGAAGATTTTTTCATCAGCCAGTTGCAAGTTGCAGGGTTTAAATGTTCAAGGATAAGTGACGTAGTTAGAGGCGGAGTTAAGATACCAACTTACAGCAAAAATAAATTAAAGGATTAATTAGAACAAAGTGATTAAAAAGGACAATTTAAAAACAGTAAACATAACAAATAAATTAATAATAAATAACAGAACCACCTACACCAAAAATAATCAAGAAATTGCATAGAAATACATCATAAATGGAAATATCGTATCGGTCCAGTGAGGGAAAAAAATTGGTATCGATATACGATAGTTTTTGGCTATAAAAAGAGCCGCACAAATCTCATAGAGGTCTCTCTAAATCAATTAGTGGGAACAGTTGCTAGGGGTGGTTATGCCCGACAGGTCTCTCATGAAAAATTAGTTGAACAAGTGTAAGGGGTGACTATGCCCGAACGTCTCTTTTAAAAAATAGTTTGAAGAAGTTTAAGTGTTACAATGCCAACGTATTAAAACAGCGTCAGCGAGAGCGATAGAAGGGAATAGGTTCGAACAACCAGCCAGCCTTCTGAACTCCATGGAGAAACTATAGGACAACTTTAATCGAAATTCAACCAACCAGACACCAGAGGACCATCAGCATCTCAGGACTCAGGATCGACAACACGGCGGACAAGGTCTGAGAAAATCCAAATTTCCTTTTTTAAAGGGCAAAATTGGCCCGATTTTAGAGTCTCACTGATTTTCCTGAGATAAATTTTTTTGTGTGTAATTAAATGAATATATTAAATAAAATGTCAAAATCATGTGTGAATAAAAATCTTTTCAATAAATAAATTTAATAAATGAAATAATTTAAATTCAGAAATAATAGAAATTTTTGTTTTCTATATATCAATTATAAGAAATTCATAAATAATTGCCTTCTGCTCAAAAGAGAAATATTTAGTTATTATCCATTAGTTTTATTAGAAAAATTGTTTGATTTTATTTTGTTGACTTGTGTCAAGTTATTATTTCAGTTGTTTTATTTCAGTTAATTAAAAGAATTAATTTTTTCATTTTTCCTCTAAATCTGTGTTTTATTTAGAATTGGTCACACATATATATGCTATATTTTCAGGTTTGTGATTATAAAAAAGGGTAAAATATATTGTATCAAAAAGGTATTCCTAAGGACACACCAGCGAGATTAAAATTCAAAAGTAAAGTAAATTCGTGTTCTCCCTGAGAAATAGGGTAATCATAAATACAGTTTCTGGAAGTCGTAAATAAAAAGGGGGGTACCGGTAATTTGGGGCAACTCAAATTATCGAAGAAGTTATTCAATCTAGGCCAGCAAGATAGTAAGCCAAAAACTTCCAGTGGATTGGATAATTTATTCTTTTTGTCACGCGAGAACGAATCCTCTAGGTTAAAAATCTCAGGATTCGAGACTGTTACGTATTAATTAAGATAGGGGGCGTAATTAGTCTGACTCTAAAAAAGATAGAGTTTTTTCGTTGTAGTACATTCATAGCTTTACTGTGTATCTAAGTAACATCTAGTAACAAGGTGTTGAAAGACTGCAAAATTATGTGATTCGTACAGTATTGTCAACACAAAATCATTTTGCAACCGAAGTGTTAAGAATGACTTTTATATAAACGTGTACATATATATATATATATATATATATATATATATATATATATAAATGTTTAAAATATAATTGTGAAGTAAAGCATAGGAAGGTCAATGGAACCTAACCTGTAGCGTACTAAAGCATACCTCTAGATTCTTCTTTATGTGTTCAACATGGTGATAGTTTTTTAGCTCTAATCCTAATGTTTGGGAAAAAAGAATATTTTCTTCCTTAGTTTTATACAGAATCATGTGTCGTTTTATTGTAGAAATAGTTTATTTTTGGTAATAACTATATGTGGTTGTTTTTAATATGGCAAGTTCAAGTATCAATTATTTATCTTTAAGTAAAATTAACTGTAAGTTTATATTGATGTGAATGATGTAAATGAAAATGAGAGTATAGGAATGAGTAATGTGTTTAATGATATAGGATGAATATGAATGTGACAGCAGTTTGGTAGATGGTGGGTATAGCAAGGTCTAACCTTGAATCACTGACTTAGTCTGTCATTTGACATGAACATATAAACTATGCTGGGCTAATGTTGGTTCACAAGAAATAAAATATTTTTATTTAGTATTAAAATGGTAAGAAATATTATATTTAAGGTTCGTTTACACGGAGCGAGTTTAAAAGCTACACTCCAGCGAGTAAGAAGCCGGCGAGTCGGCGTGTGCGCTTGTTTTCGTATACACGAAGCTTTTCCAGTAGTAGATGGGGTCTATAAAGACGTCGGCGAGTGTGCTTGTTATCGTATACACGATGCTTTCCACTTGCTTAGTAGCTGGAGTTTAGACCATTTGGTGTAAGTTGTACACATTGGATCAAACAATTCAACAAGAACTTGACAATTATGGTACATTCCACTCTCCTCATTCAATCACATCCATGACTAGTTCCTCAAATGACGAGGAGGACATATTGCAAACAGCTATGATTAATACCTTTTCACCGATTTAATTAATACTGTACTGTATCTGTATTTCCATGAAATAAATTACAATTATTCAGCCATATCAGATCATTTTATTGGCTAAAACAATATTGTTGTCAGTTTCTGTTTAGTCACAGAGAAACGGGTACACTCAAGGTAATATAGAATACAAGGTAGGGGTCACGGGGAAGATGCACAGTAGATCACTGATGTTACTATTATATATAATATAATAATATATATTACATTACCTTGGGTGCACTTATTTCTTAAGATGAGGGCGGAGGGGTGTGCAAAGGGGATAACATCCCCCCCCTTGAGTCACCTCTACTTAGGCCTATGCACTTACCTCAATGAATGGACGAAGAGCGCTATAAATCGCCTTAAGTACATAGAGTATGAACTTTGAGATTGTTGAGACTGGAACTCGAAACAGGTACGCCAGAGACTTAAACGAATCACCAGTCGCTAAATAGTGTAATGTTATTTCTATTTTTGTTGTTACTGGGATTGCCATCCTCATTGCCGTGTCCTGTTTTGACAACATTCTGTCTACCATTTCCAGTAGCTCATCAAACTGCTCACCTGTCATTCTCAAAATATTTCTATAAGCTGCAGGGTCTTCATTCTTCATCTCTTTCAGTAGTGTATTTGATGCACCATAATCAGTACGTCTTCCTACCCACGGTTTCACCCACACTTTCCTCTTTTTTCGTTTCGCGTTTTGCCGTCTAATTAACTCTTTTTTAATCAATTTTGCTACAATTTCAACTCCCACTAGAACCAACTCCTCTGACATATTCCAAGAACATGCACAAGAACAAGCAACTGTGTGTACACTGGGCTACTTTACACGCTAGCAGTATATAAATTTTTTCTTCAAAAATAATTTTTAATATTAAATATTCAGAATTATTTTAATAATATATAATAAACATAAAAACTACAAATTTGAATTATTTTTTGTAAAATAAATCGGTCATTCAAACTATTGGAATGCATAAATAAACGACAAACCAGAAATGTTTTTGTTAATTCGTTGTTATTCAATGGTTTTTAAAAATCAAAATAAACAAAATTATAGATCAGTTTATAGCCGAAGACATCCTCTTTATATACATATTAGGTTCTTAATTATATAGAACAGTTCAATACAGAAGCTTATAAAACAAGTACATGTAGTATGAGTAACGCACAAGGGTCATAGTAATAAATTGGGTACAGTTAGTTAGTGATTAAGGGGTCCGCGACCCATGTGGATCTTTTGTAACTATCCAACTAATTTTATTTTAGACCCAGCCAAGTTTTAAGCTCCTAAGAATTTTAAAATGGTTCTGGGGAACATGTCCGTTACCTCTGTGGTGGTGGGGAATGGAATGCTGAGGTAAAATAGCCTTTTGTGGGTTAGAGATTCACACTCACATAACCAGTATTCAGCTGTCACAGGCATGTATACACTCCATGCTTCCCCATGTGTTTTAGATGGTAATTCAATGGACACTGTCCGGACAGTAGGCCAATAATCAGTCTAAGCTCCCTTCTACTGAATTCCAGTAATTTTTTAGCCTTTGTTCTAGAGTAGACTATAAACTTTTTGGGTTGTCTTAGAACAGGGTGGGTGGTCCTTTGATTTTGTTCTCAGGTTTCCATGATATTATGTGAAGTTATGTTTTAGGCATACCAAAGAATGGTTCGGGTCCAACAAAGTCAGCCTCTGCACCCTCCTTGGGAAGAAGATCCGCTTCTTCATTTCCTGATATTCCTTCATGTCCTGGCATCCAAAGTAAGGAGACTTTGTTGTTTGTTGCCAGTTGTTTGATTGCTTGTAAAAATTCCTAGACTAATCTCGACACCAAAGTGTATGAACTTCGAGCCAAATTAGGCCTGACTGCCTGACTGTCTGTGTACAGCACTGTATGCACACCTTTTCATCTGAAGGTTCAGAGGCAGCAAATCCAGAGCTACTTCCATGGCAGCGGTTGGACAGGTACCCATAGCACCTGTAATTCCTAGGCAAGCCTGCCTTTAAAGCCTTATTGTCGTAGATTTTTGTTCTGTTATTGGCCAACATATTTCCAAAGCATATGTGATCAGTAGGCCATCTGTGGCTTAAGTCCCCAAGTTTTACCATATAGGCATCTGCATGCCCACATAGCCATTGTCGCTCTTTTAATGGTTTTATCAATGTTTTTATTCCAGGTGAGTCTTTGTTCAGAACTACACCCAGATATTTTGTTTCTTTAGAAGGAGTGAGTTCTACACCAGCTATCATTAAAGGCTGGAGAGAGTAAAGGCAGGAACACGATAGAGCTGGGAAAATGAGTCTCTAACAAAAGACACATAGTTTCCTCCGCACTCAGCGTATGCAATCCACCTTCTTTCTTTGACATCTATAGGGTTTGAGTGATTTTTACTGAAGCTCTGTTGTAGTAAAGCTACTATTTTGTCATTGTTTATCCCTTCACAGAAGCTCTTCCATGCCCTTCTTATAGACTTTTTCAACTCCCTATTATATTCTGTAAGGGCTGTCTTATAAGCCTTCCAGTTCCCATATAAGCTTTGCCCTGCTTAATAGATGGAATTTATGTGCAGGAGCTCTCAACTTGGAGAGCTTTTGTTCCACCAAGGCACCTTTGCCTTAACTCTTCCTTCCCTAACAGGACACCTACTTTCATAGGAATTGACAATTATTGCTTGTAGGGTTTCAACAGCTCTCTATAGCTCTGTTTCCGTTTTTAGAGGGCTTTTAATTTCTACCAACTCAGATTGCAGGATTGCTTTATATTTATCCCAATCTTGTATTCTTTGGATTTGGTTTTTTACTGTCGGGGCCTGAGTTTCGAATTAAATGTACATGTGATCAGACAATGTTGGTTCATCTGATACATGCCAATTAAGGAATTTGTCCCCCAAACTGGGATTGTGAAGAGTCAGGTCTATCCAACCTTTACATCCTGATTTGTTAAAAGTAGGTTTGTCCCTTCTATTACTATTATTATGGGTGTGTTTGAACTGCACTCATATTTTTTTTTAATACAAGAGAGGAAGGGTTAAATAATATTCTTGTTCAGTATTGATGTGTGTTTAATACAGAAAGAGTTTTTACAATGCCTGATGTAATAGACAAAACTAGTCTCTCCCCCAAATGAGATTGATTGATTTTAGTTAATTTTGAAAGTTTACAACCCAAGTAGCACATAAATGAAAGTTACAGTTCGTTAGTAAATTGGATTAAACCCGAATTACGCCAACAGCGATAAGGAAACATATACACTATATTAAATTTATTTTAGACTTAAAAGGTACTTCAGTCTTATACGATTTGGAAGGTTACTGTAAGTATTTGGCATACAAGTTTAAATCTAAAACATTTGCTCGTCTGATATTAATCATGACAACCTTTGTTATAAACTGATTTACAGTATTTGATCCAATTATATATAATGTTCTCAAAAATGCATAGACTTGGGAAAGTTAATATTACTTATATCTTTGTATGCCTTCCTAAGATTTTTTTCGTAAGTACCGGACTCTTTGTCATAGGATTCTTGAAGAGTGACTCCACATGATCACTATATTGCAGACGTGAGTAGACAGGTCCATAAAAGTGTTCGTCAAATGTAATAAAATTTCAGTTTTTAAGTAGGACTTTAAGTTATTATAATAAGTATTTCAAAGCCTCAAATTATTTGTAATATTCTGTTACGTTTCAGCTAAGCGAGATGGCCGTAGATTTGGCAGAAGAGCACTCAACTGCCACATTAACCAAAGAACGTCTAGAATTAGAAATGGGCGAAAGAATTCAACTAGAAAAACAATTTAAAGAAATACAGGTACCAAAACATCAATAATATTAAAAATAATTGTGCAGTGAATAGTAAATGTTATAACACGTTATGGTTCTTAATGCAAAGGCATCTTATGTTTGTTTCTCATAACATCTATTATACCTACTCCTGTTTCAAGTTATCTGACAAAAGACATGGCGAACATTAAGACATTCAAATTATCAAAGTAAATGATTAAATTAACACTTGAGAACCAATACACTTGCATTTGAGTGGTGGGGTGGTCATTATTTTGAAACAGTAAAACCCGTTTTTATTCTAGAAAATAATTTGTAAGATGTATACTGAACATTTGTGGCCATTGTACAGAGAACTAAATTTATTACTTGTAAAGTATTTATACATTTTTTTTTAATTCTGCGATTGTTTTATAATAAAAGCGGTAAATTAAAGACAGGTCAAGATAAAAACAATACTAGACTTAGATCTAAATTGGGTAACAAAGTACCTTGACTATTAAAAAAATAATAATAATAATTTCAAACCTTTGTGTTTATGGCTCCAAATTGTTTCCTAAAGAATTGTTGTATTAATAAGATATTTTAAATTAAAGAAATGTTTGTAAAGTAAGGATGATGTTGAATAGTTTTTTTTATCCTGTGAAATTAGCTGAGTTTTGTTTTATAAGACTCAAATGAAGATTGTTTTTCTTTGAATTACAAATTGATATTCATATGACTTAATATTTATTTTCCGGGTTGTCTGTTATTTAATGTTGTTTTTTGAAATTTTTTTTTATGAATATTCCACTAAAGTCTTGTTAGTGATATACTGGGAAGACTACTCCTTTTATAAATTGAAAGCCAAATACACGCATTGTCTCATGGCTTTCTACCTTCCAGTTATTATAATCACATAGGTCAGTTTTCTTTTTAAGTATAAATTAGAGCAACTTAATAAATTGTTGATTATAAGATATCCTTAAATTTTTTAATTAAATGAAATCTTTAAAGTAAAATTCCTTCAACAAGTAAAATACTTTATACAATATTTATATTTTTAATTGATTTTCAAAGTTAAAAATATCCATTACATTTTAGACCAACTGGTAAACAATTAAATTTTTTGGAGAGAATATTTTAACTAATGAAATAATGTTATATAAATAATGTATTCTTATTTTGACTCATGTTTGTTGATGACTCAAACAAGACGGAGTTGTTGTATATCAGGTTTTGTTTGTTTTGGCCTTTTGCTTCATATCTTTACCTGTCAGTAAAATTTGTCTAGTAGTGTTAACTCCGATCATAAATATAATACAAAGTTAACCCTAGATCTGGTACATGTTAAAGTTTCTTTTTCTTTAATAGTAATATTATGCAAAACCCAACTTATAAGACATTTTTTTCAGAAAGGTGAATAAAATTTATCTATATAATGAAAAAATTGTATATGTAATGGTTTTGGAATAAATATGTTAGGAATCAAAAAATGAAGTTAACATTTGACAGAAAAACCTATATATGATGAACCAAAATACATTTTTTAGTGCATTTCTTCAAGACATACAAAAGTTTTGCAATGTAATTGTGAATAAATATTGTTTAAAAAAATATTATTTTACAAAATGAGCTAAAAGTAGGTCTAATTTGAAAAAAAAAAATCACCAAAAATAGTAATGTTATGGAAAACACAACTTCTTATCATTGTTCTCAGAAATGTGCATAGTGTTTACCTGTGTAATTGAAAAAAAAAATTATATGTATAAAGTTTGGATTAGGGCGTCAGAAATAAAAAATTCTTACAAAAACTGAAGCCAAAATTCCACATAAAAGTGTATATTTCCTAAGGAAGAATTTTTTTAAAAAATTTTCAAGTATTACAAGAGATTTGTAGTATAGTTGTGGATAAAAGTTGGTAAAAACAAAAATCGATTTATAAAATTTTCATTAGCCAAAATAATTTTTTTACGTAAAAAGTGGAAATTTGCTTAAAAGTTAGGCCTATTTAGAAAAAATCACCAAAAATACTAATTTTACGGGAAACACAGCTTTTTTATATCATTTTTATCAGAAAGGTACATAGAATTTACCTGTGTAATGAACATAATTGTATATGTAAAAACTTTTTGTAGTTAGTATATCAGAAATCAAAAATTCTTACAAAAACCAAAGCCAAAATTCGACATAAAACTGTGAAGAACATATTCCACATATTTCCAAAAGAACAAATTTAAAAAAAAAAAAATTCAAGATATACAAGAAATTTGTCATATAGTTGTGGATAAAAGTTGGTATAAACAAAAATAAATAAATTTTAATGTTAAGTAAATAAATTAGTTTCTTTGTACTAACCAACAAAAAGTTTTGCACCATAGGCTAGGCTAGGCCTGTTTTGTAATAATAAGTACACTGAATATATTAAAATTCACTCAAAAAATACACTTTAGAAATACTAACACACATATTATACTTGTATAAACACATTATAATAAATAAATCACTTTAAATAACAAAATAACTTTACATAATACAAATACATTGAGCAATCCATGCTAACATACACATAAGAGGTGGCAATAAACATACAAGTAAGGCAGATTGAGTTGGTTGGTTTACGCTTAGTTAAAAAGGACAACTTCTAATATTCACTGCTAAATAAATATCACACCTTTGAATAGATCTTTATTCCAAGTTGTAGTTCTAAATTTTTTCTTCACACTAGTACAAAGAACGAAAGGAATATATAAAAATAAAGATTGAAATCTTCAAAGTTCGTTAGGCACTCCCAAGAGCAAACAGGAGCGGAGTAAATTTTTGGAACACTTCGTAGAATGTATATATCTCTTAAACTATAAAACTTACGATAATTTCGAATACGTAGTTCAAAAGAGAAAGAAAAATACCTGAATACAGTTTTATCTTCAACTTGTGGTATTTGGACAAGAATTACCATTTACAAAAATTCTATGATCCATCCGTTCACATTTTCTTATATTTTGCCGTTGTTCTTATATTATGCACCATCAGGTGCATCACTCTCGCTGAAAAATACAAAGCTTTATCAAATTCTTGAATTTTTATCTTTCATGAGAAGAATTTTTGGATACATGATTATGAAAGATTGAAACATTACCTTTACAATGATATATTACACATTTCGATAAAATAACATTTATTAGGTTTCAAAGTTGAATTGAAAAAAATGTGATTTTTAGCGTATAAAAACGTGCCAAAATTCTTGATTTTGTTTAATTGTTGTATATATTAAACAGAACTATAAAAGTTAGAAAGATTTTGAAATCACAGATCGAAAAAGGAAGATTTGATCTATAGAATAGTGTTATGGTAGATTTGTTAAACAGAAATATATATTTTTGAATATTAGAGAAAGAATGACATAACTTGTGTTCCAAACTGCACAATTTTTCTTTACTCATTCGCAGGAAAATACACAAACTTTACCAATTATTTGTAATGTTTAATGTTTTTATTATTATTATTTTTTTTTTTTTTTGCATGATTATGCATCTATGGAACATTAGCATTCCAACGTTATTTTATGTATTGCAGTAGGATGATTCTAAGTGGGCAAAATATTGAATTGCAAAAAAAAACTTGTTTTTTGGGTCGATAAATAAAACCACGTGTCATTCATCGACCTGTGACTTACCTAAAGGCGATTGGAGGGTTAAAATTATTTTTAAAAAAACTTTTTATAGCTTTAGTATTTTAGGCCTATTTGATATTACTCTAATAATATGTTTTTGAATTTTTAAGATCTCATTGATTCAGGATAGTTATCCTAAGCTACTACCATATTATAAAAGTAAGAATAATAAAACAGGCATTTGAATTTCTAAACACATAGAATTGTTTGAGATATCATTGGAAAACAAGTGAATTCAGTTTTTTAGAAGAATTCCATTTTTAATTAATTCAAAACTTTAATCAAGGAAGCTAGTTTTAATTTTAATTTTAATTGAATTTATTATTTTATTTTAGTAAGGCTGAGTACACATGAGAATTGTCATTTTATATAGCTTTTAAATTACAATAAATTTATGAATAAAAAAAAAGTAAAAAACAAAATACACAGATATTTAAAGAATTAACAAAGCAACAACAGTACAGCTTCATACATTTCATTTATTTTCCACCATGGACAAAAATACATCTCTATGGCTTAGTCAAAGATAAAACAATACAATACTTTAGATACAATAAATACACAAAATAACACACACAATAAACTTTATAACAAAGAAAGAACAATAATTAATTAAATCAGCAATAAAACTATTTCTATAAAATTCTCAGTTGACCATAATAAATATTAACAAAATTAATTAAATACATCTACAACAGATCAGTTTTCAACAAGAGACATCAAACTTTCCTCCCTTTACCAATGCTTAAATAATAAAAATGCAGATTGCACAGAGCAAATGCATACTAAATACATTGCATGGCCCTAGTTTTCACATAAAATATTTTTAAATAAAATAATAACAGTAAATAATTCAAAATAATAAATCAAAACAGATACAATAAAACATCAAAACCACATAACAAATTTTAAACATCCTAACATTACCAACACATTAAAATTTGTGGGTTAAAAAATATGTTTTTCCTACAGTTACCTAACAATGTACATGTTCTCTCACTGATTTGAGAAAGCAAAGTGGCCAATTCGCTCATCAGTGAGACAATGTTAACATTGTCTCACTCTAATTACTTTGTCTCACTCCAGATTTGCAACGTGAAGGCACGAAATAGTGAGCGTGTAACATGCAGACAAGGTCGTATGCGCGCGAAATATGTTGGCAGCACTGGCTGTAAATCAGCTGGTCAGCTGTTGTACTGTTGTATTTGTCACAACACTTCCGGTCACGGCAGAAGCCACCATTTCATTGATTTGCCATTTTTAAGTGACTTTTTTTTAACTGTTTGCTTGTGTTATTTGTCTTTCTATAAGTAATTCTTTGGTTAACAATTCTTTTAGGGTGTTTGTGTTCATTTTTAAGGAGATTATTTTTTGTTTTATAATTTTGTTTCTGATTTATTAATGCTACTTTCACATTAAATGTCATATTAAAAGTTCACTTCTGTGTAAAAATATGTTACGTTTCTTTACCAATTTATTTGTTTTATGGTAACTGTAGGAAAAATATAATGTGCAACTCGAGTGCAAAGTGCAATCGCCTCACTCGAGAAACCATTCCTCACTCGCCTACGGCTCGTGAGTAAGGATTTCTCTCGAGTGAGGCAATTGCTCACTTTGCTCACTAGTTGCACAAATAACTATTGTTTTTGTTTTTTAAAAGAAATATACATCAATAACAATATAAACACTTTAAATTTAACAAAATAAATATTTACGATTTAAAGTAAATAAAATATGTCTTACATATTCAAAAGAAAGTCATGCTGAGGGAGTAAATGTCCAATTCAAGCCTACCATATACTCGTACATCTAATGAACCCAATCATCGAGTAAAAAGACTCTGGCAATAACAGTTGTCTTAGGCTATTTTTAAATTTGCCTAAATATTCTTCTAGTCTTATTTTTTGTGACATTTGGTTTATTTATGGTACTCTAGCCTGTGAAGGAAGCTTTCTATAAACATTAAGCCTATGAGCCTCATACCGTAAATAGTTTGCTCCCCTGGTGTTGTATTAGTACATAATCACTTAAGTAATCCTTCACTGAGTATTTTTGTATGTCCGTTTAGTGAGGTTTTTTTTTTTTAGGTTCTTAAACTTACTAAAAGAATTCATTTCTTTCAAATACTAAGGCAGTTCATTGTACATATTGAAACCTTAATAATGGACACCATGTTAAAATATTTTTAGTCTATGAATAAATTGTGTATTGGAGTATTTGCTGCCGTAAGTAATACCTGTGTTGGTACTGACTGACATCACTCTGGTTGGATTTAAGGAATAATAAAATGTTCATAATATAAATACAAGAATAAATACATTAAGAAAAATAAATAAATATGTAATAATTGATACGTTCAAGGTTAAGTAATTTAATTTTTTTATTCGGAAAATTTGTATGTACTCTACAGAATTACCCCAGATGTTTATATTATATCTGAGGTGTGAGTAAACTTAAACATAATACAGCATAATTGTGACGAAATTGAAATTTCTTGAGATTGCACGAAGTGTAAACCATGATGAATTAAAGGTTTGCAAAGGAATTGGATATGAGATTTCTAGTTTAATTTTTCATCAATAACCACGCCCAGCAGTTTTGAAGAGTCTGTACTTACAATAAAAATAATTTCTGAAAGGGCAAAGGAACTTTATTTCTTACACCTTTTTTATTGAAATAAATAGTTTGCATTTTGTTTGTGTTTCATTTTAAACCGTTAATTGAAGACACATCTTCAACCATTGTTAATCCCAATGAAGCGAAATTGTTAGAGTGGTATCATCAGTAAATAGTACAGCCTTAGTTTCATCTATATTATATAGTAAATCATAGACTACGTAGACTAAAAACATTAAGGTCCTAATATTGAGCATTGCGAATTGATTTCCCAAGACGAATAATAAGACTTACATATATATTCTTTAATCTATTTATGGCTTTATAGACTTCGTTGTGGGTGGTCAGATCAAGAAACATAGAATTTGGAAAAGTATGCTACTTCTTTTCTAACAGAGTTAAAAGGTATCACAATTTAAATGGAAAAGTGTACTATAAAAAAACCTGTAATGTTGAGACAGTCAAAATTCATGGTTTTTAATAAAGTGTTTGAATCACTATAAAATCTGTACCCTTAACTTTACAGGGATATAAATCTAGAATTTTATTCTGAAAATGGCGAAGAATAAAATTTTCTTATTGGTCGGATGTATTATTTATCAGAAAAACTTTTTATTAATGTCCAAAATAGAGACATCATCCCGCAATTCTAAATCATAAAAATCAAAGTATTTGTCGAAACGTCTCAAATTCTCACAAAGTATCTCTTTTGTAAATATTTGAAGATAACCATTGTTTGGTAGTGATCAGAGAAAAAAATGAATTTTTTGGGGGCTGATACCCAATAGACCAATTTCAATGAACAATTTGTAAGATATAAATTCGTTTTTATCCATTTCATTATAAGGGATTGAATTTTTCAAAAATTGAAAATCCACAATAGTTTTTGTCGCAAAGCTTTTTGGCTTCCAAAAAAATACTTTTTTTTCTCTCATCACTACCAAACTTTGGACGTTTACGTACTTTCTTATTTTTTTCTTAACTCAAGGACAATAATCTAATGTTCATTTTTGGTTTACTTCGTTAATTTTTTCAATAATATAATGTTTTTTTTTCCTTATTTTTTAAACTTATTCCTTAATGCAAAAGCAATATCTTGTGTTTGATCACTGTCTTTCTTAAATTTTGTCTTAATGTAAAATCAATAATCTTATATTTGTTTAAAAACTTTGTTAATTTTGTCTTAATCCATGGGTTCTTAATCCATCTAATGTTCGTTTACTTACTTTTTTAACTTTTGTCTTCATGCAAGGACAGTAATCTAATGTTTGTTTACTTACTTTGTTTGTTTTCTATCTTACCTAGCAACTTTAGAGTTTCATTTTTATTGTATTATTTGTTTGTCATAGAAAGAGAAAACACATCTCGAAGAAAGCAGCAAACAGCTTGAGTTAGAACTATTATGCGCTCATTCAGGTGACACAGATGTCAATGGTATTAGCGAATCGGATGATGAAGAAGGAGGAAAAGGTGCAAGTGCCTATAAGCAACGTTATGAAAGAGCAATTCAAGAGCTCCAGTTCACACGAAGACGTTTGCAACAACAACACCAAGATGATCTTGAACAACTTGTTGGTCTGAAGAAACAATTAGAGAAGAAGGTTTGTGTTTGTTTTATTAAACTGTCACACTTATATATTTATTTTATATATTTGGTGTTAAGAAGTTAGTTCTTTTTATGGCAAATATTTATAAAGAGAATTTACTTTTATGAGGGGGGGGGGAATTTTGTGGAGGGATTTTTTTTCTTCATCCTAAACCTGAAAAAACTTTTTAAAAAATGTCAGTTTGTCTGTATTGTATGTTTGCAAAAATTTCTCAAAAATCATTTTACCAATTTAGTTCAAAATTGGTAACTATTATTTTATATTTTGACTTCTAATTATAATAATAATTCGAATTTGCCCCTAACCACAATCACTAGAAACTTAATAAAACACAATTATCTGGTTAATTGTTCTTTATTAATTATTTCCACTTAATGCCCTGATGTACATTTCGATAACATGGTTATCATCATCGGAGGGTCTTTCTTGCTTAGTTTATAAACTAAGTGGAAATAATTAATAAAGAACAATTAACCAGATAATTGTGTTTTATTAAGTTTCTAGTGATTGTGGTTAGGGGCAAATTCGAATTATTATTGTGAATTTCACCACAGTGCTCAACAAGATTGTATTCTAATTATATACCTAAAATATAATTGATCTAAACTCAAAATTAGGTTTTCTCAAAATCTGCTCTAACTATTTTGATAAAATTATCAACTAAAGACGACAAAAATATTTTTCATGATTCATAAGACAAAGCCGGATAAAATCATATTTAATGAATTTTTGGGACATTCTGTATATGGTACCTAATTTTTGCTCGCTCTGTAGATAAAGGTAGTTGATTTCTACAAATTTCCGTTTCTTTCATGTCTGTACCTAAATTAGAAACATATATTTTAGTGTTCTGATATTTTTTTAACACTAATATCCTTTGTTTCAGAAGTGATATCCCTCTCAATTAACATATTGCACCTCTGTTCTTCTTGTTGAGTAAATGTTAATTTCAATAATCTCTTTGTTTCAGTTGTCAGATGCTTATGAAGAAGTGGAAGAACAAAGACAAGTTGTCAGTCAATGGAAACGGAAAGTTCAAAAACTAAATTCTGAAATGAACGATCTTCGGCTTTTACACGAAGAACAAAATTCCAGAAACAATCTATTGGAAAAAAAGCAACGCAAGTAAAAATAAAAATTTGCATTCAATACTTTAATGACATTGTAGTAAGGTTCCTATAGTATGGTTCAGAAAGCCTGATAATACAATATTCTTCATTACATGTTCGATACCATCAGAAAATAGCAGTTAAAAGGCCATGCTGTCTTTCTCTGCAAGTCATTATTATCTTTTGTTCATTTAATAATGAAATATTGACCATTAAAACACAATTATATAAAGCAAACTTCAAATACTGACAGTATTTAAATAGTAAATAAACTAGTAATACATTTTGGTTGTTTCCAAACCATAAGTAACTCTTTT
This sequence comes from Aphrophora alni, assembly GCA_963513935.1. Taxonomy (NCBI): domain Eukaryota; kingdom Metazoa; phylum Arthropoda; class Insecta; order Hemiptera; family Aphrophoridae; genus Aphrophora; species Aphrophora alni. The sequence goes on from OY740765.1 coordinate 43,229,867, forward strand.
TGTTTTTTACTTTCTCACATATTATACGTAGTATAGAGAAAGTTATCTGATGAATCAAAAAAGCTATGTCAAGTTTTTTGCCAATATATCCATTTTCAGGTCAACTAAGTCTAAAAATATGGTTTTTGGAATGATTTCAGTTGTATGTGAAGTGCTTTACAACCGAAATACATGGCCTGAATTTAATCAAATTTTGTATGTGGGCATATTTTTTTACTTATAACTTAAAATTTGGTGGTCGCTGCCATAAGGAAAATACACAAAATTATGATTTTCCCAAAGTCAGTTAAAACAATTTTTATCAAAATTTTTCAAGGATAGCCCAAACATAACTTATTGTTCGTTATCTATCCAAAACTATTGATTCGTTAGCTATCTGTAAAAAAACAACCAAGGGGGTTTTTATTATAAAAAACTTTTTCTTTTTTTTCAAAATCAGCTTTGCTAATTTTTTCACATTTTAGTAAAATGTGAAGATAAATGAACTAAACCCGTGTGCAAAGACATTAGTAAATCAATATTACAGTTCATGAATTAACAAAAAACAAAAATAAACCACAATCACCATTCTTAAAAGCTCAATTTTAATTAAATATGATTTACACCGAGTATATATTATTACACAAGCTAAGCAAGTTTAGGCATTTATTTAAATATTTTTATCAAAGAGAGCGTCTATAGTTCATTTTTTATTGACAACTACCAAACTAAAATTTTAGTGAAAATTAGTTTTTGTTCGGTTTTGGGGTGGGGGTGTAAGAATTTTTGTGCAATACAGTAGAACTTGGATAATTCGAAGCTGAAAGGACCAATGAAAAAATTCGAATTATAAAAATTAAATTTTTTTCAAGTTTAGGCTCCCAAAATGCTGAAATAATAATAATATGTGTTAGGTTAATTATCTTGTATATATGAATGTTTATAAATACCTTGTTTGTCAAACAATCCTTATTTTTTGTGCGACATGTTTCGCCGTTACACAGACGGCATTATCAAGCTACACTTTAAGTTATACCTTGTATAACCTAACCTAACCTAACACATTTTATTATTAATATACAATCCAGGAAGCTGGACGTACATTATGTCTAAGTTGAAATAATAATTACAGTGTATATGTTTATTATATAAGCTTTATTTTCACAAATCAAAAGTTAATGAAGCTCTTTTATTACAGTATATACAGTAAGTTTCTATGCATATGTATAGCCTACACTAAATTAAAGTTTGACAAACTATTGTGAAATGTCCGATTGCCTTGCAGAATTAATTTTTTTATGGTTTGCAAAATCCTCAAGTATCAACTTCAGCTTGCTCTTCTTCTAAATCCGACAATTCGGCACTATTTTTGTTTTTCACTTCTGCTAAAATGTCTTGATCAGAAAGTTCTCCACACACTTCTACTTGTTCGTCTAAATTAACGTACTCCTCAAAGGTGACGTGCGTATTGCCTTCCCAATCGACAGGTAGAGGGGGAACATCTTCGTCTAACAGTTCATTTAAAAGCTCGTCAGATTTCTTAATGAATCCAGCTTTTTTTAAACAATTCGCTATTGTTGTTTTAGTAACTTGAGACCATGCATTGTGACACATTCTTGCTGCTTGAAGGACATCGATCTTTTTGTTGCTGTTATCCAATGAATCTGTCAAGAGCGTTTGTACAATAAGTCGACGGTAAAAATGCTTAAAATTTTTTATAATGCCTTGATCCATTGGTTGTACAACTGAAGTCATGTTAGGGGGGGGGGGGGAATAACCTCAACGTTGTTCATTAGTGGGATAGAGTTATGAGTGGTACAATTGTCAATAAACAAGATGATTTTTCTGTTCTGTTTACGGAAGGTTTTGTTGAGATTTAACAGCCAATCTTTAAACAGCTCTGCTGTCATCCAAGCTTTTTTATTTGATCTGTACTCAAGTGTTTTGGACTTTATGTTTTTAAAACATCTAGGATTATCAGATTTGCCTATCATTAGTAAAGGCAACTTTTCGGTGCCATCCATATTGGCCCCAACCAATAAAGTCAGTTTTTCCTTAATGTTTTTTCCCCCACTGCAGCGATCTCCTTTAAAGGTTAATGTTTGTCCGGAGTACATTTAAAAAACAAACCCGTTTCGTCTACGTTAAAAATGTCTTTTGCCGGGGTTTCATCAACATTAGAAAAACATTGCCTTTACAAACATTTGCAGCTTCTTGATTCACAGTCGCACTTTCACCACACACAGACTTAAAAGTAATGTTGTTTCTTTCCTTAAAACCATCCAACCAACCAGTACTCGCCTTGAAACCACTTTTCTCCAAACCAACAGCAAACTCTTCTGCCTTTGTTCGAACAAGGAGCCCAGATAATGGAATGTTTTTGTCCCAAGCTTGCTTAAACCACTTTAGGATACATTCATCCACTTCGGGATTATCTGGTTCTCTGGCTCTTTTGCTGTCCTTTCCATTTCCACTCAAAGCACTGTTTAATATTTTCTCCTTATTTTTCAGAAAAGTAGACACTGTGGCGGGTGCTATCTCGTACTCCTTAGCAATGTCACATTTCTTCTTAAGACCCTTCTCCACCTCACGAATAACAGCGAGTTTTTCACAAAATGTTAATGTCTTGTACTGAACGCATAGTTTACTTAAAGACATTGTGATCACTCACACAAACAAAAACTTTCAAAACACAATTGATTGACAAGCAGAGGCACACTACTGTAACAATGAACCAAAACTCAGCATCGATAATTTTATTTTTTAATTGTCTGCAGTATGGCTCCGCCTAAAGTCGGACAAAGGCTAATTCACAGTCGAGCAAAGGCTAGTTCACTCAGACTGGCAGCACGACACTAACTGTGTAACAGAGGTACCGCATCTCCTGACTGCATGTTAATCGGGGTGGTTTGACCGCAATAAATGCATCAGTCAGAAGGCTCCTATTGGCTGGTGTAAAGTTGCACATTCCATTTTTACTGCAGACACTCCATAGATAATTCTCGGATAGCGATAGCGGGCCTGGGAATTCAAACACTTGTCGAAACAATAGCGGCTAGGCTTTGATCCTCCCACAGTGTACTATTTCAGTGTACAAAATAATTCTTGGAAGTCGGTCCCTTTGATACAAAAACTTCGAATTAAAGAAGTTGACTTCGAATTATTCATAATTTTTTTACATTGATATCATATAAAGTTCAAGGGACCAACGCAAAACTTTGAATTAAAGGCAATTTCGAATTGAAGACGTTCGAATTATCCAAGTTCTACTGTATTACCATTTATTACTTTACTAATTGGACATTCATGTGCTGGTCACATTTACTATTTACAAGGTCATCAAATGACAAACTAAAATAAGTATGCTCAAGGTAGGTATGATTAAAACAAACAATCCATTCTATACAAGATTTACGCAAATCACACCATAAATAAAATTACATGAATTTTATCTAAATACCATTTCCCAATATAATAGGCCAACTGGCAGGCCTTTCAAAATTTATTTCAAGTATATTTAAAAAACAATGTTTATAAAACTAGGTTAAATGACAATGAATTAATATAGCAAATATTACATGAAGTGACAGAACTCCCTGTTGAGATTCTACAGAATCCTCTAAATAGAATCAGCTACTACAATCGCCTAGCTCACTGCCAAACTTCAGAAAGGAAACAGTTCAAGCAATTATTGTAATAAAAACGAGGTCATTTTTCATAAAATGTCTATTTATAACCGTTATAAATCGGAGGATGGTGTGCAAATAATTCTTTTTTTAATTTAAAGCTATTTCAATGTATTTTTAACTATACTGTATGTTAAAAAAACAAAAATATTTGCATGGTTTCATAAGGCAAAGCCGTAAAATAAAATCTTATTTCATGAATTTTGGAGACTTCTATTATATTGTACCTAGTTTTTGCTTCACTCTGTAGTTAATGGAGATAGATTTCTACAAAATTCCGTTTTTTCATTAATTACAACTAGAAATATTAAGCTGTTCTGATATTGTTTAACACTCCTTGTATATGTATGTATATATGTATATGTATGTATATAGTATGTGTGTAGCCTAATCACACTTTTCATGACAGATACATCAAATAGTGGAAAACAGTAGACCTACTATCCAAAAATCAACCAGAGTTAATTTTATAAATAATTTTTGTAATGAATAAAATATTAATTAAATCAGTTTATAATTAATTATACTCATTTAGGTTAATAAGTTTCATAATATAAATATGTTTTATTCCAAGAAAATTTCTCTATTTTTGTCTTTTATTTCAGATTTGATTCAGAATATCAACTCCTTATGGATGAATTGAGGCAGGAGAAATCTTTACGAGAAAGAATCGCCCGTGAACGGGAGCTTGCCTTAGGAGATAAATATACTATGGAGCAAAATCTAAGCGTAAGAACTGTTTTCCATAACATCATAATCAAAATATCCTGTAACTCCTTGATAATGTTTTTACTTATGAAGACAAAATAACTTCATATTTTGATGTGTTTGGAGCAACAATCCACCATTGTAGGGGCCAAAAAGAAGGAAATAATTTGAAATAAAAATGGAGGTTAAGAGAATGCAGTTTCAAACTTGATTTTTAATATATGGTCCCAATTGAAGATAGTGATCAGAAAACTATGTACATTTCTTAACTTTGACTGTAATCTCTGTTTGGGGCTCGGGTTTTTATTTTTATTTCATCAATAATGTTATTTTAATTGAATTGAGATCACTTGATACGATTTACATTTCATATTTTCTTAATTATCTTATAATAAAAGTGTGTGTGGACATTTATAGATATCCTTTAGCAACCCATTTAAAACTTGTCAAAAACCTAAGTTATATTTAAATGTTTTGCAATACTCATCTCAAATATCTAGAAAATTTCGACTAATAATCAATTTAATTAGGATTTTTTAATTTCTAAAAGGGATAAACAACCAAACCTGCAACAAATGGTACATTTCTGTAGCAGATTTTCGAAGTTTTACAAAGAATTTCAAATTCATACAATCCATGTAATCATTTTCATTATTCCAACACAACTTGTGTGATTGTTTCCAACAAAGACATTGCTGAACTGTTAGTTGATCATGTTCAGAAATCTAATAGTAAATAGAGGGGAAAGCCTAGGTTAATACCCCACCCTCCTCGCTGTTGTCAAAATTATAGGGAACAGGCAAACAAAATCAGTTCTGTTATTTTATAGCCACACATTGTACTTCAGTCAAAATCTTTACCGAACTATTGTCACAAATAAATTGCAGTCATCACAATGCTTCCATCAAAATTCCAGACAATTGCAACATTCCCATAGGCAAATTTCTCAAAACTGTCTTCACGGATTTCAAATAAATTTTGGTAAAGTGTTAAGGTTTTATTATCTGTATCAATGTATCTAACAGCATGAAAAATTAAATTAACATTTTGGTTCACATACAAGGAACATAATGAAAAACAAAATCAACCTTAGAATAAACCCTAAATTATACCTAATACAATATTTTCAGTATGTATGTCAGAAACTTTATTCAAAGTTATACGCTGTTTGTTTAGGCTGTGAAATTAGAGTTGGAATTAAAAGAACAAAAAGTAACATCTCTCTCACAAGAACTGGAGGAGTTGACATTTGGTGGCAACACTGAAGAAGATGTTGCAGCATTAAAGAAGGCAAAACATCAGTTGGAAAATAATCTCAAAAATCAGGTACATTTATTTGAACTTTTCCAAAAAAATCTCCATTTAAAAAAAATATAATTTTAATTTATCACACTATACTAGGGGTGTGCGAGCCCGATTTTTTAGTTCAAGCTTTTTAACATGGTTGAGCTTTCACCGAACTCGAGTTTCTTACAAGATCGAGCTCTTTAATAAGCTCAAGTTGTTATCGAGCTCAAGTTTTTTTAAAGCTTCCGATAAGATTTAGGTTATAAAATAATGAATATAATGTTGATCTTTTGCTTTGGAATGGGTAATAACGGAGAAACCAGTGTAGTGGGAAAGGCGAAGTGGACATTTTGATGGGAAATAGACACTTTTGATCGAACTAAAGGATACAAACTTCCTTTGGTGTGAAATTATATTACAAACCCATTTCATTCACGTACTCTTTAACAATTACATATTTTATTACAAACCATTAATTAATTATGGATTTGTAGATAAAGATAGTTCGGGTCAAGTAAAGAAACAAAAAAAGAAGAAAACATCACACCAAATAAAAGAAAAAACTTCTGGTTTCGGAAATAAGAGTAATAAAATTCACGAATATGTGAACTTACCGGGTGCGACTTTTGGTTAACTATTTTAAGCAAAATTTAAATATTTAATAACATAATTAACAAAGTGTTATCACATGACTAGCATTAAGCCTAGTAGAAATGAGGTGGGATAACTAGTTCGCTTTGAACGGGTGTTTGTATTCATTTGTTATCAGGTCTATACGCCTCAACAGACAAACCTTTCCATTTACACACATTTTACAGTCTCCTGTAGTAGGGGAAAGAATAATTTACATCTGACTTTCCCTGTGTTTTTGTTGCACATTAGCTAAAGGCACACATTGGATAAATTTGTGATTTTTATATATATATATATATATATATATATATATATATATATATATATAAGTTAGAATTTAATAGGGCACATAGCCTATTAGATTGGATAGATTTTGTATGGACAGGAGACAGGCCTACCTTGGAAAATGGTCCTTGGTATTACCTAATAGTACACAAGAAAAAACACTAAAGTTTTGAAATATTTCGTAAACACTGTTCACTTTCTCAATCAGTAGAGTTAAGAAGAAGACTGAATTGTTAACTCTACTGATTGAGAAAGTGAACAGTGTTTACGAAATATTCCAAAACTTTAGTGTTTTTTGTGTGTGTTTTCTTGTGTACTATTAGGTAATACCAAGGACCATTTTTCAAGGTAAACCTGTCTCTTGTCCATACAAAATCTAACCAATATATACGTACCTTAATGAAGAAATCAAATATTTACTAAGTAGACCACATTTTATATTTAATTACCTTAAACAATGGTATATAACAAGTTGGATTTTGAATTAAATAAATATTTTTGTTATTTTTTTAAAAATAGGCTTAGCTATTGTGTACTTTATTCATAAAAAATTAATTTTCTAATGCAAGTTTTTTAAATTGATATATTTATATATATATATATATATATATATATATATATATATATATATATATATATATTACACAGTTTTATTCACAATTACACTACCAAACTTTTAGATATAAAAAAGTTGCAAACATTTTGTTATAGGGTAATATAGGTTTCTATGGCATTTTAGGTTGGTTATTGCACGATTTTTTTATTCCTGACATACTAACTCCAAACTTGTTACATATATATTTTTTTTCACTGCACAGATACATTTTGTGCACCTTTCTGTCAAAAATGATATATAACAAGTTGTGGTATCTATAATATAATATTAATGTGATTTTTTCAAAATAAGCCTAACTTTTCAGAAGATTTTTTTTCCATAAAAACCATTGATTTTTTTATCAACATTTATTCACAACTATATTACAAAATTTCTGGCAATCTTGAAAAAAAAATTGTTACATAGTATATATATATATACTTTACTGTGGCGTTTTCACTTAATTTGTTGCACATTTTTTTATTCCTAACATACAAACTCCAAAATCTTTACATCTAACATTTTTTCCATTACATAGATAAATTCTACTCACCTTCCTGAGAAAAATGTGTAAAACAAATTGTGTTTTTCATAATATTACTATTTTTTATGAATGTTTTAAGAAACAATTTAAAATGATCAAAAATGGAATCCAATTGCAGTGCCATTTTCAGGCTTAAAACTCTATGGTATTCTCAAAAATTGGCTGGTCCTTGTAACTGAAAAGATAAAAAAGTGTCCAAGTTTATTAATTTTTAGGACAAGTTTATGATGAGAGAAACCAATGTAGGCTCTTTAGAAATATGAACATCGATGATCAAGGAACACACATCCCTCCCAAGTACTACAAGACATGAGTGGTGAATACAATCATTGCAAATGAAGGCTCAGTTTAGGAACATATCAATGTTCTACTTTATCAAATATAAATTTATTTTTTTTAATCCTGACCCATCTGATTTTTTCTTCTGAATTTATTCATCAACCACAATTTTCGTATGTTTAACATAAAAATTGGATCATAAACGTTCACATTTTACAAAAATCTGATCGAAATAGCTTTGGTCGATTTTGCAATATCTGTCCTTTTAGATGCATGGTTATTTTCATTTTTTGATCTATATAGTTTTTGAACTGGCATTTTTGGGAGAAATAATTACAAATGCTTATATTTTCTTAGATCTTTGGTATTGTATGGGTATGAGACAAAAAGTCTGTGTAATGTTTTAGTAGAAAACATGTTTCATGATTTAATTGATTGATATTATATTATTTTTCTAAATAGGAAGAAGAATTAGATGAGCTGGCAGGACAAGTCCAGTTGCTGGAACAAGCCAAATTACATCTTAAAATGAGTATAGAACAGATGCGCAAAGAGTATAGAAGAGAACTTGCACAAAAGGATGAAGAAATAGAGGAAGCCCATTGCAATGCTCAGAAAAAAGTTAAAGGTTATTATTATTATTATTATTATATGGCTTATGAAACCTGCAGCCAAGATCACTATCCCTAAACCTTAACAATATACTGTTGAACTCATTATGTTTGAAGTTTTCATATTCATTCAACAGATTGTGTTAAAAGCGAAACTAGAAATTATAAAAATTTGATAAAGTTGCTCTATTTTCCCGTTAGAGAGAGCCACACACGGCAACTGATTATATGAGGAAATATCATTATATATTTTTCTAAATGTTAATACTCAGCCAAATACAACAAGTTGACAACATTTCATAGATTTTTTCAGCCTCTTTTGAACTACGTATTCGAAATTCTTATATCTGTATTTTTGGGATATATACATTCTACGAAGTCGTGACCAAAATTAACCAGAGCAGTTTGTAATGTCCTGTCTTTAGCGAATTGTGAAAAACAAAGACATACTTTTATATTTTGATCAGCTGTTTTATTCCATTGAAAAGATGACATTCATTTCTACATATATAATACAAAGCAATATGTTACAGGCCAGATTTCAGTTTTATAAGCTTGTCTAAAAAAAATTTTACAAGCTTATACAACTGAAATTTGGTTGCATTGACAAGTTTTGCGTCTTGTCTCAAGTGTAAAATTGCATGCATTCAGTGCGTGTTAGACCTGTTTCAAGCGTGGATCGATTTATTTCTGTTTATGTGAATTTATTTTTTATGTAAGTGTGATTTGTTTATTTGTTAATACAAGTTATAATATGTGTTTGTTTGTTTCTAGAGTTTATTTATTTCAGTTAATTTTAAGTTTTTCAGTGGTTTTGTTTCTGGTTTACCTAGTACAAAGTTCTTGGTTAGTCGAATTGGGCCTTGCTCTCTTAAAAAATTTCCACTTTGTCTAATAAAAATTGTATAAATTGATTTTCTTTTTACCAAATATTATCTCTATATTACAAACCTTTTGTGTCTTGAAAAAATTATTTTAAAAAAATTGTACTGTTAATATACGCTTTTATGTGGAATATTTGCCTCAGAGGTTATTGCACAGTTTTTTGATATAACTCCAAAATTTTTACACACATAAAATCAACATTCATTTCTGAGAAAAATTATATTAAGAGTTGTGATTTGGATAATGTTACTATTTTTAGTGATTTTTTTTCAAAATGGGCCTAACTTTTCAGCTATTTTAGACTTTTTATGTAAAAAATGTTTTTCCTAATACAAATTTTAGAAATTGATTTTTTTTTTTCCAACTTCTATTCACAACTACATTACAAAACTTTTGTATATCTTGAAAAAATTCAAGAAAATATTTAGTATAGTTCGTACAAGCTTTTCTGTGGGATTTTCACTTCATTTTTTCACATTTTTGATTCCTGACATACTTACTCCAAAACAGTTACATGTAAAAAATTTCTCTTTACACAGATAAATTATATGCATTTTCCTGGGGGGGGGGGATGTCTTATTAGTTGGGTTTTGAATAAAATTACTATTTTTATGATTTTTTTTTCAAAATGATTAAAAAAGGCTAAAAATGGCAATATTTATAGTAGGCTGTTGGAGGGTTAAGGTTCTCTGTACCCCATGAACAAGTCAGCAGTTCACATTAAACCTGTCCTTTTAGCAAAGTGCTTAAGATATCGAAGACCTTCTCGTAACATATAGCTAGTTTCAGGATTACCTTCATGTAATCACTGCTGTAGCAGCAATGCTACTCGCAAAGATTTTGAAAAAAAATACTCCCCATTCTCTCCATACCTTTTGGTAGTTCATATCATCCGCCAACTCTTTAAGATGAAGTGTTTCTTGTGGGAGTTATGCCCGGTTAGAAGGTCAACCACAAACTTCATTTCTGCCCTGTTAAGACCCAGTTCTTTGCCGAGATGTCTATCCAGGCCTTCAACGAAATCATATTTTTGCCTGTGACAACTCACATTTCCCTCCATCTGTGAGAGTGTTCAGATAGAAAATCTTTCCTTGTTATTTCTTTCCCAAAACTTTTTGCCCTATCAATAACCAGTTCAGGGGTTACTGATGGTTGTTTCTCATCACCTCTTTTTGCCAGTTTATCAGTCGTTTCATTCTCCTTTGTCTTGAAATGTCCTTAAACCCAACCGAGTCTCACTTTCCTTTGAGATGAGAGTTAATCAAGCAGTGGTCGGAATTCCTAGACCAGCCTTAAAGTCGTTTTGTAATCATTATAACCTTAATGGCTTCCTGGCTATCAGAACATTTAGCGACATCTGTACCCATATTGCTTGAATCCAGAATTCTTTTCGTGCATACAAGTATGGCATCCATACCTCAATTTGGAAAATGGTGATATAGTCATATAGTCTCCTAATCACACAGATAAATTCCTCTGTAGATTATGTATATGTACATACTTGCTCCAGTGTCCATGTCTGTTTTCAACCCATCTGTGAACCTGATCTCTCTGTTCCCTACCAATTCCACCCAATCTTGCAGCCAGTCTTCCAATTTTAAAAGTTAAATTTAAACAATTTATATTTAATTTTTAACATTATTATACTGATGGTGTACAACCAGAAACCTTAGAAAACACAATTTCAGAACAGGTTGTTCTAATATAAAGATTCTAAATTCAATGGAGGACATTTAGAAGATTTTTGCAGTAACATCAGTATTTGATTAACTGTAATTGTTCTAGATAACCCTCTTCCATTTTTATCAAAATACTTGTAAAAACTTTACTTCTGCTTGTTTAATTTCATTACAATGACTTGTCACTGATTGGTCTAATAACTAACCGACATCTTGTATTAAAGGATTCTGTCACTGATTTTCTCTTAAAAGACCTTAAAATGAAGTGTCACTCAATTTCTCTTAATATGTAAAATAGTAAAACCTCCACCTCCAATCTCCCAATTTTGAGAATAGGATCCGAGCCAAACATGCTCAAAATAATCCAAGTGTCTTGGAATCAAAAAAAAATTGTTTTGGTGAAATTTTTGAGAAATTGGCATTTTATTAACTTGTTGAAGAGAATTTTACTAAGCACAAGTCCAAAAGTAGTGTGGATGTCATGTGACGTCTGTTCCCAAATGAGTACAGTCGTCATGTGACCTCTTTTGATATTAATGTAAACCAAGTCAATTACCTGATAAGTGGTGATATCTTACGGTTATAATCTAAACTACAACATGTTTTCTGCTTGTGTACAAGTCAGAATGAACACCTAGTGGCAATAATGCATACTGAAAATAACCTTCTATTTAGCACCTTTTTTGTCATTCCACCTCATTATAGTTATATTTCTCTATCCGTAGAATACAGTTGCAACCGTAGATACTCCTAACTTAGTTTCTAATAATTGTTTGTTTTGAAATTATTTAGAGTTTTCTGTTACTCTGACTGTTATTTTATAAATGAATTTTATTGTTTGTTGCTTTACCTATTTTTTTAAATACGATATGTGTATACCCTTGTTTTAAAAATTACCATACTTTAAAAAAAATTCTAAATTTTGTTAGAAAAACCTCTTTTATTTGTTTAATTTACTTTAAAATATTATTTTATGCCATAATAATTTATTTTTTTAAAGTTTTATGTAGTTTTTCTTTACACCCCAGGGTGTGTTTTAGGGCTATAGCCTTACTCCAATGGGCATTACAATGCAGGACGTCATATGACGTTCGTACTCGTCAACAGGTTAAACATGTAGCATGTACCGACTACCCTGTAACTTAGTTTGTAGGACAACACTTTTAAAGATAACTTATAAGCTGTGCAAAAACATTAACAAACTTTTTCATTCACCCTTCCCCAAAACCAATCGAAATGAACCAAAAATGCAAAATATAAGAACCACCCCCAAAAAGCCCTGAGGTTGAGATTGAAACCCTCACAAATCTCTTCACACATGATAGCAACCATCTGGGGTTCGCAGACTAACTCGATTTTCATTAGAAAAGACTCATTTCCAGTTATCCAAAGACCAATTTACATGTTCTTGGATCAATGTGAGTCTGGTTTTTCAGTGCCGTCTGGCGAGGGGACCTGTAAGTAGGCAGTCTACTGATTAGTTAAGATTTCCAGAGACATAGTCATATTGTTCGGCTGGAAACTTGAACATGTTGAAGCCATCTGATCATATCCTAGAGCTCAGTACTCATTGTCATCCTAACTTCTCATTCTGTCAAAAGCTTAGTCATCATTATCGTCTCAAAAAAAAAATGTAGAATAAAATATCTAAACAGAAACATAACTCTCTAATACTGATAAAAAACTAACTAACAATGAGTCAAAAATATGATTAAAAGCAATGTTAGGATGTGTATAATTTGTCCAAGATAAGGAAAAGTATAAAAGATAAGCATACTAGAATAATTCTAATCTTAAATGGTCTGGATTATTTGTGAAATATTTAGATAAGATAACCACCTATTGTATACCTTATCACAACAAAGCAACTAAATTTCATAGTGATTATTAATTTTATCCAGGAATATCTGTCTCCCCCTCTCTCTCTCTCTCTCTCTCTCTCTCTCTCTCTCTCTCTCTCTCTCTCTCACTCACTCACTCACTCACTCTCTCTCTCTCAATTTGCTGGATCAAACCGGTGTGGACTGATGTGGTGTTGCTTGAAGTGTGATGAAGTGATTTCATTGTACAGAGTATATGATGAATGAATGAGAATGTGAATTTAATTAAAGTTTTATTATTTCTTGAAGTTCTTTTTTGACAAGAAAAAAAGAATAAGACAGAACAATTATCTATAATTGAAGAATTTAATTTTCAACATTAATGTGATGTTACTTTTCTTTAATAATTATAATTTATTATATTATTTTTGGAATTTTTTTTTTTTATCTTTTTTTAATTTGTGTGTATATGTGTGTGAATATATATATGTATATTTTAGTCTTTTAATGTTTTGTTTAAAGACCATTTTGTTTTAAGTAATAATGTATTAATTTTGTATCTTAATTTAAATTATTGTTTTATTACATTTCGTATTTCTTTGTGGTTAAGTGGAAGAGAGGACCTGATGGTCCAACTTCGGCCTAAATAAAGACCTTTATCTAATCTATCTATATTTATATACCCTCAGTGACTCACTTATAGTGACATGACAATCCCGAAGGATCCTATCTAGATTTACACTTTTTTTGTGTAAGTCTTTGGGTTAGATCCCTCTTTTTCATCTTACCTATCAGGTCTCTACCAACTTTTGTTCTTTTCCAACCCTGATGCTGTTAGAATATTTATGTTCTTTTCTTCAGTTTTTATAAGGTGGTGATGTTCAAGAGGTTTTTCACCTAAGACAAATATATCTTTCTATGAATTATATTATAAGGGTGAGATTATTAGCTTACGAATTACTCGTAATCGGTGATTATTACAAAAATCTGTAATCGCCAATTCATATTTCTCAAACCGATTCGAGCTTGACGATTAAAGCTCACCACAAAATTAACATTTACAAATGATTCTTTGGATCTCTATTCCAATAATTAAACATATATATGAGCATATAATTAATAATTAGAAAGTAATTCAACTTCAACAAAGTTTAAGTTGGACGATTATCCTTTACCAATTATGGAGAAACTGCATTGATAATATTGACAACCATTATACAACTTACCAGAAAAAAAGTTATCAAAGTAACATTGGCATAGGAGAAAGTATTTTAATGGACGAAAACATACCATCATAATGTGGGTCTCTAATTTTATATAAGTATAAAACAAAAGGTAAGGATTTATAAAAAATATTGATTTAGTAATTAAACAAACAAAAATAATAAGTAGTATATCGGTCGGTATTTTATTAAAAGTAAAACTGCTGATGCTAGGCATCCTTTAAATTGAGTTATTGTGTCTTTTGTTTCATTTCTAAAACTTCTACATTGTAATGTACACTTATATATACACAATTATATTGGTTTAGAAAGACAAACAAAAAACTTTCAAAGAAAAATGTATACATAAAAAAATCTGTGTAACAATTGTTTTAAACAAATTTATCCTATACTACTTATACAATTTAACATTTCCTTCAAGATCCTACAAGATGAGACCAACTTTTATGTATCTGCTTGTATTACATTATATGATGGGACTGGTTAAGTACCATGATGGCCCAACAAACTAGGTTCCTGGATAGGTAGCATATATTTTTTAAAAAATCAGTTTTATTAAAACTTCACCAAGACACTTCTTTTCTTAAAGAGTATGTACTATTGGTATCTATTTTATTACAACAAACTCTTGTCTTAAATTTTTTAAATAAATTTGGTTTCTGCTTTATTATACCATATCATGTTATTATTATTTCTGGGTTATAATATATATATATAAATTTTAACACAACATTGGAAACTTTATATATTCTGGAGATAATATTGAATTCTCTTTCAGTTCTTGAATGTCAACTTGAAAATGAACATGAAGAGAGAACATTACTTCTGAGAGAAAGACACGAAATGGAACGACAACTTGCAGAATACGAGGAACAAACTCGAGCTAATAAACGCGCAGATCAAGAGGCCATACAAAAACTACGTAGAGATTTAAAACGGACAAAAGCATTACTTCGAGATGCACAAACAACAATACAGCAAGCGAAAGCTGACAATCCAAACAAGACCGTCTTGAGACAACTACGGAATCAGGTAAGTTAGAAAACTCTCCACTAATTTAAATAAGGAACTGCTTTAAATTAAATTATTATGTTTATTTTTTTCTTATATACGTAAAGAAAGATATGAGATTGATGATCAATTGTAATTATTAAAAGAACCTGGGTTTGAATTTATTTTATTTATTTAAAAGAAAAATGAAGTTATTAATTAATTAAGTTAAAAAATGCTCAGCTAAGGGCGCCAGATGGAGTTAACTCATCAATTTTGAAAAGTGAAGTTAATTATTAATATATCTCAGGGTCTGAGTTCTTTAGAAAGTGTACTTAACAGTGAATCTTCTGGTAAAATGAATAACTCTTGTTTGTCCTGAAACTTAACATGGATTTATTGAAACAAAGAAATTAGTACATTGACAATTATTAAATTAAATCTCATACATTTTCTAAACTATACATCCTGACATTAATTAGTATGTTTTACCTTTTAAAAAGGTCAAAATTTTGAATCTTGAATTTACTTATTATGTTGCAACTTGGAAAATTATTAATTAATTGAACTGATTAAAGTTATCTGTTTGTATTATGTTGAATTTACTTTATATAAAATTTGTATGTAACTAGACTTCTATGATTCTCCAAAATACAAAAATAATTATTTAAAAAATATTAAATTTATAAAAAATAATACATTGAATATAATAAATTTTTACATGAATACATAATATTGGATTTTCAATGTTAATTAACATTGGTTACCAGTCCTTTTGTTGACAAATGTTTTATTCAGTTACGGTCGATGCAGTGTCGCATATTTGATGAAACTTCCGCCATTCTGTGCACGTGGTAAGATGCCCGCCGGAATTATATCAATCGCACTCATCGAGCCTTTCATAGCACTCGACTAATGTTCGTGTTCAGATTGTTTATTAATTGTTAGTCCGTAAAACACTTCACGATTGTTCACGCTTACAATACATAACCCGCTTCCACCATTTTAGCGTACTTAGATACAAAACGCATAGTTGTCTTTTGTATGAAAATACGATTGTCTTTTATCTCGATTTTCATAACACTTTATTGTCACTGTTCTAAGCAACTGTTCTAAGACTCCCTCCTCTATTCAAAACTACAAGTAATACTGTTTTTAACACTTGACTACATTTTTGAAAAAATACTTGTTCAACAAGAATACACTTCTTACACACACGACTGTTCCCTTAAGACTCCTGACAAAGACTCTTTAGAACACATCTTTACACTCCAAGCTCCTTCCTAAGACTGCTTTCCTTACCTCGTGGATTTTTCCACTTCCTGCGATACAGGGCTCACATTTCTTACCGCACGGACTCCTCATTCAAACTTGTAACGTCTGCGATATTTGTCTCGCATGACTTAGACACTGTTCAAATAGTTTTGTTTGACAAATCTCTTGTCTATATTTTTAACGAAACAAAACACTACCTAATTTATTATTATTAATTATCTCTAACATTCTATACATTATTTTATTTTAAATTTAGAAACCTATATCCTAATTTTACATTCCCTTATTTTAAAGTGTACGATGAGTCATGCTTTCGACTTATAATTTCCCCCTCCCAAATTAATTATAAACGCTTCCCAGTTATTTTATATTCAAATTAAATTAGCCATTTTATAGGTATTACACAATTTTTCACAGAAATGTTGGTTTTATGGCTAAAAAAATTATTTCTGAAATGAATCTAGGAGACAGTGAAACCTCAATCATATTCTCCTAATTAAATATTATATAAATTATAAAGAGAAAGGTGATAAAGAAAAAGCATCATACGTGTGTGTTACGTAACAAAGGATAGACAACAATGGTATGTTGTTAACTTGTCAGTGAGACTAGGCCTAGGTGGTGAAATGGCTGGCCTTGAACTAGTTATTTATTATACCTTTATCAATTGGCACAACAATTTTAATTTATGCTTGCATATTTTTCTTTTTCATAAATTTGCAGTACTAGTAAATTCTCAGAAAGTATTATGTACAACTTTATAGTACAATGTGACATAATGAATAACAGTTTCTGAGTTAATATGATATAAAACAAAACTATTTAACTGGAAAAAATGGTTATTTTCCCATGATTGGTGTAATTTTTTATTTTACAAACCGAAGTATATAATTAGGGATTGTTAAACCTAAAACGAAATATTTTGATTTTTTCTTTACCTTATTTCAATTTAGACCTGCTTAGTTGAATTGCAACAGATTCTCAATATACATTCAACTCTAAAGCAGTACAGTTGTGAATTTTCTCATTTGTTTCATTTTAACTTTACAAGACATATATTTTACGAAAAACAGGAAATTATTTATCGCCAATTACAGGGAATCGGTAATATGTCAAACTTAGATATTACTTGCCACTACGAACTCCTGTGCGTGAATGAATCGAACGTAGACCTAGAGTCTAGGCGCTGATGGTGCACTTGCACAGTCAGAGTTTTATAATTCTATATTAACAGTGGATGTTTGGTTGAATCATCAGAAATTTTGTAAATATAAATTATTACAATAGGAAACAATTGAACTCTAAACAAATAAATTTGCTTTACTTAAAAATTATAATTTTGAGATTGAATTTTTAATAATTGGATTTTGTTTATAAAAATGGGAAAATTTTTAGCTAGACTTATATAAAAAAGAGTTGCTGCTTATATTTTTGAAAAGTTGATCCTGAAAAAAAGAAAAAGGAGAAAAAAAAGAAAGAAAGAAAAAAAACTGTTGAATGTGGTAAAAATATGTATTGTTTAACACTGTGTTGATTGTGCCCACAGCCATTACATGAGTAACCCTCATATGTGCGTAACATATAGTATACGTACTGCTATTGTAGAAAATCGGTTAATTTTATTTTTTAACATTTTTATGATTTTTACCAACATATTTGGGCTTAAGTGTGTTAATTACTATTATACATATTTTTTTATTTGAATAATTCAAGAACATTGAGAAAGAAAAATAAACAATAACACATTGACATTTCAAACTAAAAAATCTAATAAATGTATAATAAGGAGCTTAAACCTTTTTCTGTTATACAGGTAGAATGATTTGGTATAAGTTTTGTGAGAGATTGTCTATTCCAAGTGTCTATTTCACACACTCTTTTCTGGTGGTCTGGACACACCCATCTCTGGCATTTTTCACAGTTTTTTTTTTTTTTTTTTTTTTAATTTGTTGCGAGCCCGGCCACAAAGGAAACATTTTCCTACGCCGACAGCTTTGTCATGAGGTAATGGAACATCTTCATGGGTGCCAAGCAAAAGTTTTCCTTTGTGTCAAATCTCCTTTGACAAGGATTCCATGGCTACATGGCAGCACATTGCTGGTTCTATCAATACAAAAGCTAAATCCTGCAGAAAATTCTTACAACTGACATTCTTATTGTTCTGATTTACTCTAAAAATATTATGAGCATTAACACCAGCTACATTTAAGAGGTGAAAAAAAATTGTCAACAGCCATCTGTGGGAATGCCTCGAGACATTGTAATGTCCACACATTTTATCTAAGATATATCAACTCCATGCTTTGTTTTACTATATGTAGAAATAATGCAAGGTTTCTTATCTTTTTCCAGTGTCACCATAAATTGCTTTGTCACAATGCATGGTTGATATGAGACAAACCAGCTTTTTCTTCTTTGGTACATATGACACGGTTGTACATTTGTCTTGGAATCCAAAAATACTTGTTTTAAGTTCCCTATTTTTATCAGGAAGAAAATACACTGGGCTCTCAGGCTTGTTTTTTTTTAGAGTTCCTACATATGTCAGGGACTTCTGTAAAATCATCCTAACTAGAGGAATTAATGAAATGAAATTATCAGCTGTTACATTCCTGTGTGAGGCAACAATTGGTTCTACAAGGTGATATACCTTGTTACTCGTGCAAAACTGATCTTCTGGCTGTTGTCCTATATATACTCCTAGCTTAGTGGTATAAAAGTTTGATTATGATACAAGGTCATAGATTTTAATATCAAATTTGGCGGGTTTTTTCTCCATATACTCCCGAAAAGCCCACCTTCCACAGACAACTACTAGTTGCTCATGTGTCGTCATTTAATCAGAGGTTTTGAATGCATTTGTAGAATTCAAAACAGATTTGTCAAAAACCTGCCTTATAGGGGCTAATTTGTCTAGTGCTTTCCGTTTGTCTCTATAGCTTATGTCATCGAAATCTTAGACATCTCATAAGAAATCTAAATATATGCTCACTCATTGTGACGTACATTGCTTCACAACCATTCCCTCAACTGTTATCCCACACTTCAAAAACAGTCCGTCTGCTTGATTTCAAAACACCGCTCATAAACTAAATACCTAGCAATGATTTTAACTTTACTTCATCTGTACACTTAATATCTCTCTTCCTGCTAAATTTGTTTCTTATTTTCTCTATGTATATGTTTGTGCAGCAAACAATGTGCTGGAGTATTTCATCATCAATTATGCATAACAATGATGCGATGGGAGTTATTGTATTTTTAGCAATGTCTTGAGGGCCAGTCATATGAAAAGCTGGTATTATATTTTAATTGGGTGTTCTTGAGGTTCTTGCAATCACGGGTTCTACATACCAGTGAGATGGTTCTTTTTTTTCTTTCTAATGATATAAAACTCATATGTATCTAGTAGGGATAAGACGATTCAGGGCTTAACGATTACGATTATTTTTAAAAAATCAGCGATTACCGATTATGATTATTAACAATTAGTTATCTTTAAATCATTTCAGTGGTTTTGTTGTTGACTGAGGATTAAAGTAAGGATAATAAATGTATTAGTTTATTGTACAGTATCAAATTAACTCAACTGTGGATGTGTATGTTGAGTGAGTGAGTGTGTGTGTGTGTGTGTGTGTGTGTGTGTGTGTAGATAGGTTTCAGTATTTTGTCTAAAAAAGCAAGAGGTAGAAGAGAGGAAATAGTTGCCCTTGAACTTGTTTACAGTTGTATTTCCTATCAGTCACACTCAGACAGGTACTTCTCACTTCAACAAAACATTTTAAACCCCTTACTTTCTCACATATGCATAGTAAAAAGTAATGTATTTATATTTTATAGTATGATCAGTTGTAAATAAGGTTTTTGTATGGATAAGACTCCTTGACTGAAGTAAACAGAATTGCTTTCATAATTGGTGTAATATTATTTTAATTTATTTCACAGTAAAAAATAATTAAATATTGTTAAAACTAGAAACATATTGTCTTGACAATTGTTTTTTAATATTTTGTTTACGTTTTATTTGCCATATTTTATTCGGTTTCATCCATTTTCTTAAATAGGGAAATATAAAAATGTGTGTTATCGTATGACTGATTGACAGAAGAAAACAGACTTTTTATTTTATAATCGGTGTAATATTCTTTATATTTATTACAATTATTTAAATTTTGTAAGTTAATTTATATAATTAAAACAACGTAATAAAAAAATAATGTTGAGAAAGAATATTTTACAAAATGTTTAAAAAGAGTAACGATGAGGACACACATTTTAAACTATCTGCATATAAAATCTTAAAAGAAACATAACAAGAGTTCATTATCAAAACATTTGTTTTTTAAGAGAAGTTTTTTTTTCAATTCTGTGAAGCTAACAAAAGAGATAAAATAGTGATAAAGGAAGTAAAGCTTTGCTTTGATGACTCATTCCTAGATACAAACAAGCCAAACCATTATACCTGCTGAATCTTTATTATCACTATGTTTGTGTTTTTGTTTAGCATCTGCACTACTGAATATAAAGTTCATTGATATCACCAATTCTCCCCCCTCCCCTCGCCTATTACCCTGTAAACTAGAACTGGGACCACTGAAGAAGGAGAAGGAAAAAAAAAAGGAAAAAGGAAAAAAAAAGAAAGAAAGAAAAAATAATTGAGGGACAGGAGAACTTGTACTGCATACTGCATAGGAACAGAAATATTATCCAACATCTTCTCCTTCCAGATAACCATAGATACTTTTTGACAACAATCCTACTTGGTTCACATCAATTGTGTACCCTTTAAAACACATACAGTACACTCAGTGTTTATTATAATTTTCTCAATCTCAATCCATAATTTTCCTCTTCGACAATATTCATCGATTATGACAAATATTAGAGAATCTATTATGTTCTCTTTTTTTTTTTTTTAAGTTAAGTACAATTCCCGGTGAATGTGAACTATTTATTATTTACAAAATATCTAAATAGAATTGAGTGATTTTATAAATAAATCAGAACATTAGTTACTATTTTATCAAAGGTTTACATAATATTTTGCCAATAATACAAAAATAGTAGAAAATGAATTAAAATTGGTAAAATGGGGAATAAGACATTTGGTTTCAAGTTTGATAATGCTCAATTATTTTTTATTTCGAAAATAAAAAATTTGTTTTAATTTCTCAAAAAAAATTGTTTCTCTAGTTATTTAGTAGTTGTTTTTACAAATTATGATAAAACAACTATCATTAGAATTGTACTATAAATGTCGGTCATAAACTGTACCTACGTTTTGCTTCTACTGGAAACCGTAAAATATGTGTAAATCGTAAATAAAAAGCACCTGAAAATAAATAGATACAAACAACATTTCAAGACCAACAAGATCTCCCACCTCATTTTTATTTCTACTAGGCTTAACGCTACTATTCTATTCTGTCATATTCTGTCGATAGAGTGATACCATCTTGAAGTCTATCTTTTGTTAGATAATACACACACATATAAACATGCATATTTGGTATAAACACCAAGGCCGCATCATTTAGATGTTCAGCGCTTATAGGCACTTTGGCCGTCGATGCCCCCTCCCTCCCAATCATACGCCCTTTTATTTAGAAGAAATTGTCTCTTGTCTTTTGTACTTGTATTGTTGTGATAGGCGCTTCTACTTAAAACAAATCAATAATACTTGTCGACTTCTGCTTTCTTGCCATTGTTAAAAATAATTTGTTAACTACATCATACAAATTTTGTCTCACAACTTCTTTAACCCTTTTGGTGCCACGGTGACGATCTATCGTCACCATTTTTTCGTGCGAGAAATGCCACGATGACGATCTATCGTCACCATTTTTTCATGCGAAAAGTGCCACGGTGACGATCCATCGCCACTGCGTATTTCGTAGTTTTATTTATTTATTTTTAATCTGCTATATAGTATTTCGGTGTTTTAAAATACTTTGTGGTATATCCAGTGATATTCAGTGGTGGAAAAATTTTGTTTTGGCTAACTAAACAGATGACAACAATCACAGATGCACAAAATCAGCTGTTGTCATTTTCACTTGCAGGTTAGAAGTGTACTGATATTGTCCTTGTGTGTTAATATTATTTTCTTGCTACAGTCATCAGTTTTTTTGAAGTTTGTTGTTCGTGTTATTTTATTATTTGTTTGTTGAAGGTTATTATTTTAGTTATTACAAGTTTAAATTAGTATTTTGGATAATATATTGCTTTGAAATGGCGGAAGAAAATCTAAGAAGTAGCGAAGTTGACAGATTACTTTTAGGTTATTCAGACGATGACTCTTTAGCCTCTGAAGATGATTTGGAACATTTATTTGGGGATGACAGTGATCTAGACCCGTTATATCAACCAGAAAGTGATAGTGACAATCAGTTTAGTGATAGTGGTTTAAACTTAGATCAACCTAGTACATCAGGTAAACAAAATAGGCCTAGGCCTACAACAAATCAAACTGTCAGGCCTACCTTAGGTAGACATATAAATCGAAATGTGTTTAGTAGTAGTTCTTCTGAGTCTGAAGATGTCACTGATAGGCCTACTGACAATGAAATTTGGCTAAGCATAAATGAAGAAAGATCCAATAATTTTGAACCTGATTTTTCTTACCATGAAACCCCCGGACCAAAACATTGTCCATCTATTGAATCTAAGCCTATAGACTATTTCAATTTGTTTTTTACAGAGGCACTTTTGAACATTTTTGTAATAGAAACAAATCGATATGCTAACCAGACTATTACAGTATTATCAGATAAAATGTCACCTTCTAGTCGTAAGAAAAACTGGATCCCAGTAGGATTAATTGAGATGAGGGCGTTTATCACAGTGATTCTCAATATGGGTCTTATTAGAAAACCTACCATTTCTTCTTATTGGTCTACTACATATTGTCAAGCAACATTTTGGTTCGCGAAAATGTTTACTAGAAACCGATTTCAACTCTTACTTAGTTTTTTTCCATATAGTTGACAATAGCAAACTTCCAACAGTTAACCAACCAGAATATGATCCTTCTCAAAAATTCAAACCCTTGATTGAACATTGCAATAGGCAATTTAAATTTTTTTTATACAGCACACCAAGATTTGTCAGTTGATGAATCCTTAATTGGAACAAAAAGTCAAACCGCTTTAACACAATACTTACCTAACAAACATCATCATCGCTGGGGGATTAAACTATGGGTTCTATGCGACTCTATATCTAATTACTGTCTGTCAATGATATGTTACAAAGGGAAAAAATGCAACAATTCTGATGAAATTAATTTTAAAAAATATGGTTTAGGCTATGGAGTTGTTACAGCTCTTTATGTGCCTGCAATTATTTGAACAAGGGCTTTCACGTGTTTACCGGCAATTTTTTTACCAGTATTCCACTTGTAAATAAACTTTATGAAATGAAAACCTCTTTCACTGGAACCGTTAGGAAAAACAAAAAAGGTTTATCTGATAGAGTTAAACAAAAATTACAAGTGGGACAAAAAATGTATTACAAACAGGGCAACATAGTAGCACTTGGCTATAGACAAAAACAGTCACAAAAGAAAAATGTAATATTATTGTCGTCTAAAGTAGAAATTAAAGATGTTTTAGATGTTAAAAGAAGACATGGTCGAATTACAAGTGAAAAAAAAAGCCATCCATGATTGTTGACTACAACAAACATATGGGGGGGGCATAGACACATTTGACATGATGTTGTACTCGTATCTTGACGAGCGACGAACTGTGAAATACTGGAAGAAGGTGGTATTTAATCTCTTTTCAAGAATGGTAATAAATTCATATATAATATATAAAGAAAATTGTACTAGCCATAATAAAAAGCCCCTATTTAGATGTCATTTTGTTGTTAATATCATAACATCTATCACTACAGAGTGGAATAATTATCGACAAAATATGGAACTGGGAGGAGGTGATGGCAATCGAAGAACTGGTATAGAAAAACTACCCGGAAAACAGGAAAACATGTTTTGTTTGTACCAAGAGAGGGCCTACATTTAAAATAAATAGAAAGAGATCAAGAACTGTGTGTGTTGTTTGTAATGAAGATTGCCATGGCCCTTGTTTCCCAAAACACAAGTGTAAATAAAGTTCTTTTAAGTTTTCAGTGTATATAGTGTAAATAAGTTGTGTAGGTTATTTTATTACAAACTGTAAATAGTTATTTCTACTTCACAGACTTCTCAATTTCATTGTGGTAAGCAAATTGATGCTATATTATTTATACATAGTATTAGGTGTTAATACACTAATTATTTCATTTTTTCGAGCTAAAAGTTCTGAGATAAAAGTTTTTTGTTTGAGTTTGGTTTTCAACCAAATAATTTAAAAATTTGGTCACTTATAGAAAACAGTATATAGATAGAAAATAGCATACTTCCCACAAATAAAATATTTTTGGTTTGTGAGGTAAAAAAAAATGTAAAATTTTTTTTTCTAAATTATCCAAAGTATGGTTTTTAATAATTTTTTTTTTTTTATATATATATTGAATCCAACTTATTTACAAATATAATTGTAGCCTAGGTAACACTGAACATTTTGACACTAAATTTGTTAAGATATCTTGTATACAATTTAATCTGTGTCGTTTATAACAAAGTTCTCCAAAAAACCATTTATTCCTGTGGCATTTTTGGGTGAGTCTGTGCATTTTAGATGTGTTACCGAATTTTCCAGTTATGAAAATTTTCTTGTGGCACTTAAAGGGTTAAATTTCGTATAACTACAGTATTTTTTTTTTTTTATTTTGGCACCCCTATACTTTTCCCTAATAATTTTACTCTTTGACAATAATTTTCTTTTTAATGGACAACAGACAACACTGTTCTGTCATTTAGAGAGAAAGATTATAGACTTAATAAATGTGAAGAGGGTGAACTTATTTACAGTTTTAATTTTTCAGGATAAAAGGATTTCCGCTCATGCATAGTAGATTTGTCATAATATATAAACCTAATATAATTACAGAAATACTTTTTATTTTAAGGAGTGTGTTAGCTCTGGTTAGAGCTGATCTCCAGCTTTTGCTGAGTTTGAGCTTTCTACTAGCTCGAGGCTGTAATGAGCTCAAGCTTTAAAGGAGCTTGATCTTTTATCTTTCTTATTAACAAATTTAAGGTCTTTTAAACTTGCGATAAATTTTAGATTGAAATGCAATCAGTATAATTTCGATGTTTTGTTTTGGAATGACCAATATAGAGCGAGAAGTTAATAAAGAGGGAAAGGGTATCCGTAATTGACAGGAAATAAACACTTTCAATCCAACTAAAGAATACAAATTTCCTTTGATATGAAATTAGGTTACAAACCCATTTCATTCACATATTTTCTTATCAATAAAATTATTTATTACAGACAAATAATTATGGATTTGTGGATTTTTTAGTTTGGGTCGAATAAAAATTCAAAATTTCGGGTAACATAAATAATAGTAATTAAATTCATTTGAGATTACGATAAACTATTTTATACAAAATTTAAATATATATCAGAAGAAAAATTTTATATTTAGATAGGAAGGTGATATCATGACTAGCGTTAAGCCTAGTAAAAATGAGGTGGGAGAACTAGTTAGTCTTGAACGGGTGTTTGTATTCATTTGTTATTAGGTCTAGGCTCCTCAACATCAAAAACCTTTTATATACACGCATTCTCATATGGTAGAAGAAAGTACGGTATATTTCTGACATGAATAAATTCTATTAATTCTGATAGTTGTTTTCTTATGATTTGCGTAAAAAAACTATATAAATGGAGAAAACTAAATAAACAATAATTAAGGATTGTCAAGCTGGAAACCAAACATCTTATCTATATTTTGCCATTTTAGTTAGTTTTCTTCTGATTTTGTGTTATCCATATAATATCAAATACTTTTTGATCATAAATATTATAGCCAATTTTAACACATTTTCCGCTATAGCTTAGATTTATAAAATCACCCAATTTAGTTATTGTAAATAAAAATAAGTCGTATAGACTAATTAGAAAAAAATATAAATAAATGAATCAAAATAATTATTGTCTTGTTACCTGTAATCATTTTAATAATCAATGGACAATGAGAAACATAATGAGTACACATGCATATATTTTCCAATAAAGGTTTTTTACCTTCAAAACATAGAATTACTAATTTAACATTTCTAATAATTTAAAGTTAATATCTATCTGTGTTGTGAAAATCTTTGATTATTTAATCGTGGTAGCTGTAAGAAAGGGAAAAGATTTAGCAGTGAGAAATCCGCTAATTCTGTCTCGGAGTGTGTGTAGGAGTAAAAAAACATCTGCCCACCAGGAAATATCACAGATAACATAGTTGATGTTGATAGTTTCCTTCTTGATGTTAGATCCAAAGAATACAAAATTCATTGATAATAAATTTTTTAGTCTTACACTGTATAAAAATCTCTGTGTATAACATATGGTAATGTAAGTATGTGTAGTCTTATGTTTTTAGAAAGACTGATTATCACCATTTAAAATAAAAACTCTCCAAAACTATGGCAGACAGATGCCAAACTGACCTGCCTTATCATGTTAATAATTTCCTTCTTTAAAAGTAAACAAAACATACCTTTGGAAGATGAGATATCTGTTAATTGACATATTATCTGTTAAATTCATCCTGTTGTCTTCAACATGTGTCAATTAAAACAAAATAATCTATAGATCAAGGCTTTTTTTTGTATTCAACATTAAAAATTTATTATTCCACAATTTTACTATTTATATGTGCAAGAAATTAAAATGTGAGTTAATTGCAAGTGTTTTGTGGTAATAAGTTTTCCTACAACCATATTATTTTCTCTTAGTTTAGTATATTATCTGTGTTGGTAACTAGATACATTTAACTGTTTATACTCTGTTTCAAATCTTTCTTGTCCTATCTCCCTCTCCCCCCCACCCTCTCCTTAAACACCTGACTTTGCGCTTCTTACAAATATCTTTCTTATCAATTTATATAATCGAAGAAATATATAAATAAGGAATAAGATTGTAAGATGAGAATAGATAGCATATAAACAAATGTACATCTTCGACACCGAGTACACTTTTTGCCTCCACCAACCACTACCATAACTGTTCTCTACCACGTTCTGACATTTTATCTATACAAAAGCACTTATACCACACAAATAACACAGAGATAGAAAAAAATTAAAATCGCTATATACAATAACTAACTGGTACGCCAATGGTCGCACTTTTTACAATAGTAGTAAACTACCGAATTTACATAAACAAAGCGGCACAGGTGACAGCGGGAGCACTGAAAATAAACTGGAGTGTCGGGGAGAAATGGGGGAAAAGATGACCGCTCAACGTCGAGCGTGTTGCCAACTGCTCATTGTTATTAAAAAAATAATAATAGTAATCACTTGTACTACAATAATAGAATGTTCGACCAATGCAGTGTTAAATATGTTTCCAATCTCAACCAGAATTTGAATGATAAATACGAGAATGACGGATTGAGATTTCACTGTATTTTTCAACCATGATGCCCCAAATGAGTGACTGATTTTGATCATAGCATGAGGCTTGGTTCTATCTGTAGTGCCATGTCTTTTTAGAAAAATTCATTATAAATATACTTCTAAAATTTAATATATTATTATTTTATTTAGCAAATTTATGCTTTGTATAAAATTATTGGGTATACTGCCTTGGAAGTGATTCAACTATAAAACCCCTCAAATCCCAACACCGCAAATCCGAAATACCGGAAAATCCGAACAGGTTTTTGTGGCTAATTTAGGTGTACAAAAAAAACACACAAAGTAAGACAAAAATCATTTATTTTGAGTACAACTCAAACAAAAAGTAAAAAAGTACATTACAATTATTACAGTACTGTATAAGTATTACTGTTCTAGGTACTGTACTACTGTATAAGGTACTGTACATATTTGCTTAATTATGTAAATTTTCAGGATTGAAACACTAGTTAGCTTCAACATTTTTTAGATTAATCACATTGCAATAGAAAATACTATATTTAAAAAATATCATCACACAAAAACTACTTCCTTCACTTGAATTCTGTTATCTTCAATTGCCGAAGTGACGAAAACCTTCCCGTGGAGGCAATAGCGTGCCATCGTCGCATGAACATGACGTCAACAGCAGAAGCGGCATCAGTATAAATCACTATCTCTGTCAAAGCTTCTTCTTCCTCACAATCACTACTACATACATTGCCGCCATGTTGATCTTGGACCAGATTCACTATTTCATGTTCTTTCATGTATCCTTCGTTAACATCAACTGTTGCCCACTCCTCTAGACAACCTTCTCCAGCATCTTCACAACCTGATACTTGCTGAACAAGATGTAGACGCTCAGTACCATCGTCTTGTGTGACAGGTGTAAGGGTAGGTGTTGTCTCGAACTCGAGGCTTGGCCAAAGCTTCTTCCAAGATCTCCGGAGTAAGTTCACACTTGTGTTTTGCCAGAATTCGACAGCCCAATAAATAACATCTTTAATTGTAATTTTCTTCAAATTTTCAAGAACAGAAATTAGTTATTTTCAATCAGTAACCGTAGGAGCATTATCCTGTAGTTTAACTTTACGTTCTGTAGAACACCCTGATCCATAGGCTAAAGCAGTGATGTAACATTGGAGGGCAGAAAAATTGCTTTTATGTCCCCGCATACCAATTGCTTATCCGAAGGGTGAGAAGGGGCATTATCTATCAGTGGAAGCGCTCGAGGTGCTAGTCCATTTTCTTCATTAATTTTTGTCTCAAATATTACAAATTATTTGTCGAACCACTCCTTGAAAAGAGAAGCAATCATCCATGCCTTGTTCTGATTCCTGTAATATACAGGGAGAGAATTCATATTCGTCAGGGCTCTGGGTTTGGCAGATTTTCCAATCACCATCAAAGGAAGTTTGTGTGATCCTGCAGCGTTACTGCAAACTAAAATTGTAAGATGCTGTTTGTTTATTTTAAAACCCGGTGCAGAAGATTTCTCGTCAGAAGCAAGACTTTCAGTAGGAAGAGCTATAAAGTTCAATCATATCTCGTCCGCATTGTAAATTTGCTGTCGTGAATAGTTTTCTAATGAAATCAAATCAGCAAATTCGTTTTGATACTCCTCTGGAGAAGCTGTGTCAGCCGAAAGTTTCTTCCTGTTTATTGATAGTTGCCTGATGCCATGCTTTTTCTTCCACCGATCCAACCATTCGTTGCTGGCAGTAAAGGCTGAATCACCATTCATCAGCTTATTCAGCTGTAATGGCTTCTCTTGTATTAATGGACCACTAATAGGCATTCCTTTTATCGCTCTTGTGAAAACCACAGAACAACTGATTCATTAATTTTTTCATTAACAGAAACTGCCACATGATGACATTGTTTTAAAGTTTCTTTACTAGTCGCATTATAAAACTGTTCAGTTTGCACACGATTTTTCTCCAATCACTGATTGTCCCTTTGCCTACCCCAAACTTGGCAACTAACTTAGATAAACTCTCTCCTGTATTGAAACATTTTAAAACTTAGTTGTTGCTCTACGGTACACAAACTGTGTTTTCGTTTGCTTGACATAATAAAAACAATTATCAATACAGTTAACAATAAAATAGTTAAATAATTAAATAGTTGTTTGTAACACAACTCAAACAAAAAGGGAAAACGCACAATTAAAGCAAACAGTCACAGCAGATTGATGTGCACAGTGCAACAGACGCAAGCTGACTAAAGTCAAATTACTGGAAACTAGACTGCAGTATTCTACTGTATTTTTAGCGCAGGCCTGCCTAACAATGGCCTCTCACCCACTCGCTCATCAGTCAAGGTCACTAACCTCTTTCAGTGTACACCAAACCAGCCATCCAGTTTAATGTACAATAGTGTACCATACCTATGTCTGGCTATTGAATTTTGGCCATTTTTCGACTAATCCGAACAAATTGAAATCTGAACAAGCCCCAATTAGTTTGGATTTGAGGGGTTTTACTGTATTTCAGAGGATAACGACATTGTTTTTTTGAAATCCTTTTGATAATTAAACTTTATTATTTCAGAATCTGTGTTGTATTAAGATATAACCTCTCAATCCAGCTCTGTTTTCATCAAATGTTCAGCATCTTGAAATAATTAGACCAAACAAAGTCTAATGTTTAAGCTATGAGGAATTTTTGATTTTATAACCACTGGGTTTGCTGGGCGGTGGACATTTTTTATATTTGAATGCTAATTATTAATTATTGTCTTCTAATTTCATATTTTAAAATTATTTATATAAACTATAAAAACTATCAAAAAGTTTGTTTATAACTTTAATCCTACGTTATTGTGTATTATTAAGTATAACTATTTTCTGGTAAGGAAAAATCCACTCTTGAAAATAATGTTAGAGATTTTTATATTGTCACCATATTTTTTCAGTTAGAGGATGCAGAATGTGCTAGATCTGCGGCTGTGAAATCTAAACAGATGGCCGAGTCAGAGGCTGCTGAAGCGAATGCAAATCTTGAAGAGGCTGTTCGCCTAAGATTGGAAACAGAGGAACGTATCACTGTTTTAAATCGAGAACGTTCTCAGCTACAATCACAGATAGCTGAAAATGAAGAAGAATTAGCTGAAGTAAGTAATACTTTAAATTACTGGTTTCACTTATATTAGTTGAGACTGATAATTGCTTGAGCTCTTTTGAGCACAAGTAATTAAATAGTAATTAGTTATAAAAACAAACAGTTAAGTTACCTATGTGTTTTAATCACTATGGAACTGAAGTTATTTTTTACCTTTATGCAGTCCTTCCACTTTTCTTGATGTGATGGTCTGAGATTTATTCACTAGCTTTGGTGAGAAAAAACACAAATAGAATAAAACAATTACAGTTAAGATTGTCACTCGTCACTTAGCGCCACTGTAGGTGCTGTAACATGTAACATGGTAACACTGTAGGTGCTGTAACATTAGATCCTTAAAAGCACAATCCCAACGGATATTAATTACTTTTAAGTACTTCATAATTAACAGCGGTTGCTATTGTGGCACTATCAGACGTTCTAAAGACTTTTTAAGACAGGCTCCATTACTCATTTTTGAACAAACCAAGATTTTTTGGAGAAAAGATAACAAATATTTTTTGTTTGCTTTGGTTTTGTGTATGGTAAGGGTAGTGATGTTTAGACACTGTTTATAATTGTTCTCATAATAAAGGAACCTATTTATGTTGTAATATATGACCATTCTATTCTTTGGTTTTAGGTACTTAAGAAATATCGAGTTTCTGTTCAACAGTTATCAACGGAACAGATTACACTCCAGGAGCAAGCGATTAGAATTGCAGAGTTAGAAACTGAGCGAGGAACATTAAAAGAACAATTGGTAGAACTAACATTAAAATTAGAAAGTATAGAAACCAATGGTGACACTTCTAATTCTTTAACAGTTAAACGTTTGCAGTTAAAAACCAAGGAATTGGAATCAAAACTTGAACTGGAACAAACAACAAGATCACGTTTAGAAGTAAGTTAAAGATTCATTTCTTGGTAGTATATAGAACAGTAGTGGTAGAACCAGGAAGGTAAGAGAGCATCCTCCCTCCCCCTTTAGGGTTAGGGCATTATTTTGCAAGTGTAAAATAATATAAAAGTCCAACATTAAGATTTCTCATACAGAAATAACAAAATCAAATAAAAATGCCTAAAGATGAGTAATATCGCTTTGACTTCGTAATACTTGGGAGTCTAGAGTGAAGTGAAAATGTTTTTGAGAACCTGGCAACACTGACACTCCTTATGATGACTCATCTGCGCATGCATAATTAGCCACACTCCCCACTTTGACCTT
Source organism: Aphrophora alni (assembly GCA_963513935.1). Taxonomy (NCBI): domain Eukaryota; kingdom Metazoa; phylum Arthropoda; class Insecta; order Hemiptera; family Aphrophoridae; genus Aphrophora; species Aphrophora alni. The sequence goes on from OY740765.1 coordinate 43,262,187, forward strand.
GTCATTATTCCCTCAAACCTACATTGCTCTTCTCTGGCGAAGTCAAGTTTTTAAAAACTTTGAATACACTAGCATCGTTAACTCAACTAAGTTCACTAAATGTTAAGAGAAAAAGCTTATAAATAATAGGTTATAAATACCTATTTGTATAAATTTCAAATTCCTCACATACATTCATAAATCTACTATTCTGTGTTTTATGTAGTATTTCCATGTGGTCTTCTATGTTTTTGTATGAGTAATTACTATCAATTAGGTGTTCACCCAATGTAGATCTGTTTAAGTTGTGGTTCCTTAGTACCAGATGTTCACATAGCCCAAAGTAAGGGTTATGATTCATCCATTGTTGACAAAATAATTCACAAACAAACTAAAAAAACTTAATAAAACATTATTAAAGCCTGACATACAAAATAAATACACCTCAATGAAATTCTCTTCTTTATTTGATGAACAAACTCGCAATATCTTTAAGAAACAAGGATTGAACATAGCTTACAAAACGGACAACAGTTTAAATCAGTTATTAAATCAAAAGAAATCGAATGAGGATAAGTATATAATATCGGAGTATATAAATTAAATTGTACTGAATACTCACAATATTACATAGGACAATCTGGAAGGACATTCAAAACAAGATTTAAAGAACATCTGCCGAAAAGGAATCACAACTCAAAAAGATGTACACTTGAAGAACACCTAATTGATAGTAATCACTCACAAAAACATAGAAGACCACATGGAAATATTATATAAAACACATGTAATCCTTAAATTTTAATTTTAACCCTTAAAGGAAATGGTTGTTTTAAGATTTGAAATATGAAAATAAACCGGGCGACTGATAATTGAATTGGAGGGGAGACTACGTGAGTCAAATGAATAACTGAAAGTAAATATTAAAACAAGGGCAAATAAAATTTAATATAGATTTCCAAAATATTAATTTGAAGTATAAAATGTTAGTTATAAGTTGTAATAAATGTTTAAGTGAGAGATTGTATTGTGAAAATAGACAAAGCTTGTCGTCAGGCAAATGATTTGAACAGTGTCCATGGGACCAGAAAGGTGAACCCTGGATAGCGTGATGTAAGAAAGGCAAGCATGCGTGAATCAGTTACAAGAGAATATCCGAGGTGGACAGACATCCTTCAGGATGTGCAGTCGTGTTAGATTTTTGTGTCGTTCCTACAAAGAACAATGGAAGTCGATAGAAATGTGAAAATGTAGGATTTTAACAAGTGCAATGGAGAGTTGCTTCGTTAGAAAACATAGTTAATAGAACGTAGTGTATAAAACAGTTCTTAAATAATTTCAAATGATAATTTCCTTATACATACGAACGATATGTACCCATGTGCTTTTCTGCATTTGCTTGCAGTTTCAGTCTAAAGGTTTGAGTTTTCAAAGGAGTTTTTTCAAGACTATAGATCAAAATAAGAATGATCAAAGTAACATTCGTCTTAATCTAAAAGGTGAACTTTTATAAATATTGTGAAAATAATAGCTTGCACGTGTTCGAAAAAAAAGTTAGACAATCGAATCGTGAATTATAGACAAAACTGTAAGGTGTTAAAATAGAACAGTTTAAACTATAACACTAATTATATAGTTTTTTATTATTTGAACAATAGAGAATGAATGTTGTAAAGCGGGAAGGTGAACTGACAACGTCAGCGTATGAACACAGGACCGAAGACATCGTCCACAAGGCGCCTCCAAGGAATTGTGTTTTTTAACTAAAAGAACGTGATTGGTATACACATAAAGACTTTTATTTTGAAAATATGTTGGTTTATAACATGATAATAATATTTCAATGTTTAAATATAGGTTTGATTTGGCAAACTTGAGTTATAATATTTGAGACTATGTCTTATATTATAAAATATATAAAAAAAATTATTAAAATAAAGTTTTTTGTTAAATAAATAATTTAATGAAACTTGATCTATTTTTGAAGAACAAAATTATTAATTACATAGATTCAAATAAACAAACTAAAGATTTATACACTTCCAGAGTTGCAACTAAAAAGTAAATTCAATAATTAAAATTCAATTTGATTTTTTTAATTATTATTATGTGAATTGATTCAATAACTGTTAGAATATAATAAGTTAAGATTTTTAATATGAATGTTTACCATAACAAATTGACGATAAATTTGTATAATTGTTTTAAAAATTTAAATTTAATAAATAAATCATATTCAGTTTCAGCACAACAAATAAGGTTTCTTTATTTACGAAAAACCACTTGAAGTACACTTTACGTCTGAGAGATTTTATGTAATAATAATTAACTTTTACTTTTTCAAAATTGGTAAGCTAACGCTACCTGGCGCCCATAAAGCTGAGCAATTTTCTTTAAATAAATTCTTAATATTAAAAAGTGCCAACTTTAGATTTTTAGATACAAAACAATTCGTAAATTCAAACCCTCATATTTTAATATTTACACACAGAGGATCAGAATTATGAATGTACTAGAGGAATTTGAAATTTACAAACACACTAAAAACAGTCCAAAAGACATAGTAAAGGATAAATTAAAATTTAACTCTAACAGTATTTATGATATAATAAATCAGATATCCCAAATTCCAACAGCATGCTGAAACTAGCACAGATGTAGTTATTTTTGTTCTAAAAGACATTATCTTTTTTAGGTGGGGTGAAATTTATTTAATTGCTTTTTTAGGCTACACCCAACTTATTTTGAACACAGCGTATCCCAACCACAACACATCTCAGTATACAACAACAACAAAAAACACTTATGAAAGTTACCGTTTATTTAATGGTCAGACGGTGTCATTTATTCAAGACCACTCAAAATAACAATAAATAAAAAGATTTTTGTAATATAATGGAAAATGTATAAAGTAATAATTCAGAGTAAGTCAAAGGGATGCAAGCCTAAAATTCGTTACTGTATAATCAAAGTTTTAAACAATAGGATGATGTAATGCTAACCCCTATTAACAAAGTACCATGTCTGGACAGGACAAATCAATGTATGAACTGGTAGTTGTTTATAGGAAACACCATGTTATTTTTAAAAAATTATTAAAATATTTTTTACTCATTATGTCTAGCAGGACTAATGACCAAAGAATATGCAAAAAGAAATAATTTAATAACTGTAATATTGTAGAAGTTATTGCTTAAAAAACACTGTCAAAAATCAAAAAAGCTTGATTAGTTGAAAATTTTAAAATTTTTAATGGTAATTGGTTAAGCTAATTGACTTCTTTGAGCTCAGACCACTGGACACCCTGATTAAATAGGGGGGGGGGGGAGGAAACATTCTGCCACCACTGATGTAGAATATATTTTATGCCAAATAAAAGATCAATATTAAGAATTTACTAATATATGCTTTTCGAGGGCCCTAGTTCCTAAAACTTTTTTATATGATGATGTTTGTATTCTGTTTATGAACTGAGCTATAGTTTAAATGTTGGTCATTTTTTATGTCTGGGGACATTTTGGTCATACCACTGGATATTATTTTCCTAAAATGTAGCTCTAAGGGGCTTGGTGACTCTGGAGGTTGTGTACCTTAATTAATATATTAAAAATTATTCAGTTCCTGTATTTACAGTATAATGGGTGTGCATGTCCGACATACAACACATTTAATATAACACACTTAAACCTAAATATTTCAGGTAAGGGAAAGGATAGAACAATACCTGTTTCCTAAATAAGCTATGAACTAAAAATCTATTATTCGCTACATTTACTACCTTACACTTACGAAAGTTATATAAATATAATTAAAACATTGAAAACAGCCAAGTGTCTGTCGGGGTTAGGCCCATAGTCATGAAGACTGAGTCCGAATACGACTCGAGCAGCCTATTTGATTGCATTGCTTTATGTAAACTAGTCTCTATTGGGTTACAACCTTATACAACATTTCTCTATGGTGTTTAATCATTTTGCCCATAGTGTACTGTTAACTAATGAGTAGTTTCTCAAAATAATTTTGATAAATTTGAAATGTTTGCTGATAAGATCTCTTACAATTGTTGTTTCAGTGCCTTTAGTGATTTGTTTTTCTTTTCCTATTTAATCTCAAAATTATGAATTAAAAAGTTTCCTCGGATATTAAAGTAGCCCTTCTACCCAACTAGAATCTTGGGTGCACCATTATTATCATGCTAATGTCCTCGTATATAGTTCTAAACATAAGCTGATCATATTTTTTTTTCTTTTAAGGTACAAATTACTAGGTTTAAAGAGAACATCGAACGTCTTCAGACTGAATGTGATTTGATCAAATCACGCGAGCATTTAGCTCATGAGAACTCTCGACGTTCAGCTCGTACTTTACGAGAAATTCGTGAAGAAAATTCTACTTTAATAGCAAAGGAACAAGAAAGCCAGGCTCGTAGAAGAGAATTGGAAAAGAATTTAGAAGCAGCGGAAACTGAAACCACTGCAGCACGATCTGATCTTCGGCTCGCTTTGCAGAGAATAGAAGATCTCCAGTGTGCGATTCAAGGAGAACTTGAAGAGGGTGAAGAAAATAATGAAGGTGCTTCTGAAAGGTAAATCCAACTTTAAAGAATATTTATATTTGTTTTACTAAATGTTTAGTGATTTAATTTAATAAATATATTTCCATGATTTTTTTCTGTATATTAGAGATTTACAAGAGAAAAGTTCATGGAACTAAAATAAAAGAAAGAAGTGTTCCAGTAAGCATGTATCCTAAATTAATTATCTATCTTGTGATGACCTACCTTTCTCACCTTCATTCTCACCCTTCACATTTTCCTTCAACTAGCTCACTTAAAACAAGACAGGATATTGAAAAAGTAAGTCTGCGCAAAACATTACTCTGTTTCGGCCTATTTGGCCATCCATGTCACAATTTCTTCTTCTCCTACACTTAACTCTACTAATTACTTTAATTGACCCAATTATTACTTTTAATAAGCTTCAGAACTCGTTCTGGAGATGCGCCATTTGGAGAACTTTGTAGCCTATTTGTAGTACTATATATATATATATATATATATATATATATATATAAATTTCTTAATACTAACACACATAAACACTCAAATATCGATCGACAAATCAGGAATAAGTAGACAAAATAAAATAATTTTTCACTTTCTTTTGTAAGTTAAAATATTTACAGTTACTAAGTTTTAAATATGATATTTCAAGACTCCTTCAAATTAAAAGTATAACTTCTTATTTCTACAATTAACTTTCTAAGCTAAATTTGTAATATTATTAATTAATTATTGAATTACAGTAGAACCTCTGTTAACCGGCCTCGGATTAACCGGTCCTCGGATTAACCAGCCTATTTCATAGTATACTGGTTCGATGAGAGTTTCCGAAAATAAATTGTAATTGAATTACCAAATGATAATTACTCTTGTCCTTGTTATCAACCCCACCCATAAAGGTGTTGTAATGATGAATGATCATCGATTTGGTTTTGACATTACCACTCTTACTCATTACAACAATGTCTTCTGCATGGGAAGCTGTGGTTACTAGGTGCACAGGCTTCCTAGTACGCTTTTCTTTGCATTTCAAGAGAAGTGTCCGACCTCTCCTGTAATACCAGGTTTCGCCCATAGCAAGTTTGGTATGGACAATGTTTTGAGATAACTGTTTGCTCCTTTTGTTTATCGTTCTTGTCAAATAGGTGTTGTTCGATAACAAAAAGTTGCAATGAGGTATCTTCATGTAATAATTTTCAATAAACAAGTGGTAACCTTTTTCCAAACAGTCAACTCGAGTCATCAGATCCTTCACTACTCTGGGTGAAGGGGTTAGAATCATTAACCAAGAAGTCCTTACCTCTATACAATGAAACATTCAGAACATAAGATGTTGCAGAGTCGAAAAGCTCAAATTTCTTTATCCCAAAACGTAGATGTCTCTTATTCGGCATGTATTGAATGAAAGAACAATGGTTTTTCATGCCGATCATACTTTCATACAATGGACAGTCGTTGGATGATAAATGAAACATGACTATAATCAGTTGAAAACGTCCAGGTTCATTATCATAGGATAAAAAGCAATAGCTTGTGTAATGCTACTTTCCCAATAATGTACAAAATTCTTTTTACTTGTAATCTCCATGTTGATCACAATAGCCCAGAATTTCTTCATCTCTTCTATTTGTTACGTCAACCCAATTCGAAATTCTGGAATGTTGAAATCACAGTTCCATCATCTAGCCTTTACCCGTAACAACGCATGTGCATTCTTATTGGTCTCAGTGACCATAAGAGTCCACATTGCATTTGTCATGAAAAAATAAAGAAATGTGAGCAGATTCGAACTAAGAGGAGTATTCCTAGGACCTACATCAACTACTACAAATGTAGACAATATATCCTGCTTTGGTTCTGGAGGATATACCCTTACCCACGGTGTTTTTGTATGTGACTGTGCTTGTGTTCGTCTTTGTGTAGCAGGAGTAGATGTGCTGTGTGGCGGTCCTGGAATACCAGGATAAATTGGTGCAAATGTAGGTGTTTCTGAAACATTTGCAGTAAATCCGAATTGAAGGTAACATCCAAGGTTTCCAATTCATCAATTATAGGGAAAAATCATCCGAAAAATCAACTAAAATGTCTTCAGAATCGATCTGAGCTATATGTCACTTCCAGGATTAAATCATTTCAATAATACAAGTTATTTAAAAACGTCTGATCAGAATCGTCTCCCTGAATCTTCTAAGAATGTGTTTTATGTCTTTCTCAATTATGTTCTTGGTAATATCCCCTTCCTGACATGAATTTTTGGACTAGCTCTGTGAATTTCCCCAAAAGTTCTGCCAAACTTCACTTTTCCCTTTGAGATCTATATTAATATTTTCTCTGGCACAGAGCTCTATTGTATGTATTTCGGCTTGAAATATGGATGGAGTTGTTCCTAAGGATTAACAGAGACTAAAGTTTGAACCTTTTATCCCCACTCCTACCTTTCCTTTTATTCTGGATCCAGCTGTATACCATTGGAGGGATTCATCATCCAGTTTAGCTCCACCTTCCTTCCAAACCTGTCGGTCTGGGAAAAAAGTCTTAAAATTCTCGTTAAATTATCGTTAGATATGACAGGTAGGCCATCTGACTTAAGTCCTGCAATCTCTAGAACTGGCGCATGTTAAAGTTTTCTTTTTCTTAAAAAATCATAAAAAATATTAATTTTATGCAAAACCTAACTTGTAAGACATCATTTTCTCAGAAAGATTCATAGAATTTATCTATGTAATGAAGAAAAAAAATTATATGAAACAGTTTAGGAGTAAATATGTTAGGAATCAAAAAATGAAGTTAACATTTTACAGAAAAGCCTATATTAACCAATATTAATTTCTTCGCACATTTTTCAAGATAATTGTGAATAAATGGTGTTATAGAAAATAAATTTGTAAAATATTCATATGAAAAATAATTTGTTTACGAAAATTAGATAAAAATTTAGGCCTAATTTAAAAAAAAAAAATCACCAAAAATAGTAATATTATCGAAAACATAACTTCTTATTATCTTTAAAGTGTAATACGACAAAATGCATGAATCAGTTTAATTAAAATAAAGATAATTAGTCAATAAGTAAAAAGAAAATAATCATAAAATTCTACAAAGGTTTAATTACTCCAGAGAAGAAAGTGCCAGAAAGACAGTTTGGAGGAAAAGGATCAGTGCACGGTAAAATGAACTTCATGATAAATTTTATATGTCCAATATTTAAAGTGAATAGAAAAAAATAAATCAAAAGTAAATTCAGAATCATAGGCTAAACAAATATAGAAAGATAAACGTAAGATGATAAATTGTAAATTAAATAACTTTTATATTAGCACAGAGTTGTTACAAGGACATAGAATAGTTTTACATAGTTTCGTACTGATTTCTGTTAAAGTTGGGATTGAGTAGTTTTGTGTGAATAAAATCTGTTTCAATCTGTCAGTCTTTTTGTGTATTTTCTAAACACATTTATAACTTCGGAAATTAACAAGATATTGGGTCCATATTTGGTTTATGCATTTTGTATGTAACTTTTTACCAGTATTCCATAAGACATTATTGTACATTTTAAAATTTTGGCCATTTAAAACTTTTATTGTTGAACATCTTAAAAACTATTAACTTTTTTTTAAATTACAAGAGACTAAATATTTTCATCTTTTAATAACAAATATGATATCTTCAGTTTTATTATAGATCAAAGGATAACAGAGTTATTGATACAATGATAAACAAACAATTTCTTGATAATTGACTACAACACCAGAAGTTTATAATACCTACTATCCCTTATTATTATTGGGTGAGAATATATGTTACATTTTATGAATAAAAGAGGGATTATAATAAAAGAAGTAGTCAATTACTTTTAAAAAATATTTGTTTATCTTTTATCAATAACTCGGTTATCCTTGGCCAAAAATAAAATATTATGTTATACAATATTATTTCCTGGGGTTGCATATGCAATAATGACAATTATTTGGAGGAAAGACAATCACTGCAAAAATCAGTCTGCATGTGTCTGGTATTTTTTTTTTTATTGATATTCAAATATTTTTGCAGACTGCTTTGCACACACACAATATTTAAATTAAATTGTGATTGTATTATTGTATTGCTCTGTTCCCAGATCTTTGATACAAATAATTCATGATAAGATTTGGTTCGTGATAATTAATATATTTCATGAAATTGTAAATGTTTTAGTGAAGGAGATTCTTTAAGTTCGGATGATTCTGTAGACACTTTTTTGACCAACCATAGTCTTCAGTCAACGATTGGAGCCACTAGTCAAAGTAGAGGTTCTATTGAAAGGTAAGTTTTGTATCTGTGGTGGGTTTAACTAAGAGTAGGTGAATCATAGATTTTATTTTGAATCGGATTGAATCTAAAATTTTTTTGTATATTACATTAGATCTCGCGGAGCATTTTTATAGGTATAACTATTGTAAAAGCTTTCTTGGAAATCAGGTTACAATAAACAATTACTCTAGTTATTATTATTTAAAATGTATAATTTATGTTTATTCCTAAAGTATTGTTAAATGGTGTTCTCCAATAATGAAATATATATTTCATTATTGAAGAACACCATTTATATATATATATAACAGTTTTGGAGTAAGTATTTTAGGAATCAAAAAATTAAGTTAACATTTTACAGAAAAACCTATATTAGTCATGTCAAAGATACGGTATGCGGGCCGCAGCCGGCCCCTGGGCCGTATCAATACGGCCCGCGATTGCAATGTGTCACATAAAGAAGAATCATGTTTTTTAGAGCTTTTAGACTTCACTCGATTCCTCTACGGAAGTTTTAAAATGCGCACACTACATTTATAAGTAATTTCAAGGGCAGCACGTGCCTAGACAAGCGACAGAGATAGACAGTAACGCCATCTCTTAGGAACAAGCGGAAATACCCTATTATTTTTGTTGAGGACAATAGAATCTTCCACGCGCTTCGAGTCTAGACTAGAACCTTCCTTATCGATATAAAAGGAGTGCATTGGCGCGATGTGAGTCAGTTGAGTTGAGTAATCGAAGCGATACGGTCGGAGAAGGATTTTAGTTGTACTGCAAAGTAGTGATTGTAAAGGTATTGTGCATTTGTTTGTGTCGTGTGCATGCAATATCCATAATTGTTACGATTTTGGCGTTGTTTCATTTGTGGTAATTCAATAAACACAAATGTGGAGCTTGGAACACATATTTATTGTAACTTAAGTTATACACCAAAACTAGCTTAGCTATATACCAAGTAGCGTCCATTACTAACTGTCTAGATCAGAGCACATTGTCAAGATCAGCATTGCCAAATGTCTTACAGTGTTGTCACATTTAGTACAACATCATACTATATGTTACATCTCCCTTTTTATAATAAATTTACAAAATTTTAAATTACACTACAAACTAATAACAATGTGGCTTATTCACGAATATAACTTAACGGCAAAACTAAAGAACAATATTGCTTACTCAGCACAAACATAATCATTAAATTTACAAGGCCGGTGTATAACCCTACCATACCTTGTTTTCTTAGGAAGTTGGTCATCGTTAAACTTTGGCTTATCATTCTTACTGGGACTCTGTACTCTAGTATTAGTTATATGATTTTCTAGATCTAGATTTAAATCTCTAGAAATAAAGTCAGCTTTGTTTAATGATTTTTTCAAAAAATAAGAATTCCTTCTAAAAATGTTATTATCTTGATCTCTTACAATATAAGATCTAGGTGCCTCATGTTTAGCAATGATCTCTCCCGGAACCCAATGTTTATCCTTTCTTATAGTAACATAATCATTTATTTTAAATTCTTCTCTATGTTTGGCATTTTTATTATAATACCTACTACCTTTGTCTTGTTTTCTTTTTAACATTTTTTTAACTCCATGATTTAATTTTGGTTTTAGTAATGACATAGACAATGGAACACTTGATCTAATTAGCCTATTAAATAACAATTCACTTGGTGACAAATTAAGACCAATAAGAGGAGTAGCTCTGTATTCCAGCATATAATCATTAATATCACCCTCACATTCGTCACATTTTTTAAGCATGGTTTTACAAATACCAACAGCTTTTTCTGCTAATCCGTTTGATTTCGGATAATTTGGACTAGATGTTATAACATTAAAACACCAATCTTTAGCAAATTTTTTAAATTCTAATGAATTAAATGGAACATTGTCTGATACTAATTTATTAGGTATTCCATGAATACTGAATATCTGTTTTAATGCTTTAATTACACAATTTGCAGTTTTATTTTGTAATTTTCTAAGTTCAATCCAATTACTATAGTAATCAACTAAAACTAGATAATCTTTCCTTGCAAAATGCATAATATCAATACCTACATTTTGAAATGGCAATTCTGGTATTTCATGAGGGATAAGAATTTCTTTGGTATTTGCTCTTGCAAATTTCTCACAAACTTTACATTTAGAAATAAATTCCTCTATATCTCTTGAAACACCAGGCCAATAAATGACTTTACGAGCTCTTGCCTTAGTTTTTTCTATACCAAAATGAGCTTTATGTAACTTAGATAATATTTTAGACCTTAGAATTAATGGTACAACAATTTTATGTCCAAGAAACACAAGATTTTCCTTATAATACAAATCATTTCTTAGTTTCCAATAAGGTTTAACAGAAGGATTTAACATAGATTTTTGAGTAACCCAATTTTCTTTTATCTGATAAATAAGAGACTGTAATGTTTCATCTTTAAAAGTCTCTTTTTTGAGTTCATATAAAAAATCATTAGAAACTGGCAAATCCAGACCTAATGTATGTACAACTTCTAACATTGATGGATCATCTTTAACTTTATCTTTAATATAAGATCTAGATAACAAATCAGATATATACATTTCCTTTCCTGGTAAATATTCAATACAGAAATCATACTTTAAGAGTTTAAGTTTCATACGTTGTAATCTTGATGTTACCTTACTAATATCTTTTTCCTTTATGGCTATCAACGGTTTGTGATCACTAACTACTTTAACCTTACGACCATAAACATATTGATGGAATTTTTGAAAACCGAAACAAATAGCAAGCATTTCTTTTTCTATCTGAGCATATCTGGTCTCGCTATCAGTTAAACTTCTTGAACAGAAACTAATTGGTCTGCCTTCTTGTAAAAGACACCCACCTAAACCTGACTGACTTGCATCAGTTTGTATTACTATTTCTTTATTTGGATCAAAAATGCCCAAAGTTGGAAGATTACTTATTACTTGCTTAAGTTTGAAAAAAGAATTATCATGATCTTTAGACCATACAAACTCATTATCCTTTTTAATTAAGTCCCTCAATAACGCCAATTGTTCTGACAGGTTAGGTATAAATTTTATTAGGTAGTTTACCATTCCTAAAATTCTCAGTAATTCTTTCTTATTATTTGGTGGTTTTAATTCTAATATTGCTTTAACTTGATTTGGGTCAGCTTTGATGCCATTACTAGATATTACTTGACCTACATATTTAACTTCATTCACTTTATACTGTAATTTATCTGAATTAAATTTTACATTGTACTCTCTAGCTCTATCCAAGAACTTCTTCATTAATATGTCATGTTCTTGTTCATCTTTACCTGCTATTATACAATCATCAAAATATATACCTATTCCTAAATCTGAGAAAATTTTTCATTCATTTTTTGAAACACTTCAGGACTAGTTTTAAGTCCGAAAGGCAATCTTTTAAAACGGTACTTCCCAAATGGAGTAATAAAAGTGCAAAGTTTACTACTTTTCTCATCTAATTCAATTTGAAAAAAACCTTCTTTCATGTCAACAACACTAAACACTTTCTTACCCCTAACTTTTGAGGCTAATTCCTCAACTGTAGGAATTGGATATTGTTCTGTACACAGATATTTATTTAAATGACATGGGTCTAGACAAACTCTTAATTTTTTATTACTCTTTTCAACAATAACAATATTACATCCACTCAGTTGGTTCGTCTACCTTAGCAATAATATCATTATCTTCCATTGTTTTTAACTCCTCTTTTAACCTATCTTTTATTGAATCTGGCACCCTTCTATTAGAACATGCAACTGGTACTGCATTTTTACTTAGAACTAGTTTATATTTAAAAGGAATTTTACCAGTGCCCATGAATAGATCCCTATTTTTAAAAACAAATTCCTTGTCATTTTGGTAAGTACTTAACAAATCAACTCGTTTAATGAGATTCAAATGTTTACAAGTATTAAGACCTAGGATGGGTTTACTTTTAGAATCTACCACAAAGAATTTTATTTTAAACATTTTGTCCTTAACAACACAATTAAGAACAACATAGCCTAAAATTTTGATTCTGTTATTATCATAAGAGATTATAGATTTTTCTGTTTTATACAAAGTGTTTTGATTATTAATTTTATTGAAATGAGTAAGTGGCAAAACATTGCATTCAGCACCTGAATCCAATTTAAAGAGTATTTCATGATTATTAATCATAACAGACTGAACCCATTCTTTTACATTTGTAGGCTCTGCATTTATGCCTATCTTTTGTAACCTGATTCCATCCAAAACAAAATCATCATCTGTGTTTAATTCGTGTACTTGCTTTGGTTTATTTCTATAGTTATTATTTCTAGGTGTAGGCCTATTCATATTTCTATTTTTATTCTTACAACCTACCACGTAATGGTTTAACCCATTACAATAATTACATGTTTTACCATAGGCAGGACACTTGCCTCTTGAATGTTTAGTACCACACTTAAAACACTGGTATACATCATTTTTGCATACACTTTTCTTTTTAGCACTTAGACTTTTCACTTTACTTGAACTCACAACACTATTAACATTCAAAACTTCCTTAATGCCTTTTGTTTGAACTCTGCTAGCTTCAGCTGCTCGACACTGTACTTCTGCTGTTGTTAGTGTTAGATCAGAGATGCGAAGTAGTCTTTCTGTTAGTGTGGAATTCCTTATACCAACTACTATTCTATCACGAACTAGCGATTCTTCTTGATCCCCAAAGTTACAGATTCTTGCAAGTAGTTTCAAGTCAGTACAAAATGGTCGAAATCTTCATTTTCTTCCTGCTTTCTTGAAAAAAATTTGTATCTGTCATAAGTTTCGTTTTTATGAGGTTCACAATAGTTTTCAAATGCCTCCACTACTTTACTATAATTTTCCTTGTCCTTTTCCCCAAGGTTAAACGTGTTAAAGATATTTAAAGCTTCTTCACCGGCAATATTTAGAAATATCGCAACTTTTATATTATCAGGTTTATTATTCATACCTGTCGCTAACATGTATATATCAAAAGATTGAAGAAACTTCTTGAAATTGTCTCTTGCGTTGTGATCAAACACTATGGCTTTAGGAGGTTTAAAATTTCCAGACGCCATTGTATTACAAAAAGCTCGTGGTTTTTATAACCTTTACTTTTCTTACAGTCAAATTTGTTTTGAATTATTATTACTGATCACACCCATAATTTGACACACACACCTGACACCATGTTTCATTTGTGGTAATTCAATAAACACAATTGTGGAGCTTGGAACACATATTTATTGTAACTTAAGTTATACACCAAAACTAGCTTAGCTATATACCAAGTAGCGTCCATTACTAACTGTCTAGATCAGAGCACATTGTCAAGATCAGCATTGCCAAATGTCTTACAGTGTTGTCACATTTAGTACAACATCATACTATATGTTACAGGCGTAATGTCACAAAAACGTAATGTTGATAGTGAGTGCAGAGTTTTTCAGTCTAAATGGGAAAGTGCATATTTTTTCATAGAATGGAAAGGTAAAACACTGTGTTTGATTTGCAATCAAACCGTTGTTGTTTGTAAGGAGTTTAACTTGAAGAGACACTATGATACGAATCATAAATCAAAATTCGATTGTTACACTGAAAAAATAAGAATGGACACATTGTCATCTTTAAAATCTAAACTTCAAGGGCAACAATCGATGTTTACTAAAGCTAAAACTGAGAGCGAAGATGCCCTGAAATCAAGTTTTATTATTGCATTAGAAATCGCGAAGAGATTAAAGCCTTTCATCAATGGTGATTTTATTAAAGACTGTATGTTGAAAGTTGCCGATGTTTCATTTCCATTTCAAAAGTCAATAATTCAAAATATTTCGCTGTCAAGAAACACTGTTGCTTCAAGAATAAATGATTTATCTCAAAATTTGGTTCTTCAACTGAAGGAGAAAATTAAGGAATTTACAAACTTTTCACTGGCTGTTGACTAGAGCACCGATACTATTGATACAGCTCAACTTGCTGTTTTTATACAAGGTATTAACAGTAACTTTGAAATAACTGAAGAACTATTAATGTGCGTTCCATTGACAGGTACTACAACATCAAATGATATTTATTCTGAAATTGAGCATTTGATAGCAGAATATGAACTCGATGGAATATACTTAGCAGCACAACTACAGATGGCGCTCCTGCCATGGCTGGCAAACATTCGGGCGTTATAACTAAATTAAAACAGTAAAATACTTCTCGTGAAATACAAGGAGAAGCGAACTAGGAAACCTGTGATTGTAGTAACCACAGCTTGCCACCCACAAGACATCTCTTTAACAAACAAGTGGGGTGCCTCTAAAATCAAACCCTTGTGATTCATTGTTACACTACCTTTATGGGTGAGGTTGATTACAAGGACAAGATTATTTATCTTGTAACTTGTTCTCGGCCATGCAAGAAATACTGGGAGAAAATAGTTTATAACTTTGTCAACATGGCCATCTTCAATGCTTGTATTTTGTGGCACAGAATCCACAGTATAGAAAACTCAATGGTTTCATGAATGATCGGTTTTGGTTGATTAACTGTTTCAAACCTGATTTTGATGCTCCTGTCTGATATACAATTATCTACACCATCTACATCCACAGCGACATCTATCTTGACACACCTTTATCCTCTCACAGGCTCACAAGCATTTCTGTCGCAAACAATAAAAAGTGTGTGTTGTCTGTGTAGAGAATAAAGATATCAAGTCTAAATCTCATTACTGGTGTCCACCATGCAACGCCGGTGTACACAAGAATTGTTTTAAAGACATGAAACAAACATTTCAGGAGGTCAGGAAGGGAAAGGAGGAAGCTGAGGTTTCCAAATCAACAATAAAGCCCCATCACCTTCCCTGCTACACACCTGCATCACATTGCATACTAACTGAATGTTATACAAAACGTGCTTACAAAGTTTATTTTATTTTACCTTATATTTGGTTTTATATTATCATTTACACATGTTACAAGTGTGTAATTGTATTTTGCATTCTGCAACTAATTGTGAGATTTGCACTTATATAACAATGTCAACGTTTTTCGCAAACTTGATGGAATTTTTTTAGAAATATTTTTACATATATCTTTTAAAAACTATAGTCTACAACTTCTTTATATATTTCAATAGACTAAAAGAAGTTTTCAGGTATTTTTTTTCTCGTTTCTTGGCTACTTGACTCTGAAATATATGACTTTTGAAAACTTCTAAAATAACAGTTCAATTTTTTTCACATTTATTTACATAATGGTATATTACAAACTGGGTTTTGGATATTATTACTATGTTTGGTGAATTTTTCAAAATAAGCTTAAACTTTTTAGCTACTTTCTACTTTTTTTAGTAAAAATTTATTTTTTCGAATGAAAATTCTATAAATTTATTTTGTTTTTACCAACATTTATTCACAACGACCTTGAAAAAAAGTTTTGTTGTATGGTGTGTGTGTGTGTATAGGCTTTTCTGTGGCATTTTCACTTCATTGTTTGATTCCTAACATACCCCAAAACCTTTGCATCTAACATTTTTTTCATTACACAGATAAATTCTATCACCTTTCTAAGAAAAATGAACAAATTGTGTTTTGCATATCACTCACTATTTTTTATAAATTTAAAAACTATTAAAAAAAGGAGCAAAAAGGCATAACTTTATAGTAGACAGAGAGTTGAACAACAAGAAAAATACTTGTTGACCCATATACAAAATTTATAAGAAAGCAATTGCTCAGTTTTATACAAAGCCTATGAAATAACAAACATTGTTGTCATGCTTATGCTTGTAATGAAATTTCAAGGCTCAGGCATTGCATCATTTAATAAAAACTATTCTTAGGCCATCACCATTTTTACTCTAGACTTCGCATTGTCCCAACTGCCATGATGAATCTATACTTTTGGTTTTGTAAGTAATTAAGCTAACGATAATAAAACAAATTTTTTTATTTTGTAACTTCCACTTTTTATTAGTCTCCAATGGTTTACAAACTCGTCAATGCCTTAACAGGCGAAACCATTGGTCGGCTAGACTAATAAAAAGTGGAAGTTACGGTACAGCCTCGTCAATGCTTTGCAGGCGAAACCATTGGTCGGCTAGACTAATAAAAAGTGGAAGTTACAAAATAAAAAATTGTGTTTTATTATCTTTAAACATGGAATTCCACCAAGAACCTTCGGTCTCAACAGTAATGAAAATTAAGCTAACAATTAATTCTATTGACTATACTAGATATGAACTCGTTCTACTAAATGAAATATTGAATTGGGTTTTTATTCGTAAACTAACTAAAATTGTTGAGATTTCAATATCTGTGAAGACTTGTTTGTAGAATTTTATACAAAATTATATCATAAGCGATGAGATTTTTGAAAAAAATTACATAGACAAAAGTTGAAAGTCACTTGATCTTGGGAGTCATCCATGTTATGGAGTGAATTAATTTCTAGAGATCATATCAATATTCAAAGCCTCAAGGTCACCATCAAGTGACTCTTTTTATGCTCTACAAGTTTTATCCAAAACATTTTCTCTTAATAAAATTCATGACTATAAGATTGAAGAATTTTTTGGACCTTGAAATAATCTCTTAGAAATTACTTCATCTCATATCATGTGTATAAAGCTGAATGTCAAGTTTTCCATTCTTTTCATTTTTGGCCTAAAAAATAAGGGTTTTTATTTTTTTAATCAAGTAGACCTTCGAATGACCCCTAAATTCTGTTCCAATATTGTCATCAAGTGCCCTACAACTTTTGCCTCTGAACATTTGTAACACCTAAAAAAGGTTGATCCAATTTGAATAATAAGAATTAACCGGGAATCGAGATAGTTGAATAGAAGGGGATAGAACGTGAGTCAAAAATGTGACTTATGTCTTTTAAAATTAAAATTAAGTAAATTCAATCATTATAGATTTCTAAACACAAATAAATAATAATGTATAGGTTTTAAGAAAATTTAATTATAAGAAACTTAATAATTTTGTGTTTGAATAAAATTGTAAAAAGGACTAGTTATTATTCGCGTAGTACTGAACAGAACTTTCGATGAAACATAACGCTGATGTGGCGAGATTTGGAATAAAGTCCATTATACCGGAAGAGTGAACCCTGAGACTGTAACGGAAGGAATGTTTTCACCATGAAGTTAGCAGTCCAGTAAGGAGCTTAGAGGAGTGAGGTTGTGTAAAAAGTCTTTGTCAGTAGATGACGGTTGAGTGATTTGAACTTGTTTAAAACATAAAGAAACTTTACAAAATGTAGTACAAGTGTAAATAGAGTCTTATTTGACAGTCTAGTTGGGAGCCTTGAACAGAATAGTTGTATTTTTAGAGTCTGAGTAAAAAAACGTGGCGAAGATAAAAACGTGCTTTTTGACTCTAGTTAGAAGTGTTAGAATGAACTGTTATATTGGGAAGTGACGATATATCTTTGTTGAGTTAAATATGTAATTCAAAGACTTTAGTAGAAAGTACGGACATTATGTGATGCAATAAGTTGATGTAGAACAATAGAAAATATAAAGGGTTTAATAATCATCAGTCGATTAGGGATAAGAGTGTGTTAAAAACTCTGTTTGAACTATTAATTTGGTTAGACGTTTCACGCGAATAGACAATTTACAATTAGCGAGTGCATGACAATGTGATAGACTATTGAACAGATTTTCTTTTATAAACATTCATAAAAATGCAAATATAATTTCGCTACGGAGGCGAGACGGCATCCTTAGGACGACAATGAACACTTTAAGTTATATGCAATGTGAATATGTTCTGGTAACTTGTGTTACATCACACTATATTTACTCTGTTATTATATAGAAATTTATAACGTTTAGTATTTTGATTTTATAATATAAATTTGATTTGTAAAAGATAGTAATTTCTTTTTATGTACATGACTAATAAGTGTCTAATGACACATTTATCCTTATTCAAAGAACGTACAATTCATACTAAAAGAAAAGTAAATGTTTTCAATTTTTTTAATTTTTTTTTATTCATAGAATAGTTCAATTGAATTTTTGTTGCAACATAAAGTCAATTTTAAATTCATGGAATAATAAATCAGTTCTCCTTCTGAGAAAATAAAAAGAAAAATAATTTAACTAAGATAATAATTATATTTATTTTCATATGTCCCTATAACATGTTGATGTATAAAAAATAACTTGTCTTTAATAAATTTATGTAAAATTTCAGCATAGAAAAGAGTTAGAATCACTGTGGAGTACATTTTTAAAAGAATTCATGCCCTGAGATTTAAATGTAAACTTATTTTCTTTTACAAAATTAGTAAGCGCCTACCTGGCGCCCATTAGCTGAGCAAATAACTTTAAAATCATTAAAATTATAAGTAAAATTAAATTAAATTCATTCTTTTTGTAATAATGTAATTTTATATGAAACCCTACAGTTTTACATTTATTACACATTTTTTTCATAAAACATCATCCTGAACATTCGTGATATCTTACCTCACTTTTCGTACACTTTATATATATATTGTGTAAATTTGAATTATTAATTATGATTATGTTGAATACATGTTTCAAACTCATAGTTTTAACTTCTCAATTTACAACCTGTTTCATTAGTTCTTGAAATATACGCCAAAGTGATTTTAACAGATAAATTCCAGTAAATTCTTACTAACAACTGCTATCAGACATTACATTAATTTAGATTTGGAAAGATGTTTTAGTAAATTGTTAAATGTTACAACTTATAATGGAACATTTGTTATTTCAGTTACCTAACTGCAGGGCGAAGTAGTTCTGAACAACCTATAAAGGACTTTGTTGACACTACAACCAAAGATTCATCATTTGCCTAGTTGAAAGATAACCTATTGTATTGATGAAGCCTATTTATTATTACTTAGCTATAAGTTTTTTTGTGTAAAATTGTTGTTATTAAAGAGTATGATTATATACTGTATTATTACTACTCGTGTTGTAAATACTGGGTTTATGCAATACTCTGTCGAATATGGTACAAAGTAGTAATCAAAACACCATACTAAAATTAGCTATATTATTACTCATTTCAGAACTATAAATACATATAATTAAATTATAAATAGATTAATTGTGTTTCAAATCCAGTTATTTTCTAGAAAATTGTTATTTAAATGGCTCTCTTCCTGAAATCATAAACTTATTGTGATTTAGATGTATATATATATTTGATATGTTTATAGTTTAGATAAGTAGGCTATACTGAATTTAAAATGTTTATATAAAAATG
The DNA here is from genome assembly GCA_963513935.1 of Aphrophora alni. Lineage (NCBI taxonomy): Eukaryota > Metazoa > Arthropoda > Insecta > Hemiptera > Aphrophoridae > Aphrophora > Aphrophora alni. The sequence continues at coordinate 43,282,288 of OY740765.1, forward strand.
TGGAGAGTCAAATTGTAATGGTTTATATTGGAACACACCATTATTTATTAAATTTTTCATTTTCCACAACAAAATTTTTATTTTTATTGAACAAATTATGAAAAATAAGATCTGTAAGTATGGTGTTTGAAGTATTTTGAAATTATTTGTCCCAAGGTATACAGGAACATTATATTGATGCACCCAAATTGAACAAGAGATTCTAGGAAAGATATAGAAAGGCGATCATGCGAATAAATATAAAAATATGGTTTAATTGTTTCAGTACAAATCTTATTTTAATTATGTAATATGTATTTGACAGCACAGTTCACTTTTTAACCATAACGAAAAATACTAAATTCACGTAAACATACGTTGTGTATGTATCGAAATGAGAATTCAGAATACCATATTCACTTCTCAAAGTCGATTTTAAAAGTAAGTCATATTTAAAACAGTTAAATTCAAACATAAAATTACAGGTTGGTGTTAATAAACGAAACTTTGAATACATTGTAACGATCAATATAAACATCCAATATCAAGATTCATATATCACTGATCCATGCATATTGAACATAATTTGAATCATATTAGTTCTATTAAAATATTACAATTCATAATAGTAATATCATATATCAACAGTATTTTATGTAAATAATAGTTGAATTATGTTAATATAAAACCTAACCATACCTAACCAGTCTATGACAAAAAGACAAGTTAGGTAAATTCTTTTATATTCCTATTTCATGACAAAGTACAATTATTGCCAAAAGTTGTATTACACATCCAGAATTAGTCTGATTGATAATAGTCGATATTGATTTTATTGTAATTCGTCATCTATAATTACTTCAATTCTTTAGACTGTACATAGCATAAATGAATGTGAATTTGATACTATTAATTTTAACTTTAAAAAAGTGAATTGCGCTCAAAAATTTTCTTTTTCAAAGTAACACGATTTTCACAAAATGTTCTAGTTATTTTCATGACAACTACTTATATCTGTACAGAGTTTCCAATTGAACAAATTTTTTTATCTGTATTATTTTGAAAAACATATTTTAACCACCATTTTTAAAGCCAATTCATGGGCTCCCCCATCTCTAAAATTTAAAAGATATTTATTACTATAATCTGTGTATAATGTGTACTATAAAATAAAAACAACTACTACTACACATAATTTGCATTTTTTACAAAAAGTTCCTCAACAATATCGTTTGTACTTAATTAACACTACCAGTGTGATCACAACACTAGTTATTACTCTGTTCTAAATAATATAAACAAGTATCTATATTTTCAAGACATACTTTTATAATATAGTTCATCTGTCATTAATCTTGTTTAATTGAAATTGTTACAATTTTAAAGAAGTACCTACTCAGTGGTGTCACTCATGGTGTTGCCCCCTACAGTAATATATTTTGTGCTAATGTTATTATAACTCATAATTTCCAAATAACCATATTTCCGAATGTAATGGCAATTAATAAGATAAACAACTAGGAAAATTGTTAAAATGTTTTATTTCTTGTTGTTCAAAGGAAATAAATCTCTCCTAGCCTTTGAATAAAAAGTCATTGTCAGAAAAGAACAAGAGTTGGTCAAGAGAGACTTTATAAGGAAGACGGAAGAAAGGGATCTAACCCAAAGACAATTAATTAAAAAGATGACTATTTTCTTCTTGTAGAAAGGAGAAAACTCGCTCAGTCGTCATTGCCTTATAAAAAAAAGAACACTAAATAAAGTGTTTGTAGCCCTCAAATACTCTAATAGCATCAGGGTCGGAAAATAACAGCTGATAGGAAAGGTGAATGAAAGTGAACTAACCTAAACAAAAATTAAAAAGACTACTTTGAATTACATTTTTCTTGTTGTTGATAGGTGTAAAATCTCTGTCATCGGCTTATAAAAAAAGAACATTAAAAAGACCCCTTAGCTCTCAAATATTCTAGGGTCGGAAAAGAACAACAGTTGGTCAAAAGACACCTAATAGGAAAGATTAAAGAAAAGAGGAGAAATCTCTCTGTCTTCATCTCCTTATAAAAAAAGGGAAAAAAGAACATAAATAAAGACCTCTTAGCCCTTGAACTCAATAACATCAGTGCCAGAGTAGAATGAGTTGGTCAAGAGAGATGTGATAACAAAGATGAGAGAGAGGGATCTAGCATAATACTACACAGAAAAAAATGTAGATCCAGCTGGATTGCTACATACTCACTATAAATGAGCCCTCGAGAAGCTTTAAATTATAATAGCATACAACCTAAATGTACAGTACGATGTCAATTATTCGAACTAACCGATAACCGATTTGTTCAGATTATTAAACAAGAAAAGTTATTAATTAAAGGTATTAAAAAACATAATTACAATTCTGTGCTTACATTTTTATTAAATGAATGTAAATGCAGTAGTACAAAACACTCATAACAGTAGTACATAACATGCATAAATACCTGCAGCACTATAAAAGTCATTTTGATCAATATATAATCTTTGTTGGAAAAAAACCTTTGGAATAATTTGAATAATAAATATCAAATCTATTATTAAAAGTCACTTGAACCATTTAAACTGAACTGCAAATATTGTCCCCTCTCCCACAAAATTATGAAGAATAAGTTCGGATAATTGACATCCTACTTTGAATCCAACCTTAAATGGTTGAATATATCAAAATCAGCCCAAGCAATATTGATTAAATGTGGTGAAATTAGTGCATAAAGATTTATCTTTGTTTCACTGGTTATGATTCTCAGCAGACGAGAATGTAGTTCATTTTCAACTTTTACCCAGCATTCTCTAAATAACTTGTACCAATCATACTATTATGGACTGAGAGAAATACTAGTCTCCAAACTGAGACTATTATTAAGTCTCGAATAAATCTGAGATGAAGTGACACCTTTATTTGTCTAAAATCCGTGATGATTTTTTTCTCTTGTTTAAAAGTAAAAAAAACCATGATCATCATTTTATAAAGAAAAAAAACATAAAATAAAGATCCCCAACCCTCAATACTCTAATAGCATCAGGGTTGGAATAGGGCATCAAGAAAGATCTGATAGGAAAGATGAAAGAAAGAAGTCTAACTCTCAAGGCTTCATGAAAAAAAAGTGTAGATCTAGCTAGGATCCTTTGGAAATGTTACCACCCATTGTAGTGAGCCCCTAAGGATCTGTAATGATAATTCGTTGTGAAACACTGCTGTGTTCCTTCTGCTCCGACATGTTGATTACAACTGACTTCTGTTGGAAGGAGGAATTAGTATACTAATGACAAGTTCAAACATGCATGAAAATTCTTGTTTACATTTGAACACCTCTCCTACAATGTCACAAAATATTGATGCATTCTAAAATTGACTATTATGTCTCAATAGATCTTTTTTTTAACATTTTAATTTCTTTAAATTTATTGATATAGGTTCATAAATACCAGTTAATTAGCCTAACAAAAATGTTTTTATCATTATAATTGGAAATATATTTTTTTAAATAAACAATTTAAATAAAATAAATTTAAATTAAATAAACAATAAACTACTGAAATGCTGCACAAAAATTATAAAGACCTCCAAATAAAATATTTGTGTTAACTGTATTAATGACACCACTGAAGATATATTTAAGGTTAAAATTGTGTTAGCCTATTGCAAGTTTAATTCTATGATCCAAAATATACAACCGCTTTAAATAGGGTTAAAATGCATATAATTATATTTATATATATATACACAATATATCAATTACCATTTACCATTTACATCTAGTCTTATTAAACCAATCATGATGGAACATTCCCTCCTTAACAATATGGCTTACTGTTTTGATAATTGCTTTCAAAATGTAACAGTGTCCTTAATTTATTTGCATTTTTCAAAATGTATTATTTATTCCTATAAAAAAAGAACAGGCCTTGTTTACGGGGATCAAAACATTAGGTTATTTGTTTGAGGTTATATGTATTCATGATTTTATTGTTCATTTTGTATATTTTATTATGAAGATTATAAATTTATTGTTAATAAATATAAATAAAATGTAAATTGTTTAAATATTTCATCACGTCTACCTAATAACATACGAGATTTCATATAGATAATTTATAATTATATATCTTTTATTAAATTAAAAAAATTGTGGTATTATACTGAAAATAAATAAATTTTATATTTAATGTGTCTAGATTTGAAATGAGTCTGAATTTTGTAAAATAGACTCATTTTACTTTCCTAAAAATATTTTGTTTCCTCTAAATCCTACCAAAATGGTTTTGATATATGAGGCTTGTCGAGAAAGCAGATACCATTCTCCTGCACTACTGTTGCACAACTACTATTGGCGCTACACATGCCTGCTACTTTCCCTGGTTCATTGGCTTTTCACAACTCCCATTACAGATAGACCAGTGTGATAGACCGATTGTGAATTACAGTCTGTTATACAAATTTTAAAAGCAAGAAATGTCAGACCTGCGGAAATTTATCAGTAGAATTGTGAAACGTATGGTGCAAATGCAATGGGCATAATGGAATGGTGTGAAAGTGGCTGAGACAGTTCAATTAAGGAGGAAAGAATGTGCATGATAAGGCAAGGACATAAGTTTCCTCAAATTTTAAGATGAGTTCTTCATGAAATTTTGACAAACCGTTTAGTTTATTGGAAACTGTGCTATCGTTGGGTGTCTAAAATGCTGTCTGATTTACAGAAACCAAACTACTTTTAACTGCTTTCAGTTTTGTCCGATACAGTGATGAAGGTGATTCATTTTTTGAGAAACTAAGAGAGTCTATAAATTAATAAAATATGTTGTGGAAATCAAACAGTTATAAAATTTAATAGATATGTACCCACTATGAGAAGTCTTCAACATCATCAGAGATTGTTATAAACTTATTAACTTATAGACAGAAAGGAGAGGAGTGGATTCTACTTCTGAAACCAAGTCCAACCATGAGATTAATAATGTTGAGATAAAATTACCGTATTATATACATTTTCAGAGTTCTACAAGCCTAAAAATTGTTCAGATATGTGACTATTAAAATTGTTGGCTGTTTATACTCTAATAATTAGATTTTCTGATTGAAACTTGCCTTGTTCAGACATGTGGCTGTACATCAAAATGTTATTTAGTTGAACTTCTGATATATAAGTTGTCTGTATAGTTAAAAGCCCAATAACACTTACAGTCTTAAAAATTAAACAGTAATTATATATTGTTCCAAATTATATCTGACTCTGAAACTTGGGTAAAACTGTATATTTTTGAATACTTAAATGAGCTGTTTAAACCCAAATATATAGTTTTTCTGAATTAGGAATATTCTTCAGTATTGACTGATCACAGTCTACTAAAATGAAAAACCAAAAATTTATGGTCACGTTTAACCATAAAGGTTAAACGTGATTGGCTCTTAAGATACTTTTAAACTATTAAATTTGTGTTAACCTGGATAATTACAAAGCCAAATTTTACTTTTAACAAGGAACTTTGATGTTATTAAGAACAAGAGGAAGGTTTTGACTGTATCTGTTTTGTTTTTAACATCATTTTTAAAACTATATTGTTTTTTAATACTCTAGATTAACTCAAAATGGAGTACTTGGGCATTGTGACAGTCAAGATCGGACATAAGATTAGTTTTACGTTGGTTCCTTCTAAAATTCATTGCACTAAATTAGGTAATACAGTTGTTGGTTGAAAAGTAGTTCAAATATCTGCTGTAATCTGTACTTTTTCGGTGAGAATAATGTGTACTTGTACAATGTTTTTGGGTTGTCGCAAGAGTTCACGCTGATATTTTTGATATGTTAAAAATCACTTGTATGATGAAGAAACGTCTCAGGGATTTGTAGTAACGTTACTACCGGAGGTATTTTATTTTCGTATATACACGTTTGTCATCACCTAAGTCGCAGACACTATAGAAATGGCTGTGCAATGACCAACATCGCTCAGTCGTAGACGAAGAGTGAAGAACAAAGGACATGGACTTGTGTCCAGGTTATTTGAGTACCGGTAATAAGGTTTTAGATCTATTGCCAGTCGAACTATATCTGCCGTTGTACAATTATTGTGGTCCGGGTATTAAACTAGCCAAGAGATTAGCTCATGGTGATAGAGGAGTGAATCCTTTGGACGAAGCTTGTAAAGTGCATGATACCGTAAAGGCGGACAATATACTAGCAGGTAAAGCTTGGAGTAGAGTTAAATCGGCGGACACATCTTTGGGTGAACGTGCTGCTTGATTCACCATATCAACTGCTGTGAAAGCAAAAGCAAAGTTAGGAGGTGGGCGGGGGAATAGGAGGAGAAGTGGGCGAAAGCGCATGGTTCAACAATTGTTGAGTCAGTTGAAGGGTAAAGGACTTTACTTGAAACCGTACAAGAGGAGTGGATGTAGGAGATGTTGACGACCCAGTAAAAAAAAATATTTATAGATTCGATTCAGATTATACATCCATTCACTTGGAAAAATATGCTGTTAAACTGAAATACCACATTTCAGAGTTTATATGAGACACTGTTTTATAATAAATACATATTGAGATGGTTTGGTATAATACCCAAACTGCTCGTCTCAAAAACGAAAAAAATTGAAGATTTTATAAAAATTAGTTTTTTACTAAATTAAAATAACCAGTATCAACAGGTTGACAAAGCCTTATATGATTCTATTCGAGGGTGAGAGTGTTCAAAGATAAGTAATTTGTAACCACTTATATAGAATTGTAATTAACTGACCTGCCCATACAGGAGAGATGAATCATTCTAGTAAAAGATAACATATTAAAATTAATTTTTGTAAATTTTTTAAAATTATTTTGGATTATAAATGTTAAAGAGTAACTAAATATAGTTAACTGTATTAAAAGAATTTTAGTATCATTGTTAGTTTAAAAGTTAGAGTTAAAAAACCAAACATGGTATAATAAAGCTTAATAAGTATAAATTCATTTTGCAAAATAAAAATTTACAATTCATAAAGATTTCTTTCAGAAAAACGCTGTCAAAAATCACTCTTGAGACGTTTTTCTCAAATATAAGAAAATGTAAGAAAGTTTCGAGGGTAGTAAAAATAACATTTGATAAAGGGCATAAAAGGAAACACATTTGGTAAGTTTGGTCAAAATCGGCCAAACCGATGATGAGAAATAAAATAAGGAAAGGTTAATTTGGTTAAATCAAAATTTAGCGTTTAAAAAGATAAATTTTATAATACAGTTAGATTAACAAGAGATAATATTGGAAAATTGAATCGTGAGAAGCATGCATTTGTTAAAATGGGGAAGGGGGGGTTCTAACACCAAGAAAGCATACGCCAAATGACGAAAACTTGGAGATTCCATAACGTCTTAAAAGAACTACGAGGATAAACCAAGAGGATTCTTTCGTTTCAGGATAAGGGCAACAAGGAACTAAAAAACAATTATTGAAATCTTGAAAGGATCAACAGTTGGTTATATGAAAACATTCAAACTCGAATAATTTGAAAAGTTATGTTTAGATAAACACCGTTCGAGTTTTAATGTAACCTAAAAAGCAAGTGGAAGAAAAGGATGCCTTCAGAATTTCCAAATTCGCAATAAAAAAAGAGTTATGGCATATTAGAAGAAAATTGTAAAAAAACCTTGAGCGACAAGTACGAACATAAAATGAGGTAGGTCACCATCTCCACTACGCAGTTAGGAGGGGGGGGAAGTTCTGCTAACAGCAGACAAGGCAGATCAAAATAATAAACAAATGATAAGGGGTAATTAAGAAATAGTTTGGTGAAAATAGCTCGACAAATAGATGAAGGAAGCTCAGTACATCATCCTACTGTGAAGAAAGGGTTGAAAACTAATCAAAACAATGGGGAAAAAACATTAAGAGCAAAAAGGGAAAAATTAGAGGGAAAGTTACAATTTTGGAAGAACAAAGATTACTTCATTGAGATTGGAGAAAATTAAATATTCGGACTTCATCATCGTACCTAGTAGATCAATTTCTGGATTCTATAGTGGACCAAGTTGGTCATAATTCTACTACTCAACTACACTCGAGATATAAAGACTTAAAAAATTTTCGTCAAACAAATATTGGACTTAGAAGATTAAAAAAAAAAAAAATTTCGGCTTTATAAGAAACATGTTATAGCTTCGTGAAGAAATAAGACAGTCTTAGCATTGAAGAACACGAGCTACTAAAGGAAATTAACATTTAAAACTTTGCATTGACCTATCGCTGATATGATTCAAGAAACTTCGAAAAGCACAAAATTTATTACAAGATACCACTTCAGACTGAGTTGGGAGTTCCTACGCTAGAAGAATAAGAGTACGAGGCATCGGGAGAAAATATTCAACCGACACTATTCAGATTTTCGGGATCGTCTACCTGTATTGACCAACTTGAAATCATTGAGGAACGGGACTGACACAGCCTTACTACTGAACACCATTCAGGAGCCAAAGCCATATTAAAACGTACCAAGGTACCCTATTTCGAATAAACAAATATTCGCTATATCGTTAAATAAAATTTGAAGACAGATAAAATAAATTAGGAAAGTTTTAAAATATTTTAAATTGAATTTTCTCTTAAATATCTGCTACTCGTAGTCATAGGATCTTAAAGTTAATATTGAAATAATACATAAACTTAGAATTTTAGTTTTAATTTGTACTTGTTTATTAGTAGAACATAATCGTAAACAATAGTTGATAAAGCTTTAGATAAATTTATACCTAATAAATCTATTTTATTTTTTAAATGAAATAAAATAAACTTACTATTTGTTTATATATGTTTTAATTTGTCTTTGATTGAATTTATGTTTGAATATTAATAATTGAATTTCTTGTGTGTTTTTATTTTAACATAGTTTTAAGTATATTTTGAAAGATAAATAATAATAGTCTTTTGTAATTGTTCTGTTTTCAATTATACTTGATTCATATTGTTTTAATATTAGGTTGATTGATAGTGTACACTATAAAGATTTTAATTAAAATTTTAATATCTGTTTGTGTAATTAATATTGTATAAAAATATTAGTGCTCATATTTTACATTGTTCATATTGATTTTGCAAACAGCTTTTTCAAATAGACACACCTCAAGAAAGAGGTCTAATTGAAAGAGAAAGTAAAACTAGTCAGAAATTAAACAAAAGGGATGTTAAACTTAACTTCAAATTAAACTAAAAATAAATCTTGCTCCAAACAAGTAAGTGAGATTCATTCTTGCAATCAAGCCGTAATCCCAAAATCAAAAATAAGAACGAGTGAAAGGTGAGCTCGTCGCAGAACGGACAGTATCTTTTACTTCCATCAGCTTATTGGACTCTGTATTTGTCCACTCTTCTTCCCATTACTTACGCAAAATAATTAACTGTCGATACAAAGTCATACCATAACTCCAACATAGCTGAAGTCTGTGTATGGAACACAGAATATCTTAAACCAAGGGGTCTGTAAAGCACTTTTGGAATCAGAACACAAAAGATAGTGATGGAAAACATATGGAACGGTATTAAGGCCTATCAAAATAGCAAAGAGTTCGGCGGAAAATACACTATAAGCTGACGGTAATCCATACATATACATCCGATTGGATGAGTAATATGCTCAACCGACTTTACTGTCCAGTTTAGACCCATCTGTGAAAATAATTTCACTGGATGGGTATTTATCAAGTATACAGTGAAACTCCTGACCATATACTACATCAGGAGTGTTGTGCTTGATGAACCGGGACAGTGAAAAATCAAAAGTTGGCACTTGTGGAGCCATAGAGGAATCAAACACGGAGTATACACATTCATTGGAGGAAGTACAAGGTCCAAATTGTCAAGGATTGGACAATTTGCAGTAGTGTTCTAATGCAAAATGGAGCAATACTAATCTGATGAGATTCATATCTGTCAGCCAAAGGGTTATTAAAAACAACGTTGTAAGCCAGATAATACAGTTTGAAGCGCAGACTACAAATATAAACTATTTATGCTAGAGACCGTAGGTACTTGGTGGTATTCCATTTTAAATAAAATTAAAACAACAATTTTTTTTAGTATCAACCACAATGTTTTAATAGAAACTTGCCGACCATGGTTTCGCTAGTTAAAGCATTGTCAAGGACTTATACAAGAATGAAACAATAGGGTTCAGAACACAATATATACACATTATAACAACAGCTGGGTTTTCCCTTATAACCTAGATGAGAAAGGTAGAGGAAGGGAGTGGAGAGGAGGGTCAATGACTTGACTTGTTTAATGGTTTCAAAAGTGGGGAATTACTTAAATCTAATTGTTCATTTAAAACTAACTAGAGTCCTCATGTCCTAACCTCCAACTCCTGTCATGCTCACTTAATCTAGTTTTAAAATTTCTACCAGTTTGCCCTATATAAGTAGCGTTACAAATTTTACAAGATAATTGATAGACCCCACATTTACTCATTTTTGGTATTTTATCTTTACTGTTAATTAACAATTTACCCAAATTATTGTCTACATAAAATGCTGGTTTGCAACTTTTTTTATTTTCCAATAGTTTACCGAATTTATAACTAATTTGACCAACATAACCTACGTTCCGCCATTTCGTGGATTTGTTGTCACACTCACTGGGGAAAATATGTTTTGTTAGAGGTACAGTTATCTTTCACCCCACTCCACAGGTCAAAGACATATAACAATAACTTGACAAAGGGCCAGCCCATGCCTCTACCTTACTGATCAACTGATCTGTGGAGTGGGAGGGATTTTAGCTTGCACTCAGGTTATCATAGTTTTAGGTTTAATTTTATTTCATTAGTAGATATGTAACTTTAGATTTAGTTTATAAGCAAGACCCTCCGATGATGATAACCATGTTATCAAAATGTACATCAGGGCATTAAGTGGAAATAATTAATAAAGAACAATTAATCAGATAATTGTGTTTTATTAAGTTTCTAGTGATTGTGGTTAGGGGCAAATTCGAATTATTATTATTATGACTGTCTCTGGAAAATCCTTTTTCTCCAATCAGTCTCTCTTAATAGCATAGAGCTCTTATCCCAAAGAATAGCGTGATGGGTCTTTCACGGTTAAAATTATATCCCAGTACGGACCTGGAGTTAAGGACAAATTAAAAATATTAGAAAAGACATTTACAAGGTTAGCTCACCATTAAATTATATAACATTTTTGATCAAATGTAAAAACAATAAATTTATTCCATGTGGCTTACATCTAAAGTCTCCTTCTAAATCATGTAGCTTCTACATGAAGCTAGCAGGAAATTATTTTTCCATAGAATCAAATTTGAACATTTCAGCAAATTTAATTCAAAAAGTTTAATTAAGGATGTTTACTTCTTAGCTTAAAGCTGTATTAAAAACAGATGATTTTGATAAAATTTTATATAGTTTCGAGGCTAGATACTTTAGAGTTTTTAATAAGAAAAAGTACTAACAAATTTCCAAATTAAAAAATTGTAATGTTGTTTGTAACATTTCTGATTCAGAACCAACATGAGTTTCTTTTTCTAATTATTTAAAAAACAACTTCGTAGTAAATTTGTCGAATCGATTTTGGAATGAAAATGAGTGCATGGTATTGAACAAAGGATTAAATTTCAGTATTGCTCCTAAAGGTATTTCTAGGATGGGTATTCGTCCATCAAAAGAAATGGGGCAGGGCAGTCTGATCAGGTCAACCAGTTCCACTTCTTCAAATCCATAATTAGGTGGCAGGTACACAGCAAATTGTCATTTTGTATGGTGTAGTCATCGTTATAATGGTGCTTGAATGATGCTTGGTTATCACTGCTTGCAATGAAGTCCTAGGTTCCTGTGGTTCATCTGTACGTACCACAAATGAAGTTGTGGGCAAGTAAGTTGTGACATAGTCATTTCTAAAAACTGAAAACCCCTACACAACTACATAGATACCTACACAACTACACATACATACCTAACACCACTTCGTAAATACTTACAGCCCTACATACATTACCACTACACACACCCTACAGACTCATTCAAGTGAGTACAGGGTTGGCCGAAAATTTTTGATTTATATCTTCACGTTTCATGACGTCAAGATACTAAATACGTGAGTTTTGACATGTTGTCTGTCTGTTGTTGTTGTCTATATGTAAAAGTGATAGTGATCACAAAAATTAAGATAGGAACATGAAATTTAGTATAGGGTACTTTAGTGTGCTCATATAGAACCCTAATGAAATTCAGAACAATTTCAATAAAAATGTAAAAATGGCGGCCATTTCCAACAGTTTTTCCCTTGCCAAACTCGTGTTATTCAACTTGTAGATTTTCATTTTTATAGTGAAGTTTTTGTCAAACACGTTAATTTGAACTCTGATCTCCCAATAAAATGTGATAGTCGACACGAGCGAAGTGAGTGGAGATTTTTCGATAAATACACATCTACGAGGTTCTCTCTAGCCAACGCTAAAAAGAAATGATACAGACAATTACGAGATCCAAAAACCTTTGTATCAACTATTTTAAACAAACTTATCCTTCCATAAACATCTTATCACTGACTCTTTTATTTTATTAAAATCGAGCTTGGGTTCATTTTTGTTTTTTCAGATTATTTTTGAACCAAAATATTTATTTACTTGGTTACATAAGAATTTGGGTCATTAATCGTCTCATTTCATTAAATTTGTACAACCGCTTTTGAGAAATAAATGCAATAAATGTTTTCTGTGTGTAAAACCGACGATTTTTGATGTATTCATTTGAAAAATAATGCATCATAAAGACTTTGTTTTTTGCGCACTTGTCAAAATTAACATAAATAATGTGTGTACCAAATTTGAACCCAATATTTATCTATTTCAATAGTTATAATGCGTTTTGTAAACTTAAGGAATGATGATCCTTTGACAGAGCATAGGCGGTGGTTCCCACTATGTCCCTTTTTGAGCGAACTACACAGCGTAAGGCTATATTGGGGACAACTTCAAGAACTACTGGAGTATATATATATATATATATATATATATATATATATATATATATAGAGAGAGAGAGAGAGAGAGAGAGAGAGAGAGAGAGAGAGAGAGAGAGAGAGAGAGAGAGAAAGAGAGAGTTTGTAAGTGAACGGTTTTGTATATTTCCTTAAGCCTGTATGTTTCTGTTCATTGCCAATTTCATTAAATCGACTTATAACTTAATTCTAGTATGTGTGTGTATTGGTTTTAACGTTATACTACCATTAACTTTACTTTTTACAATTACGTTAGTAATAGCTACATTTAGTTTTACATAAAAATTCTGTCCCGAAAGTTTCAGTAAAAATCGGTTCACCCATTGTTTCGTTATGTTGAATAAAACTGTTTGCCTTTTCAAGACCTAGTTTTACCTAACCAAATGTCGCTACATAGAATCATACAACTCCTTTTATGGTGGTACGAGGAGTGATATTAACTTTATTTCTCATGATGAACTAGAGGTTAGACGATTGTCAGACTACCTTGTAGTTAAACCGAACCATCAAAAACCGACGCTTCCCATCAGACAAATTTTAGATTAGCTCCACTATGACGCTGTTCCGGTATCATGAGACTCTATAAACGTCTTGATAGTGATCGCGATTTTCGCTCTAACATCCAAAACCACAGTGATAATGAGACAGTATTACTTTTTTATTTATATAAAAGGTATTTGTTCTCAGGACCGGTGACAGAATTCTCCGGCCCCTAGGCAACTGAGGAGTATGGGCCCCTAAATCCCAAAACACCCCTACCCCCTCACTTTATGTAGACCAAAACTACGAAATTGCAGGTTATTTTATAACCAAGACTTACCTGATTATCTGCATTTTTTGGAAAAGAAATGTGTACAGATAAAAACACATAACCATACATACATGTACATGTACATAGTACATGTGTATTATTATTATGTACTTATAATATGTATAAGTACATATTGGCTTATGTACTTATATCTTTTGATGTACTTATATTAAATAAAGTCATGTAAGGGGAAAGGGATGGGGAAATATTTTTGAAATAAAAACTTTTTGACGGTTTAACAGAAAAAGTGTTTTTATTATACAGTAATTAATTGTAAATTACAGTAAATTGTTGTATTGTATATTGTGTTGAGTAATTTTTGTATACCGCAGTACTGCTGCACTATGTATGCCATAAAAGATGCAAATAAATAATAATTATTATTATTATTAAAACTAGGACTTACTTGCACTTGAACATTTTAAAAAGTCATAATAAAACATACTTTTTCTGTTTTTACTTTATGAAAACAACTCTTCTAGCCCTCTTTCTTGCAAAGTCCTCAATAATATCATCATATTGGAACTCCTTGTCAAATCAGGTTCCATCCCCAAGATGCTCAGATCGTCCATTATGTCTTGGTTCATTGTTGATCAATTGACACTGTTAATTTTTTTCATTACACGGAACTTCTCTCACCGTGACTTACAGATACAGGGATGCAGAAAACGATCTGATTGCTATGGGTGTATTTGGGAACAAGCCATCAAACTTTATTTTACTTAGTGCATTCAAAAATTGTAAAGCTTATAACGACGTTTCTCCTAAGTTGGTCTTATGTATTAACTTCAGGTGTTGGATTTCATTGAAAATGTCAGTGCCTACGTCATCTTTATATGTTTGAAACAAAGTCAAACACTGCTTTTCAATTTCATTTTCATCTTCATCATATGTCCAAAGTCATTTTAAAAAGTCACTAATCTTTTTGAAAAATTGAAATCTTTGAGTAAGGCCCCAATAATAGTGTCAATAAGTTTATAGAAAACATTAATTCTGAAATTAATTATTTATATAATTACGGTTGGAAAATAGGTTTACAGAAACAGCACACACACACACACCCGATCAAACACTTACACAGGACACGTTCAAACACAGCTCTCGGATTAGGTTAAGATCTCATCTTAGATCACATTAGGTTAGGTTACAGTCACAAATTTTATGTCCGATGTGTAACACGATACATAGAAAAACATCACAATTTCAGTCAGAGGTTATGGTCATGGATCATATGATAGTCTAATACACTATATAACAGCACAGACTTATATGAAAATACAGGTGTTGCACTCTCCAAAAATGAAACTATCAATCATATACAGTATATAAGTCCGAGTGGTACACTGTAGTAGCAGTGTCATATACATATTTCATACATGTACAATTATGGATAGCCATGCTCCGGTAGCCCCTGCAGAGAAACATTAAGTATATTACACATTTACAAAATGCAGGTGGAGCGCTCTACTAAATAATGTTGATACTTTTAACTGTAATAGCGACACTCCATACAGGGCACTACCCAAAGCTTATATTGTCGCTTAAGAATACGAGTAATACAATGCATGATAGCTCAGTCGGTATAGTCTCTGGCTTCAAATACAGATTTCGATTATTTGAATCCCACTGGGGAAATAAAAATTTAAGTGTGTGACGTCACAGAGCATGATATCTAATGTGTAGTGATGTCACAAGATAGCTGACATTATGGTAGTCAAAATAGAGGATGAGAGAGAGGGGGAGGTAAGTACTATAGTGATTCAAAATACTTTTGGGTTGGATAATGAGGTCAATAACCGCAGGTCATTCCATCGAGGTTACAATGTTTCATAAGACACGCTATTCGCCCAGGACATTTGAATAACAAAATCAACAATCTTCAGTTGTTACATCAGCGATAGGAATTTATATGTGTTAACCTCACATAGGAGACGGGAATTTCAATGTGCTAACCATACAGGTGACGACGATGGACATGTCTCAACTCATTTTTTGGTTTGAAGATGAAGCGTGAAGATCACTCAAAAATGGGCCATGAAAGGTGAAGATCAGTCGAAAAAGGGCCTTGAAACATCAAAAACGGGCCTAAAACGTACATATTAGTGAAAAACGGGACATGAAAAATGAAGATCAGTTAAAAATTGGTCTTGAAACGTGAAAATCAGTCCAAAACAGGCCAGGAAAAGTGAATATCAGTCAAAAACGGACCATGAAACATGAAAATCTTTAAAAAAACTAGCCATGAAACATGGAAGATGGGCCAAAAATGACTTGCTTCAAGTTTCAACATTCTTTTTTGTTTAGTAATAATAATATTTTAGTATTTCAACTTACAGTACAGTCACAATCATTTTTCACCTATTCATTAACTTTCTAACACGTTTCAATGCTTCGTGGCGCCATCTTCAGAGTTATCTTATCCATTTTTTAGATGTCGTTAACACTTCAAAATAATATATACTTTATAATCATATATACACAAACACAAATTAAACACTTACTAAAATTAAAAAATACAAAACCCTGTTTATGTTCCATGGTCTTCTGTCTAACTGTTATATCATGTGACTGGCTTATCTCTTTCAGATGAAAGTTCGTGTTGGACTATTTGTACTTTTTTAATCTTCTATTGACATTATTGTATTATATATTTCATTTGAGCTAAACTTGAGTTTGTCATTTAATATTAAGTTTGGTCTTGATTTGTGTGCTTTGTATATCTCGCATTTGTCCTATTCATATTGTAAAGCAAATGAGAGTTGATCACCAACATTTATAGTATGTGGACAAATATCTTTTTATACCATCTTAGAGTCTTGTGCTCACAAGGGTATTAAGATAATAACTTATCAGATCTGTCCACACACTTCATGAAAGCATTATATTTTAATATGGGAAGAGATGTTTGAGAGATCTTATTAGTTCTGTTATTTACAAACATCGCCATTTCATTTTCATTTGAAATGCACAAATGCTGCGTTTGCCCAGTCACTTTCCAACTATAATGTGTTTGGAATACTGAGCTACAGTTCCCTTTGCTAGCTTTGCAATTTTTACAAGGTCAGGGTTGTCATTTTTATTGACACATAAGTCTCTGTCCAACACATGCCTTTTGACAAAGTTAGGAGGTAATGCCTACACTATTGTAAAAATTACGCACATAAATTGGATGGCCGCAGTTTAGTTTACCTTGCATAAAATGAAAAACCATGTTTGCAGCATGCCCTTTTCCGCCCAAGTCATCAAGTACTCCACAAAAATAATAAATTTTACAATCAGGCCATAGAATTCTATCAAAGTCTAAAATATATACTTATTTTTATACATATTTGTGCCAATACATCAAAAGCAAGCGTCACCACCACACAAACATTCCTTTGTCTAATGAAAGCTCCCTGGTCCGATAATAAACATAACTCATTTTGTTATTGAACTAGGTAACTGACTTAATTGGACCTAACTTTTTCAAGCTGATCTATCGGTAAAATAAAAATAAATTAGGCATAACTTAATAGAAAATGATAAAGACATCCAAAAACTAAACTATGGCTATATATAATATAGTAATACTATATATATATATATATATATATATAACTTACTTGAAAGATATAAATTTGAGACTTGCCATTATTGCATCACAATTTCCACAAAGTTACCAAACATAAATAATCAATTTCTGTTTGATATGAGGCATACCAAATTTTTTTAAGACTGGAAAAAAATATATAATCGGAGTACCAAATTTATAAAGGCAGAAAGAGAAAAAGTTTAGTGCATGGAAAAAGAATGAATTTACTGACATGTGGTCTTGCCAAGCTAAACTGGATATCCATGGCTGGACTTTGTAAACACCTGTTAGTGAGCCTTGAAAATTTTTGAATATGAAGGGAAAAAAATACCAAGAGGATATCAGCAGACAGGGAATAAGGATAAACATAGATAGTAAACCTACCTGCTACCAACTGCAATGTGTTATGGTTACTTGCAATTGTAATTAATTAATTAAATACCAGGATATGGTTGTGTTAACCTATGATGGCATTCTTCTTGAAATCGTGCTTCTCTATTCCCTAAAGGGTCTCAATTCTTATTCACCAGTTAACCAAATACTACTCCAGGTAGTCAGCTCTACTTTATTTTTTACTGGCGGTAAATAAACTATGGATGACATTATATATATGAAAGTATATTATCTTAAAATCTATTTAAGCACTTATTTAAGCTAACAACCTTTGGTACATGGTAGAATTTCATTTTAAATAAAAACACTTTTGTACTTTCCACTATATTGAATGAGCTTTATCAACCATTCTCATGGCCAGCTTAAAACGGAATAAAGTACAAAAGTGTTTTCAATTATATAATTGAAATTTTTTCCAAATTTTGGTGCCGATAAAAAAAAAGTGGTTTCCAAAGAAAAAAAAAACCCCAATACATCTGATGATCTTCATGTTTATTTATGTTTTTACATTCTTTTGGGTTTATATTTTATTAAACTTGTAAACTACAATTTATCATATTTTA
Source organism: Aphrophora alni (assembly GCA_963513935.1). NCBI lineage: Eukaryota > Metazoa > Arthropoda > Insecta > Hemiptera > Aphrophoridae > Aphrophora > Aphrophora alni. Next base: position 43,300,618 of record OY740765.1, read on the forward strand.
AATTTTGACCTTATGGCTGATACTCTCCAAATTTGGGTTATCCGAAAAATCAAAAGAAAAAAATATGGGAAATATAGTGTAAGTGCACATAACAAATATGATAAATGTTACTATTTTTGTTTATAATGTAGCATAGTGCATAGATGATACCAATTATGCCAAAAACAACAGTTTTATTCTTAGAAAACCTGCACAAGTTTTTTTCCGATAAAAAAATCAATATTCCTTTTATTTTCCCACCTATATATAAGGAAAGTTTCATTTGGCAAATAAAAAAAATCAACATTGTGTGATTTTGTGACAATGTGAAAAATCAGAGTATATTGTATGTTTAAAAATGCGCGGTTAACGAATATAGAGGGGGGGAAGCTGTTTAAATAATATGTAATATTTGGTAAATTCATTTATAAGAGAAAAATAGATTTTCAAAACAACAGAATAAGTAATGATGTTAAATTTTAATATAATTTGTTTAATAAATAGTGTATGTAAATTTTAGTGCTTTACGGGGTGTGTGTTGAACTTTGGTAACAGTGACCGGAAAGAACACTGGCGGAAGTAAGATATACCTCATGGCAACAAGTTAGTCTTAGAGGGAGATCTGATGCAGTAAGACGTGTTTTGTAGTCAGAGAGACCTTTTTTTTTAGAAATGTAGTTTAAGTGTTAAAAACAGTCTGAGTTTGGGGTTCGAGGAGAGCAGACCTATGAAAGTTCATATAAAAGATGTTTGTTAAAAATGTGATTTTTTTATTTTTGAGGTTAGACAGACGATTAATAGTGATCAGTAGTTTTCCATAAATAAACTTTTAACGAAAGAGCAGGAAAACGCGTTAAGTTGAGTAAAGTTATGCAATATCATGCACGTGTTTATCGAAATTTGGACAATGAACGATTATATTCATTAGTTAGTAAAAAATGAACTTTTGAGATTACGACCACGACATCTTTAAAGAATATAGACCTATTTCAACAGTGTTCATCTACTACAATTGTGAGATCAGTTATGATGTTACTCAATGGACAATGAACTTCGACAGTCTAACGAACAAACGTGAATCACAGGTTTTATTGTTTCATATAAACTCTTTATGATATTATGTTATATGTATTTTCTTTGAATTGTTTATGTAATAGATATGAATTTCATTTATTTCATAAAAAAATCTATGTGAGTCCAAGTATCATTTAAATGAAGGACGAAATTAATTTTTATTTTATACATTTCTTGTATTAATTAAAAAGAATAAGTAAAGTACTTATATCTAAATTCTTAAATTCAATTAATGGACTAAATACTTGCAAGTTTGATTTCTTAACAAAATAATTTCAAATTAAAGTTAAAATTTTTTAAAGCTAAAGATATGATCGATCCTTTTCAGAATTAGTAAAACTTATAAAGTAACAAGACTTCAATAAGCATTTATATTTATCATAAATTGTGTATAATCAATGTATGTTAATATTTTGTTTTTGATTTATGTTAAAACTAATTGCCAAAATGTTTAATAAATCTTTATGTTAATATTTCAGCTACAAGTGTTTTTATTGCTAAAATCCAAAGTCACTGTGAGTACACTTTTAAAAGAGCTTACGACCCGAGATTATAAATTCAGTAAATTCATTTTTTCTATGTTAAATAACGACGAAAGTCTGGCGCCCAATAATTATAAAATAACTACTCGTAAATTCACTTTTTCTTCAAGTTAAAATAAAAATTAAGAACTCTTCAAGTTCAATATAATTTTTTTTCCTTTCTTTTTCTTGTTGATAATATTACAATTATCACAATTGGCGCCCAACGTGGGGCGATTATAGTCGAAAAAACAGTGATTTTGGTACAATGAAAACATTTAACAAGGTAAGGACATTTTTAAAATAGGAAATATTCTCTTGAAATTTTTTTTGTTTGTTAAGTATAATAATTTCAATAAGTTAAATAAGAATAAGATGGAATCAGAAATAATAAATAATAATAGTGAACAGGTAGGGTTAGAAGTTGAAATTCCTTTAAATAACGTAGTACAAACACTACAAGATAATGAGCAAATGGATGAACAATTTGCACAAGATATTTTAGATCAAAAAATAATTGGTAGTAATAATAATAGTAGACGTTCAAGTATTAGTGAAAATAGTAGTTTAGATTCAAGTTGCCATGGTTTTAGTAGTGATGGGAGGGAAAATAGTAAAAAACAATGTGAAGGTATGAATCAAAAAATGGTAGGAGTGTTAGGAGTAGAAATGGAAAAAGAAAATTCAGATAAGGAATTAAGAGCTGAAGAAGTTAGGGTAATTGAGCAGGTTAGGATAATTGAGCAAGATAGAGCAAATAGGGATGAAATAAATAAGGATCAGAATTTAGAGATTAAGAGAATGTTAGAAATAATGATGAAGCAGATGAATGATAAATTTGAGCAAAATAGTTTAAATTTAGATAATAAATTTGATCAAAATAGTTTAGAGACAAATGCTAGACTTGATAAAAATAGTTTAGAATTAAAACAAGAATTTAATACTAAATTTGACCAAAATAATTTGGAATTAAAAGAAATAAGTAATAAGTTTGATCAGAATAAGATAGAAATTAATGCGAAGTTGGAAGATTTTAATGTTAAACTTGAACAAAATAATGTTAAACTGGATAAAATAGATAATGAGTTAAAACAGAGCAAATTAGAGTTAAGACAAGACAATTTAGATTTAAAAGAAGCAATGTATAAAAAATTTGAAGAGATTAGGGTTGAATTAAAACCAGATTGTGTAAAATTAGAACAGAATTTTAAATGGGAAAATAAGCAAATGGGAATTAATGTAATGGAGATTAACAATAAAGTAGAATTCGAATTAAGCTATTTTGAGAAGAAGGTAGAATTTGAACAGATTAATAATGTAGAAGTTGTTTTGATAGAAGATATTAGTAACATGGATAATAATTTAGAACAAGTAATAGGTAAAGTTGAAATTAACGAATTTGATAAAGTAAATAAGATTTCAGATGACCTAATAATAATAGGGGATAATTATGTAAATGATTATGTTTTTAAACAAGTAAACAATGAAAAATGTAACAAGGAAAAGTTAGAAATTAAGAAAAATGTTGAATTTAATAAGTTTTGTGGGGTTGTATGTGATATGGGAGATTTGAAAAACAATGTAAGAGTAAATAAAATAATGATAAAAGAATCAGCTGTTTATGTTAAAAGGCAAGTGTGTCGTAAAACTTTCAATGTTGAAAAATATGCAATGTTAAAATTTATAAGTATTTTTCAAATTCAACAACAGAAAATAAAAGTCTTTTTGAACAAAATGAGTTTGAATACAAGTTTAAAAGAGAAATAGTAAAAGAGGGCTTTGTAGTAATAAACAGGCCTTGTGGGGTTGAGAATTCTAAACTGACAGCTGACGAATGTAGGTCATTGTATTCTGAGATGTTTAGGAGAAAAGAGAGTGTAGGAATGTTTGTAAATAAGAGTGGTGCGGAACGCTCTTTGACAATAAAACGTAGAAGTAATGTCAACAAGGGAGATGCTTTTGTTGAAATCATGTTAGATGTATCGACTAGCCTAGAAAAACTGTCTAGGTTGACAGAGGTGATTAGTGTAGGAAATGTTTTCAGAAATCAAATCATGTATTTTAAAATATTTCACCTTTGCGGTAATCACAGAAAAAAACAGATTAATATAACTGGGTTTATTATAAAATTTTTTGGAACGACCGAACATAATGTAAAAACATTTTTATTTTAAAAACAAGGACTTGAATCGAATAACGATAGTGAATAATGATAATTTGTATAATAAATAAGTTTAAGTTTAAAATAATTAAGATATGTGAACAAATAATTTGTGTATAATAATAAGTTTTGTAGGCTAAGAAGAAAAGTTAAGAGTTCTAATAATTAATTTAATCAAAGACGCTAGTTATCAATAAATAACTCTGCGTGTTTATAAAAGAAATAAAACCAGACGTGACAGATAAGTAGTTTAGTTGAAGGGAGATTTGTATGGCTTTAGATGTGAGTCATTAATACTATATTGAAGAAATAATATTCAATATTAAATAGGTGGACTTAATATTGAATATTCAATAATGTGACAAGAGTTTGGACCGAGTCGAAGCTAGAAGGATTCTTTGACTTGTTATCAGTAACAGATAAAGATTGCATCATCGTATGCGAGGGGAAAGTGTTTACTCCTTAACTAGGTATAAATTCCTTTGCGTCGACATAGAGACTGGAAGAATAAAGGGTGTTCAGAAAAGTTCTGTTCCTAAAAATAAAACTATTAATTTTATATAATGAAATAAATTTTCTTTTGTGTTTAATGAAGAAGTTTAAGTGAAAGATAGTTGGTATAATCTAAAATATTTAAAGATAAAGGACAATTAATTTTAATAAGAATAAAATGTAATTCATAAATAAAGGACTTAGAATAAATTCAGATGAAAGATTGTAGAAAAATAAGATAACATAATGTTGAAGAGAGTATGTAAGCAATGGATAAGCGACGATAGGGTCACAGCTTGATAAAGAAACAATATCTCAACTTCGGGTGGACAGATGTTGATGAAACTTTTTATGAATTTTAAAATTTTTTTCTTCGCGTATATGCATTTAAACATAAACATAATGGGTGGAGGTTGAGTATTTTGTAGTAAATAAAATGTTTTATTCGTAAGAATAAAGCATTTTGGGACTGCATGAAGAATGGGTTATGAAGTTGGAGTGTGTAGTGGGCGTTATTTTGAACTGAGTAGAGATATTGCATTTCAACCACTGCACATTTTTAAGTCATAACATGTTGCTTTATGTTAGAGTTCACAGGGTGACCAGAAGGGCACATATAAAATATTAGACGATCAGAAGGGTTGTAGGGGGAGATAGAGAGGAGTAAAATGCATAAAACAATAAAAAAGTTCATAAAAAATAAAATAAAAAAAGTAATAAATAATAAAACAAAATAGAAAATGGAACGTGGTAGGGTTTGATTAATTGAAGTTCGGCCTGGGTGCTTGACATAAATAGGATCGTGTTTTCTTATAGATGTTAAATATCCAGGCGGGGTTTCGAGTGATAAAATAAAAAAATAAATAAAAAACAAAAAATAAAAAAAAAACAAAAAACAAAAAATTGTCATATGACTCATGTAAATGAAATATAGTTAAAATTTTGACAATTTGAGAAGTTTGAAGGGAGAACTGGGAGTTCTTGTTTATATTGAAAAATATAAAAGATTTAATAAGAGAAGTTTGTGAAGAGAGAACCAAGGGTTCTTGATTATATTGCAAAATATAGTTTTGTAGATGAACTGTTCTTTATGGACAGGGTGTAGCTATGTTCGAAGAATGATACGACGAAGAACCTATATTATCATTTGGAGAACATAGTGATATCGGGTTAATTGGAAAACCTATCAAAGAATCCAACGTAGTTGTTTATAGTTCTGTCACATGTAATTTTGGGTAAAAAAAAAACGTAAACAATGACTTATGTTTGGAAGTGTCATAAACTTTCGTAGATATAGGAAAAGTTTTTTTTTGTGTCTATTCTATAAAGTAGAAACAGCTGTTAGGGGAGATAATGGAAGACAATAGGACTATCTTTCATGGTAGAAGGAGGGGATTTCGTTGAAAACAAAACTTAAGAATAAAACCAGACGTGACGAGAATAAGGAGTACTTATGTAACAAAACGGAAAATTTCGTAAAAATGTAAATATGTTAATTGATTAAGATAAATAGCTTGATGTTAATTTGTAAAATAGTAATTTGAATTTCGATGTTAGTGAATAATAAGGATTAGTTGATAATATGAAATAATAATTGTTAGTTTTAAGTGATTTATGACTTATGGAAAATGGAGAATAGTTAGTAAAAGTTTGAGAAATTTAAGTAAGGAGTTGCCAAGACAAGTAATGATGGAGTTTTTTTATTTAAAATGAATAATGAATAAAAGATGTTAAGATTTTATTTTAATAGAAGATAGCTGGGAAACAATGTATTTTTTTTTTTGTAATGAAGTTTTTGTATTCAAGTAATAGATAATTATGGAGTTTTTTATGTAAAGAAGTTAAATCAAGAGTTTTTTGAGTTTTTATATGAAGATAAGTATTTTACAGAAGTATTAAGTAAAATGGTATTTAAGATATGAAGTTGTTCTGTTGAAAAGTTTTTTATAAGAATGGTAGTTGGTTGCATTAATGGTTATTTTTAAGTTTTTAAGAGGTTTTTGAGTTCTGCGATGAAATAATGAAAAATACGACGATTTTATGAAGGAGGAAAATGTTTGAGGAGTTCTACGAATATACGGCGATAATGATGTTTTTTAAAGGAAGCTACGATAAGATAATGAGTTTTTGTTTGGGTGAATTAATGCAATCTTAACTATTAAAATATGGAAGATTTAAGATAGAAGGAATTTTTAAAATAAGATACTAAGGAGTAATACAGTTGTAAAGAAGAATTTTGAAATAGATAGGTGAATTTTGTAAGTTTATTTTTATTTTTGATGATAATGATGTCATAATTTTTGAATTTTAGTAAAAGTAAAGAGATTTAGTAATTGTTAAAGTCAGTAATGAACATTTTTATCAAAGCAAGACAGAGAAGAGTTGAATTTAAATAAAAAATAAATAATAATTGGATTTAAGTTGAAATTAATAATAATGTAAAGGTATAATTAAAAAGATTTAAAGTAATTTGAGGTGATTTTAAGTAATAATTGAGTAATTTTGTAATAATGTTAAGTATAAATGAGAAGTTTTTTAATTTATGATTATATAGAGATAAAAAATATATTCAGATGAATAACTAGAATGAAAATTAGTTTTCCAATAGAGATGTAGAATATTTTCGTCTTGGCAAAGGGTAAAACGTGAGAAAGGAAATGCAGATGGCAGTAAAGTTTACAGACGGATGTCTGGAGATAAGGTTTGAGTGACATATCCCGTCAACAAGAAAATGTTGATGGAAAAGCTTTCAATCAACGGATGTTGATAAAAAGCTGATGATGGGTTTCTTTGGTAAATAGAGATAAATTTTAGAGCTAAGTGATTTATTTTTTTTTGTATAGATGAATAATGATAACTTGAAAACAGTTAGGATAATGAAAAAGAGTATTTAGCAAGTATATTTTTTTATTAAAAAGAGAATCTTTCCTATAATATATACATTTAGTGTATATAAATGTCCTTAGCTGCTGAAGTTAAAAGTTTTGAAAATCTATTAAAATTAAAAATGTTTTTTATTTTGCAAATTTATTTTTTATATATATATATATAGAAAAGATTTATAGTACAATACTTATATTGTAATACAAATCTTTTGTGGGGTTTTGTGACAATGTGAAAAATCAGAGTATATTGTATGTTTAAAAATGCACGGTTAACGAATATAGAGGGGGGAAGCTGTTTAAATAATATGTAATATTTGGTAAATTCATTTATAAGAGAAAAATAGATTTTCAAAACAACAGAATAAGTAATGATGTTAAATTTTAATATAATTTGTTTAATAAATAGTGTATGTAAATTTTAGTGCTTTACGGGGTGTGTGTTGAACTTTGGTAACAGTGACCGGAAAGAACACTGGCGGAAGTAAGATATACCTCATGGCAACAAGTTAGTCTTAGAGGGAGATCTGATGCAGTAAGACGTGTTTTGTAGTCAGAGAGACCTTTTTTTTTAGAAATGTAGTTTAAGTGTTAAAAACAGTCTGAGTTTGGGGTTCGAGGAGAGCAGACCTATGAAAGTTCATATAAAAGACGTTTGTTAAAAATGTGATTTTTTTATTTTTGAGGTTAGACAGACGATTAATAGTGATCAGTAGTTTTCCATAAATAAACTTTTAACGAAAGAGCAGGAAAACGCGTTAAGTTGAGTAAAGTTATGCAATATCATGCACGTGTTTATCGAAATTTGGACAATGAACGATTATATTCATTAGTTAGTAAAAAATGAACTTTTGAGATTACGACCACGACATCTTTAAAGAATATAGACCTATTTCAACAGTGTTCATCTACTACAATTGTGAGATCAGTTATGATGTTACTCAATGGACAATGAACTTCGACAGTCTAACGAACAAACGTGAATCACAGGTTTTATTGTTTCATATAAACTCTTTATGATATTATGTTATATGTATTTTCTTTGAATTGTTTATGTAATAGATATGAATTTCATTTATTTCATAAAAAAATCTATGTGAGTCCAAGTATCATTTAAATGAAGGACGAAATTAATTTTTATTTTATACATTTCTTGTATTAATTAAAAAGAATAAGTAAAGTACTTATATCTAAATTCTTAAATTCAATTAATGGACTAAATACTTGCAAGTTTGATTTCTTAACAAAATAATTTCAAATTAAAGTTAAAATTTTTTAAAGCTAAAGATATGATCGATCCTTTTCAGAATTAGTAAAACTTATAAAGTAACAAGACTTCAATAAGCATTTATATTTATCATAAATTGTGTATAATCAATGTATGTTAATATTTTGTTTTTGATTTATGTTAAAACTAATTGCCAAAATGTTTAATAAATCTTTATGTTAATATTTCAGCTACAAGTGTTTTTATTGCTAAAATCCAAAGTCACTGTGAGTACACTTTTAAAAGAACTTACGACCCCTGAGATTATAAATTCAGTAAATTCATTTTTTCTGACGAAAGTCTGGCGCCCAATAATTATAAAATAAACACTTATAAAATCACTTTTTCTTCAAGTTAAAATAAAAATTAAGAACTCTTCAAATTCAATATAATTTTTTTTCTTTCTTTTTCTTGTTGATAATATTACAATTATCACAATTTATATAAGTTGACAATATAAGTTTTGAATCTACATGAAAATTTTCTTATAATAATGATGTTTATTATCTGTGCAGTGCTTACACCCAAAAGGGATAACCGATTTTTATCAAATTTGTCTGTGGATCCAATGCTTGCATGTTGGTTACATCTAAACCACTTTTTTTAAATTGAATAATTGAAAATTTGGTCGCCAAGCCAAAAATTCCATTTTACCGAACACAGAAAGGAAACGATTTTGATTGAATTTTCCTAATCATAGTCTCAAAGGACCCAAAAGAAATTGTATTAGAAGTCATCTTCTCAAATATGTCAGTTCGGATGTCTCAACTAAAAAAAAAAAGAACAGAAAAAAAAGTAATGTAAATGAACTATGGATGCAGTTATAAAAGGTTAAATATATCTTAACAGTATTTGTAGAGAGATGGTCAAAAATAAGTTTACATTCCATCGGGTCTTTAAAAGGTTACATTTTAGCAAATTTTATCCCAGTCCTTGGAGTTGATTGGAAGTGGAAATGAAGGAGTGAGAAAATCAGAAATTTCAATTTTGACCTAATTTTAGCAACACACAAACTTTGAGTTCATCAAAAAGTGCTTTGAGATTTACTTATAACATGCCAACATACCAAATTTTATCAAAATCAATATAAAGAGCATTGAACAGACAACTGAGAAGCATATTTCAAAACATAGAATTTACTTTTAAAACAGATATTACAGCAAAAAAAAAATCTAAATAGATTTCCCTTTCTCATAACATTCTCTCTCTCTGAGAGTGTGTTATATATATATATATATATATATATATATACACACACACACGCTTGCAGTGTGTATATATATGCACACTGGGTCCAAGCATACTTAAGAATATCAGACATCATGGAAATCCCTCTTTTTTTTAGTTTGGGACCGTAAAATGTCTCTTTAGATATTTTCAGAAATCTCTAAGTAAATTATTTTGCCATCACAATATTTGTACAGATCTGTATAAGGTTGCATGTGAAAAGTAAGAAACGTTGTACAAACTCATACAGAAACATAAAATTGGATTTATTCACGAAAATCCTAACATGGAATATTTACTCTTTACACACACACACACACACACACACATATATAAATATATATATATATATATATATATATATATATATATATATATAGTGAGAATGTAAAAACAGCCTCAGTACACTTTATTCAATAATTACAATTTATTTGATTTATTTTCCATTATAAAAAATACATACATACAAAATAAAATACAGTAATAAATCGTTCCAAATAATGATCATAAAATTAGTAAAAAGAAAGAAAAAAATAAGATATACATACATGTAACATTATTTAAAAGTAAAAATAAGATACTCTCTACTAAACAAAAACAGAGTTCAAGTTTAAATTAATACACAAAATCTATTAAAACCCTTTCATTCCCATTGTGGTCACTTGGCAACATAAACTTTATGCCTCAAATAAATAATCTTTAGTAATTAATATATCAGGTCTGTTTTGGCCATTGTAACCAATTGGCTACACAACAGCCAGTTGTCAATATATTTCATAATATAATAGGCCAGATGAATTAGTAGGCTAATAATGAAATAAAACATATGTTTCATACTTATACTTTCGGTCACTGCAAGGGCAGTTTGTATATTTAGTTTTCCATAATTTTATCTTTGTATATGGAAAATAAAATGTATATTACCAGATACTATATTAGACACAATAACAATATCTAGATGGCAGTTGTTATCTTTATTTTGTTTGTAAATAATCATGTTGCCAGCCGAGACGAGTAACAGCCTCATACTATAAGGCTGTGTGTTAAACTTCTCCTTTAATTTTGCACTAATCCTAACCTTAGTGTTTGTGTGGTGTAATTTTTCCTGTATGTTGTATCAAATCAACCAAGTATGTAAATAGCAGAATACTGACTAATAATTAAGATTTATACCTAACAATATATTAGTTGTCAATTTAGTCTGATGTTTGATAAAAATCCTATTCATTCAGGTATCACAACTTTTGTAAATTATTACTGAAACCCGGTAATGATAAGAACTTGGAAAACTCGTATAGACCTATATTTCTGATCCCCTGCTTACTATAAATAATCAACACAATGGTAACCATATATTGGAATGGTATGTGGAATACAAAGATATACTACCATCGTCTCAATGTGAATTTTGAAAGAATAGAGGATGTATTATAACAGACTGAAAAAATTCAGTGCATTATAAGTTGGATTTTATGAGACAATAATAAAACCTTAAAATATAATAAGTTTAACAGTATAGTAAATGGACCGTTTGAAGAAAAACAAATATTTTAACTGGACAAAAGGTTGTGATGATACCTTTAATATGATAAAAAAAGAAATTGCTGCTGATACAGTATTAGTTCCGTTTTCATCAGATTTGCCACTTTTGCTTGCCACTGACGCTTCACCACATGGTTTATCAGCCATTCTCTCCCATCGAATGCCAGATGGTTCAGAGAGACCAATTGCATTTGCATCCAGGACATTGAGTAAATACCTGGTTGATTTACCATAAGAATCATTCCCAACAGAATGCTATTGGGAAGAAGTTATCGTTAATCCAATTTCAAACAGAAATAGCAACTAAACTGACATAGGTAGCAAAGGAAAAACACAAAACAAGGTCAACCTTCATCTCAAGGCTCTCTGTTATCATCAAAAAGAGTTACAGATCGTTCCATTGTACCTATAAATGATATCAGATATGACTCGACTGGTCACTGGCCGGTACCAACAAAAAAGGAAGATGTAATCTCTGTCCAAAAGGCTTCAGTCACATTTCAAGTGCAAAATTAACTTATGTTTAACTGGTTCAAATAATTTATTTTCTATTATTTCACAGACAAAACAAAAATGATAAAACCACAGAGAGTATGAAACATTTACTTAATTATAAAACAATTTATTATGAAAAATATTTACTTATTTTTATTTCTAACACATTCTTTAGTGATTATATGAGGAAAATATTGTAGTTTTACTGTTTTTGTACTCATCTATAGTCTTTATACTATTCATTGTTTATGTCTCCAGTTGCAATATATTTGAAACTAAATATAGTATACCTATATAAACATAATACATATACCTGGTATTCCCGTCATGCAACTTTTGTTGTAGTTTACACTACGCGTTCCGAGAACAGGTTCTCATCTTCAGGTGAAATTATTTTACTCACATGTGAGCACGTCAAACAAAAATAAAAAGTACAAGCACACACACATACACACAAAACACAACATAAAATATCGCACTGCACATTATAATAAAATTGTATAAAAATGTTACATTGTAGGTAGGTCTACAACTTGTCATTGCCGCGGTCAATCGTCAACTGTTCTCGGAACGCGTAGTGTAATTACAACAAAAGTTGCATGACGGGAATACCAGGTATATGTATATATGTTTATATAGGTATACTATATTTAGTTTCTTTATACTAATTATGAAAAATAACACGATATTACTAAAATTTTCTGTTTGAAACGGGCATTGTTGCCTTATGCAACATTCCAAAAAAAGGGAGAAAAGGAGGGACTATTAACAAAAAACTTTGTAAATTCCTTTTTTTAGAAACTAAGTGTATAAATTACTGGGAGAAAACTTTGTTTCCTTCACTAAGAATAATTTGGGAATGAAAGGGCTAAATAATAAAGATTCACAAAGCAAAAGTATTCATAAAGCAGATTCAGTTGTTTTCTAAAATGAAACAAAATTGTAATTTTACTCTGTGGTTCTTTATGAATACAGCTGCTAAAGATACAAACATACATCTACCCACACACAGACATATATATATATATATATATATATATATATATATACATTGAATATTATTTGGTACAAGGTTGTATATTCGCATATACATAGACTTAAAATAATAGTAGTAAAAAAATAACACGGAAATAATTTAACAGTGTATTGATATTTTGTTATTCAAAAGAGCTGAGGTTGTGTACACTACTAATTAAGTAGTGTCTCCACCTCGTTGAGATTGAGCAGTCATGATTTTAACTTTCTCAGAAACTTTGGGTAGCTGTAGTGTTTAAGATGAACTTCTAGTTTACTATATAACTTTGGAGTTTACGTAAGTGAAAGATTTTTTAAACTTGTTAACTTCGGTTTTGGAATAGGAAAATTGTATTTAGAGCACTAATATTATATGAATTTTTTCAATAAGAAATTGTACATTTCTTTGACACCGAGCACTTTAAATGTATATATTACTACTATGCACTAGTCGAAATAAATTTTGAAAAAGAGATCACGTTGCTTCTGTCCTGCTTTTGTTTTGTATAACACGAATAATACCTTTTGGATTAATTGAATAGGATATAATTATCAACAAACAATTCCATACCCAATTAAGATTATAATTTTATATATATATATATATATATATATATATATATATATAACTTCTATAGATCAATTTCGATCAGTATGGGTCCAAATGTTCCTAAGAAAGCGGTCAGGCATTTTGTACATATAATTTTGTTTAACTCTGGAGGGAGTGTGAGTACAAACGAGATGTATCTACAGTAGTATCAACATTGAATTTTATCTCCATTACCATATTTTTTTCTCGTTATTGGGTACACATTTACAACAACACAACATTTCTGAGAAAAATTGTACAATGATTGTATGCCCATCTGTTTATAAGTTTTCACCTTTTTTAGGATAGTTTTGGGTTAGAGATCCCTTTCATTCATATCAGGTCACTTTTAAACAACTTTTGCTCTTTTCCAAACCTGATGTTATTAGAGTATTAAAGGACTAGATGGTCATTATTTTGTTTCTTTTTTCCTATTTTTATAAAATGATGATGATGATGACTGAGAGGTTTTTCGGCACTAAACAAGGGGTAAAATGTTTTCTAGTTGTTATGTGTTTACTTGTTTTAATTTTTATAAAATATATAGATTTAAAAAGAAAACTATCTTATATATTATTAACAGGGTTGGGTAAGTACGATAATGGCCCCTATAAACTGAGGTAATAACATAACAAAGGTTACTTATATTACGATCAGTTCGAAGATTAGGCATACATTTGTGAAAGAAAACCAACCCGTTATATAATTAACAAGGTGGGTAAGTACCATAATGACATAAATCATTTAGTTTAATATTAAAATATATGTTATTTATAATATGATCAGTTCAAAGACTAGCATTATAAAAGACCATATATAGAAACCAATCTCTAAACTATAAAGGTAATATTATTAGGTTATTTATACAGTCGAACTTGAATAATTCAAAGTTGAAGGGACCGTCCGAAAAATTCGAATTATCCAATATTTTGAGTTAGACAAGTTTTGTTTTTACAAACCAACCTTAGTGATAAATGACTACTTACACATCTAAAGATAGTCCATTGTCATCGTTATGATTAAAATGGTTTTTTTTTTTGGAATGTAACAGAGATTTACATAGTACAGTAAATAAAACAGACAAAGCAATTTGGTACAGTAACATCAAAACAACTGTACAACATGTATTTTAGCTTTTTAGGCAAATATGGTTTAGTGAATCTATTATGAACGGTAACATTTAAAGAAAAATATGTAAACTATTTACAGTTTTAGGAAAAAGTTTGATATTTTTGTTTGTTTTTTATATTTTTTTTAAAATTAATTCTCTCACTCAAACAAAATTGCTCAAATTTATTAAGTGATTGAAAAATAGTGTCGCTCACATTTTGTCGACCTTCAACAAAGCACCTTAATTCCTAAACGTGTTCCATAACTTCACAGATTGAAGGCACTGGTTTTTCGGGAACTTTATCTTCTTCATCTGAAGATAGAGACAACTTGAGTGTTTATGACTTCGGCCAAAATGTCTGCATTTCTTATGTCCTCACAAACCGCCAAGTCATCATCTATTTGCACAGTCCTCATAGGAAACATCAGTTTCACCAACAACCTCTTCCCAGTTTTCGGCAGTAGGAACAATCTCCTTATTTTCTTGAAGACCTTCAAGTGTGACGTGATGAAAGCCGGCCTTTTTAAAACAGTAGCCAATAGTGTTTGGTGTCACTTGATCCGATGCACTGCAACAGTCAAGCTACTTGCAAGAGGTTAATTTTTAGTTTTTCATTTTTGTCAAGACAATCTCCTGAGTGAAGGTTCTGTACTATGAGACGTCTGTAGAAGTGTTTTAGATTTTTTATGACTCCTTGATCTATTGGTTGCATTTCGGAAGTCATGTTAGAAGGGAAAAATATAACTTTTACATTTTCTAGCTGTGGTATGCTGTTATGGGATTTGCAATTGTCTATAAACAATAAAATCATGAAATGTTGTTTGAGAAATGATTTGTCCAATTTTAACAGCAATTTCTCAAAGAGATCACATGTCATCCAAAATTTTCTGTTGGCTTCATACTGTACAGGTTTTGATTTAACATTTTAAAAACATCTTGGATTGGCCTACTTAGCTGAATGCCGGTGCCTGGTAGGTGCTCGGCTCGTGAACAATGACAAGGTTTTGAGTGACTGTTTTTACTCCTCTACTCTTATAATGAAGCCTGTAGACATTTAGAAATTTATATACTGCACATTATTAAATGGTGTAGTGTAATTACTTATGTACAAGTGTGTATATTTATCATTATAATGTGAAAAATACACATTGATTTCACTTCGAATTATCCAAATAAAATTCGAATTATGAAGCATTTTTTTTACATTGTGTTTAACCCTTAAAAGATCAATTTTTTATTTTGAACAAAAAATATTATTTTTATTTTCATATGTCATCATTTTAAAAGGGAAAAATGCTAAAAAAAATATTAAACTTTTTTTATAGATTTAATTATGGTTTTTCGATACATTGCATATGTGCAAAGGTGTGCACTATAATGTGCACTATAATGTGCACAGATATGCAAAGAAATCATTTTTTATACAAAATCAATAATTATACTAAACACAAAAAATAAACTTCACCAATAGATACCTAAAATGTTACCTAAACCACTTAAATTATTAACTGTTAATAAAAACATTAACTTCTTTAAATACTGCCTAGAAATTGACAAACTATAGTTGCCAGCACAACCTTAGACATAGATTTACAAACAATAATAAAACAAGTTAACAGCGCATTCTGGTGGCACAGTTTATAGTTGTGTCGCTAATGCACACTTTTGCTGATGTGTAAAGGAGAAATTCAGAGTATTTTATCTACTTAGCTTTGAATACAAGCTATGTCAGTGTAGCTTTGCAGATATGCAAACGTGCGCACTTAAGGGTTAATAGGAATGTCAAGGGACAGGCAGAAGCATTCGAATTATCCACAATTTCGAATTTAAAACGTTCAAATTATTCAAGTTTGACTCTATAATGATATGATCAGTTGAAAGTCTGTGTATATAGTTATACAGTAGAGTCCCGCAAACTCAGCGTAATGTGGACCGGAAGTGTGCCGAGTTTGTGAAATGCCGGGTTATTGGGAATAAGGGCAAAAAATAAATTGTAATTGAAACACCAAAGCGGCGGCGATATCAAACGACTTTGTCGATAGCGGTATCCCATTGTCGGCAGTAAAGAAACACCGCGGCACCAAAGCAGCAGCGATATCAAACGACTTTGTCGATAGCGGTATCCCATTGTCGGTGACGTAAAAACACCGCGGCACCAAAGCGGCGGCGATATCAAACGACTTTGTTGACAGCGGTATCCCATTGTCAGCGGCATAATAACACCGCGGCATTGGTACCCGTCGATATAGCAGACATACACCTGCAAAAACGTTTGATGGACCGCTTTTTTTCCACGAATCAATTTAGTATACATTATGGAAAATATAACATTTCTTTTCAGTTTTCTTTGACAGATACACACAGTATATACAGTAAATAAAAATGAGCGAGCTACGAAAACGGAAGCGTGTGTTGGTTTCGTTTGAGACGCGGTTAAATGTGTTAAAAAGACTTGACAGAGAGGAATCTGTAAAAAAGCTTTGTGACGAGTTTAACGTGGGAAAAGTACCATCAACGATTCGAGCGATCGAAGTTTATGCCCGCTTTGGGATCTGCCGAACTTTTATGAACATCGCTGTTTTTAGAAATATATATTTTTACCCGTCGGGGTTGCCGAGTAATCCGGACTGCCGGGTTATCGAGTGCCGAGTTTGCGAGACTCTACTGTAAAAGAAAATGAAGCTCTATATTATTAACAGGGTTGGTTAAGT
Organism: Aphrophora alni; assembly: GCA_963513935.1. NCBI lineage: Eukaryota > Metazoa > Arthropoda > Insecta > Hemiptera > Aphrophoridae > Aphrophora > Aphrophora alni. The sequence continues at coordinate 43,317,683 of OY740765.1, forward strand.
ACAATAAATATTGTTTGTTTAATATTATAAAAAAATAATTAAAACAAACATTTTTTAGTATAAACCACAACTTTAATTAAAATTTAACGACCATGGTTTTGCTGATTACAGCATTGTCAAGGTAGTTTACATGAATGAAGAAGAAAGGTACAGTTCACAATATCCAAACAATAGTTGGGTAAAACCCCTTTGTTAACCTAAATAAAGGAGGGGAGGAATGGGAAGGGCTATGACCTAGTTAATGGTTTGAAGAGTGGGGGGGAGTTGTTAAATTCTAGTTGTTCATTTAACACGTAACACATTTTTATTCTTAACTCTGATAATGGCACGCGACACTAAAGTGTCGATGACGGGCCGAGCCTAGTACAGACAACAGTAAAAATTCTGATTTTGCAACTCGCCATTAGGCCTACTCAAATTCATCCTACCATAATAATTTTTATACCATTGTAAAGCTGACATTTCCTCGATGCATATACATGTAATCAAAAGTTCATAAAACGCTATAAAATATTTAATTAATTGGTAAAGTTTGGTGTGTTTTAGTTGTAAAAATGGTGACTCATCAACTGCACAGTACAAAGAAAATATTGCGTCCTACTTTGCCTAAATGTCAGAAACTGATATTTGGTTCAAATAAATGTAAAATTGTACTGTTTTTAGTACAAATCTTTACCTATCTAACAGAGTTTACCACATGTCTCTAACTCATATAGTTTTGAATCTATAAATTATTTACGAAAAACGTTCGTTTTACAGATGTATCAAACAAAACAATAAGTTTTTTTCAAGTCAACTTTTAGCCTAGTAAATGGAGTTGTAGAGAAATTAATTATACACCATTGAAAGGTTCGTGTTTCAAGCTTTCAGAGCTGTGTAACCTGAATTTCATAGAGAGAATAGAAAAAATATAAATAATTCTCGTAATTCGTCAGTTTCACCGGCAGGTAGCTACACGTGACGGCCGTCAAAAAAGTTACAAGTTTTATACCTGTTTGTTATGATTTTTTTTTGTAAAAATTCATTCGTGTCCAAAGAGCACAAGTTGGCACTATTTTATAGTATTTTTCTTCCTCTTTCAAACTACGTATTCTAAATTATCCTAGCTTTTATAGTTTTTGAGTTATATCATATTTTATGAACCCGTAACCAAAACTCCAAGATTTTTTCGGATCTGGAATCAGTCCACTAGACGTGAAATATCAATTAGTTATATCTATCTATGCTCACAGATTTTTATCTCTTTGAATAGAGGAAAATCAGACCTTTCCAATGCTATAAACCAATACGTCATAGTCGGTCATAGGCTTACTTTCCTAAAATATAACATCTGCCACAAAAACCACATTTTACCATTGCAAACTGTTGGCATCTTATGATTTATGAGTCTTTTCTTGTGATATATGGAGTGTTTTATTTGATTATACAAGTGTTTAAGTATATATGTGTGTTATTCTTTGTAGAGTTTATTGTTTTAGGCCTAGGCTTAGATAGTTACAAGTTACTAGGTTAGGCCTAGTTACTTTTGTCGTTTACCACTTTTTACGGGAAAAAATTATTATTATTTTAAAAATTTTAGAATTTGATTTTTTTTTTTTTAACCAATTGTTATTCACATTTATACTAGAAAACGTTTGTAATACTTCAAAAAAATGTTTAAAAATTTTTTCTATGTTCAATTGGACTTTGAAGTGAAATTTAGCCTTCAATTTTTGTGTTTTTTTTTGTTCTTTGCCATACTGACAACAAGATTATTTTTCAAACTTTTTTTTCATTACACTACTAAATTCTATAAACCTTTCTGAATATAATAATATATAGAAGGTGTGTTTTCCACAAATATTAGTATTTTTGGTGAATTTTTGAAAATAAGCTGACCAATTTCTTTTTTTCGTAAAACAATTTTTTTAATTTTGAAAATGTAACAAATTATTTTTTTTATCTTTCTAAATATATTCACAAATATTATACAAAACTTTTGTATATATTGATAAAAGGTGGTAAGCTATTGATTTTGGATGAAACAGGTTTTTCTGAAAAATGTTAACATCATTTTTTGACTTCTAACATACTTACAACAAAACCGTTTCATATAATTTTTTTTTTTTTTTTTTCTTTCCCATAAATAAATTCTACGCATCTTTCTGAGAAAACTGATATCCTGTAAGTTAGGTTTTGTGTAAAAATAATATTTTTTTTTTTTAAATTTTCAAACAAACGAAGAAAATTAACATTGCTATGTTTTGCCAGATCTAGAGTTAACTATTTTATTAATTTCTAGAATTTCTAAATGATTTAATTTCTTAGATACATGTAAGATTTTAAAATTCATGTTGGAATTAAAATTCGAAACACTATGCATTTTTAAATGGTTGGCAAAACTAGAGTCATCATAGCCTAACCTCCAACTTCTCTCATGTTCATATAATTTAATTTTAAAACTTCGGCCAGTTTGACCTATATAATATATATATATATATATATATATATATATATATATATATATATATAGCATTAAAAATTTTACATGCTAGTTGATAAACTCCACTTTTATTAATTCTTGGTACTTTATCCTTATTGTTAATTAACAATTTACCAAAATTATTATCCACATAAAAAGCTGGTTTTACACACTTACTCTTTAATAATATTTTTCCTAATTTGTAACTAGTTTAACCCACCATAACCTACGTTCCGCTATTATGTGGCTTTATCAACACACTCAATGGGGAAAATATTTTTTGGAACTATTTTTTAACTTTTTATTTAACATATTGTTAATTAATTTGTCATCATATCCATTATTCCTAGCTATTTGTTTTATACAATTTAGTTCTATAAAATAATCATTACTCAACATAGGAATATTAATTAGGCGATGCAACATACTATGGAACACAGCTAACTTGTGGTTTACCGGATGTTGAGAATTAGCGTGAATCACATTATCTGTAAATGTACGTTTTCTAAAAATGCTAAAATTATGCTTACCGTTTTCTATTTTAATGTTTAGGTTTAAATAACTAAGGAGATTGTTTTGATTTATATCTATAGTTAATTGTATCGCCTTATTAATTGAATTTAAATAATTAAAAAACATTTGAAGTTGGCAGTCTGATCCATTAAACAAACATAAAACATCATCCACATATCTGTACCAATAAACAATTTTACACATAAACTTATTCTTACTATTATATTATATTAATGTGAGTACTCACGTCTGTTGATCCTTTTTTTTTTTGTTTTCTCTCAATAAACCAATTGCAATTTCGGGCATGAAGTACCCATCATCAGGTTTTTATAATCATATCACATACACAAGAACGCAAAAACACATATATATTTCACTCCGTGTGGAGATCGTTAGAGTCAAAACACGCACTTTTTTATACGAACATTGGTGTGCACACCGCATCAGTTGTTTATTCTTACTGTTGAAAAGTTGGTCTTCAAAATTGACCATAAATATCTCTGCAAACAAAGGAGATAGAGGTGAACCCATAGCCATACCCTCCAACTGTTCATAAAAATTGTTTTGAAATTAAAAATAATTTTGTTTCAAACATACATCAATAGCATCCATTAATTCTATACTAATACAGGGGTCAACCTTAGATCTATTTAACAATAATTCCACACTTTCCCAACATTCCTTCACTGGTATACTAGTAAATAAACTCTTAACATCAAAGGATACAATTTTAGCATTAGAAGGTATATGCAATTTTAAATTTTATCTACCAACTCTAAAGCATTTTTTATTCCATATTTTGTATTAAAATTAGAGGTTGTTTTTAAAACCCTGCAACCGGTGTATGTTAAAAGTTTTGATTTCTTAAAAAATTCATAAAAAATGTTATTTTTACACAAAACCAAACTTATAAGACATCATTTTTCTCAGAAAGATGCATAGAATTCATCTATGTAATAAAAAAAAAAAATTTTGAAACGGTTTTGGAGTAAGTATGTTAGATGTCAAAAAGGAAGTTAACATTTTTCAGAAAAACCTGTATCATCCAAAATCAATAACTTACCACATTTTTCTAAGATATACACAATTTTTGTTTATTATTTGTAAATATATTTAGGGAAGGAAAAAAAAAAATTTGTTACATTTTCAAAATTTAAAAAATTATTTTATGTAAATTGGGACATTGGTCATTTTATTTTCAACAATTTACCAAACATAGTAATATATATTTTATACAAAAGTTTTATATATCATTATGTTAAGAAAGGTGCATAGAATCTAGGTGTGTAGTGAAAAAAAAAAAATGTTGGGTGTATCACATTTGGAGTTTTTTGGTCAAATACCAAAAAATCGAAGAGTAACGAAGCAGAAATTTCACAGAAATGGTAAATCAATAACATACTAATAGATTTTTCGGAAATTTTACGATTACTAGAGATTTGTAATATATTTGTGAATATATTTAGGGGGAAAAATAATAATTTGTTACATTTTCAAAATAAAAATGACGATTTTCCCTAAAAAGTGATACTCTGACTGTTGAGGTTATGTTGGACACCTCGACAATTTAGACGTAATTAGTAACTTTCTAAAGCTAGGCCTAAGACAAAATCATTAGATTTCACTAAAACAATATACTTTACAAAGAATAACACACATATTCACTTGTATAATCAAATAAAACACTCTAAATAAGAAAATTTGGTTATAGCCTAGATTACATTTTACCTTTCAGGCTATCCCATATATAAACCTTTCACAAACTAGAAATTCACTCAAAAACATAAACTTTAGAAATAAAAACACATATATTGTAACTTGTGTACAAAATTTATATACAATTTGTATACACAAACCTTCAAAATAACAAATATATAACTCCAAAACAATATGCGCTACGTCATTTGTTACAGTATTTACGTCACAATTATTGCTATGTTTGGAGATCAAAACAAAACCTTCAGGTAAGTATTTGCCTATATCAAGTGGTACCAACTTTTAGAATGAACATTCCTCTACAACATACTGTAAAGAACGATACGTTTTTCTGACATAGATAAATGCATTACGTCATTTCGTAAACTGCACCGAATGCCAAATGAATTTCGTGCCGTCAGGTTTGTTCTATGGTCAAGTAGAGATATCTCTGGATCTGTGACGCAGAAAAATTTGTAATCTACGGTTTGAAAGAGAAAGATGTGATCTATAGAACAGTGTTTTATAGAACTTTTGGTCAACCCGTTTGACAGAAATATAGATTTGTAATCATATCGGGGAAAATGGTGTCGCGTTTACGAAAAGGCGCAGAGTTGAAATTTACGATTTTACGCATCAAAAATATGCGAACTTCACCAATTTTTGGAATATTATTTATTTATAACGTTTTGTGGTATTTTTTTGCATGATTATGCATCTACGGAACATTAGCTTTCCAACAGTATTTTATTTATTGCGATAGGACCATTCTAAGTGGGCGTAATGTTGAATTGCAAATTACGTGTTTTATAGTTGATGAAATCGCTCGTCAACCGGTGGGCGACCTACTTGTAGGTCGCGTGCCACCTGTAGGGTTAAGAAACCATTAGTAAATTTCGCTAAATTGTACGAAGGAGATTGAACAAAAGAGACAACTGGTCTTATGGGGCTATTAGGCTTATGCAATTTTGGTAGACCATATAATCTAGGTGTCAACGGATTCATTACTAGTAGAGTATACTTATGAGAATTATTATTTGTAGGGTCACTTTTTAACAAACTAAAAGAAGAACTACTTAACAAATCGTGTACTTTGTTTGTGTAAACATCTAGAGGTAAAATCACAATTGAATTCCCTTTATCAGCTTTAGTTACAACTATATTATTTTTTACAATATTTTCTTTTATGTCTTTTATGACCTTAACTTCCTTATTATAAAATGTTGAATTATTAATAGTTACCAATTCATCTTTAATTATATTTGAACTAATATCTTTAGATGTGGTATCTGTATCTAGAGCTAATTCTAAATCTATAGCTAAATTTTCCAATTTTGATACATTAGGTTTAAAGTTAGGAGAATACTTAAAACCCTTTGTCAATAAATTGTTTTTTTTTACCAGCTTTTTATGTGGATAAAAATTTAGGTAAATTGTTAATTAAAAGTAAGGATAAAAGTACCAAGAATGAATAAAAGTGGAGTTTATCAACTAGCATATTATAGTTTGTAATGCTATATATATATATATATATATATATATATATATATATATATATATATATATATATATGTCAAACTGGCCGAAGTTTTAAAATTAAATTAGATGAACATGAAAGAAGTTGGAGGTTAGGCTATGATGTCTCTAGTTTTGCCAACCATTTAAAATGCAGTGTTTAGAATTTTCATTCCAACATGAATTTTAAAATCTTACATGTATCTAATAAATCTAAAAAAATTAATCATTTAGAAAATCTAGAAATTAATAGAATAGTTAAGACTAAAAATTTGTTAGTTTTAAATGAACAACTAGAATTTAACAACTCCCCACTTCTCAAACCATTAACTAGGTCATAGCCCTTCCCATTCCTCCCCCTCCTTTATTTAGGTTAACAAAGGGGTTTTACCCAACTATTGTTTGGAAATTGTGAACTGTACCGTTCTTCTTCATTCATGTAAACTACCTTGACAATGCTGTAACTAGCAAAACCATCGTCGGTAAATTTTAAATAAAGTTATGGTTTATACTAAAAAGTGTTTGTTTTAATTATTAAAATCGAATACCACCAAGCACCTACGGTCTTCAGCATAAATAGTTTATTATAACGAAGATTATTTAAATTATGATCATTTCGAAGACTAGGCATAAATTTATAAAAGATAATTAACTATATATTATTAACAAGGTTGGTTCAGAACAAATGTAATACCTTTTTTAGTCAATTATAAAATAGAGTATAAGACTTCACCGGGACTAAAGGAAGTTCTCAAAAGGTCGATTTTTAAGGCCCCAAAATCTCACATAATTTATCGGACAAGTGATTATACAGTCCTCAAAATATTATTTTTATGTACAAAACACGGTCTTTTGGGAACGTCAGCTCAAGTCCTGTAAATCTTCAAAGGCCGCCTGCCATATCACCAGGTCTCTGAAAGGCCTTTTACTAAAATGTAATATATATTAAATACATTATAATATAAATATATTACACACACACACACACATATACACACACACACACACACACACACATACACACACACACACATACACACACAGAGTTTAAATCATGGACTTATGATAAATCTCTCTATCCATATAAATATATATATATATTACAAAATATATACTTTATGATTTCCTTAACCAACATGGCCAGTTGAATCAAAGCTGAAGCATTACTGTAATTGACTATTATAACTGTTAAAATTGAGCCCTCGCCTTAACTGTTTAAATTGAGATGGTCTTATGACTAATAATCTCGCTTGGCATGTGACAGGTTTCGGGTTCAATACCTGTGGAGGCTCAAGAAATTAATGGTATACAAATTAGCAAGTGTATATAAGGGCAACAGGATATATTTAAAGTCTGTCAATAGGGAAATAGAAAGAAAAAAAATTTAATTACTAATGATGCTTCAGATATCAAAAATGTATCTGGATTTTTCACAATCAATCTCAATGCTTAAGCTTTGATTTGGATGTAAACTGGTCTTTTTTCTTGTATGTATATGTGTGTGTGTGTGTGTGTGTGTGTGTGTGTGTTTAAGATTTTAACTAATGATGCAAAAGATTATTACTAATACAAAAATTACCAATAAAAAGGGTAATTTCTTTTGAAAAAATGTAATCCATGATGTAAATTTAAATGATCACAGATTAATCAACTTTGTTTCTTCAGCTGGAACTGGACGATGAGAATTTTTTCAGCTTCAGTTTGAATTTTCATTGTCTTTTTTGTTACACTTTCCAACCTTTGTAATTTTCTCATCCCTAAAAGAATCTCTTATGTTAAATGTAGGCACCTTGGACATATTGTTGTCTCTAAATGGCAGATTTAAATCATTTAATAACTTCAGATACAAGGTCTTCCGCTTACCTTTTCACAGCCTTCTTATCATGAAAATCTTTTTCTATTTAATTTTTATTATGAGTGTTCATACACTCATATCACACATGTATGTCAACTTGGCATCTAGTGTTCTTGAACTCATTATAGCACGATCTTCTACCAATAAATGACATGATAAAAAACCCCTTACTCGATCTGCACTCTTTTGATTTACAGATTAACATTCCTTCATAATAGGCAGCAGTATATCAGACTCTTAGATCTGCTATTTAGAGACTAAATTGTAGTTCTGTGCCCATGTAGGTTTATAAACATGACAACTTAGTCAATGACACGTCTTCTTTTTGCAAGTAAAGTGTTTGTTGTGGAAAGTTGTGCATTTTCTTTCATTTGGTAGTTACATCTGTGATTAAAAGAAAATTTCATTAGACCAACTTTTGATATTAAAAACTGATGAACAAACATGATATTTAACTTAGATATATATATATATTGAAAAAGTGACTTTTAGTTAATTTTTGGGGGGGAAGTAACCTGTTATTGGCCCTGTAAGTTTACGTTAAAAAGTAAAAGTACGCAAATTCCAAAACTCAAAATATTTTGATGAATATAAAAATCCTTTCGTTGTAGTAAGTTTCATGTTTACCATTTGATTTCTCATATTAAAATACACACTAGGTGACCCACCAAAAACAAAACACTTGTGTTTTCTCACGTTAACTTAATTTTTTTCAAAATTTGCAGACCTGTAAAGTTTATTTTCAAGTAATTTCATTTCTAACTTTGAACACTACCTAAGTGGTGGTAAAAATCAGCCCCTAAGTTTATAATAGTAAGTGGGGTAGAGCAGTACATAATTTTAAAAGTTGTAATATTTATTTTTAATGGCGTTTTCCTTTTTAATTTTGGACCAATAAAATTAAAGACATTGCATTCTAAAGTTAGTTATTTTTCTAACAATTTGTTTCCGATTTTCTAGTCCTATTAAATAAATTCTACAATGAGTGTTGGGAAAGGACATAAGTGTTTTGTTTTCCATGACCTACTTGCCAAATCTACATACATTTTTTACCACAACTATTTTTGTGTATTGGTGACTTCAAAAAAAATTGTAATTTGGCTCTGGGTTAAAGTCTATGTCCTCGATAATACTCAAATATTGGAAAATTGCTAAAAACCTAATTACTTAGTTGTACAGTAAGCTCACAACTATCACTTTCTGTGTAATAAACACGCAAATTTATGCTTAAAAAACATCAGTAGTATTTCATAACATATTAATCATATGTTTATAGATATTGATCAAAGAAGTAATGTTAATTTGGCCTAATTATGAAAGGCAAGACAAATAAATTGATAAAAATATTTATAAAATTTTTAATATTTAAAGAATAAATAACTGATCACACTATATATCTTCTCCCGAGTGCTGTATATAATAATAGTTATACATATGTAAAATGTTGCATGCGTCGCTCACTCATTTATAGTGATCTGTCAATAAAGCAAATCTAAGAGCCATTGGCAATTATTTGGGATAAAAAACAATGCAGAAAACATGTACTGTGGGGATAGATATATATTTCATAAGGTGTTTACGATCGACAAGTATTGTTAATTTTATTATAGGCTAGACTTGTCAATACAAATTAATAACACACCATAGCTCAGACTCAATAGTTGCATAACTACTGTAGTTTGTTCTAATATGATTAAGAAGTGTGCGATTTCTATGATAATGTGTTTTTATTTCCATAATAATCTGTTAAAGTAAATATGTACTTTGTGACTTGTAATTGAATTTAAATTTGCAGCAGAAACAGAATAATTACAGTAGGAAGTGCAAACATGGTACAGAGTGCCTAACAATTATTAATGCTTATGATATTACCAAGAGAGTAGAGTGGTCTGACACATTAACCAATGAGTTGCAACTTTCTACCACCAAATAATGTTATTGAATCTCAGGGCCAATTATATTGGTTGTAGTTGCAAGGGAACTACAAAGAAAAATCTGTTATTCCCTTGAATTTCTCTATGGAATAAAAATTATTTTCTATTTAATAATAAAGTATTTATTTTAACTATTTTGTGGAAGACAGTTGGGGAGGATAGTACCTGAAATTACTGGTGATTAAGTGGTTGGAGCATTCTTATGTTTTGTATTTCTGTGTGAAACTTAGAATACACCATGACAATCAAAGGAAAAGTTATAAAAGGTAGGACCACAAAAGATTTAATTTCTAAAGAGTTATGATCTTAATTTGACAGTATAGAGAATATCATCTGCATACATAAGAGTTTTACTCCTAAGACAAATTCAATGGCAGATCATTAATATAATATAAACAAAACTGGTACCAAAATTGAACGGTGAGGAACACTCCAAAATATTATTTGTTTTATATGGTAAACGACATTTGCTTTTATTTATGTTAGCACAAAAATTAATTTGCAATGAGTATCAAAGGAAATATAAAATTCTGTTAACTATCTATGAAATATAAAACAAGTTATGATCTCGATCCAACAGTATAGAGGTTGTATCATCTGCATACATGAGAGTTTACCCCAAGACAAATTTAATGGCAGATGGAGATCTTTAATATAATCTAAACAAAGTTGGTCTCAAAATTGAAACCTGAGGAATCCTAAAAGTTATCTGATTTAGATGATAAAAACTAAATTTATTATTATTTATATAGTTTTTATTTAAGCTAATAAAAAAAATTAAATTGTAATGTGTTAGAGCAAATGTGAAATTCTATTAACTATCTACACAGTATAAAAGATGTCTTTATTATCTCTATATATGATTTGATTATAAGGCTGAAATTAACATTTACAGGATTGTTAGATAGTACAAGTCTAGACTTTATTACCAACATCTTTTAATTATGTATTTTGTAAACGAGCATACACATTTAATTTAAATTTTAAACTGATAATGTTCAAGTATGATTGAAAAACTTGAAAAACAGTAAAAACATCAGAACGCTACTATAACATCAGCAAAATATGAAGTATTGTTCGAAGACAAAACCAAAAAAAAAAAAAACAAAAAAAAAACAGGTTTTCAAAGTGAACATTATAAAGAAATTCTGAATTAACTTACCTAGTCCTACGCTTTAGCGGAGAATTGTTTGAATCGGAACTGGGATTTATCCTAACATCTGAATTTGAACTTCTATTTTCTACATTTGAATTCTGCGCTCTGATTGAACTTATATCCGACTTATCTGATAAAACTGGAGTACATGTGTCCACACTTTTTTGTTTACGGGTCACAATATGACTTTTCTTCGTATCACTATAAAATACAATTTATACAATATAAACCAAAACTGGACTACTCAGAACTAACATTTTAAACAAAATACATACTATATAACACACTTATTGGATATTTCAGAAGAATGCAGTGGCCATCTCTGCACCTTATAAGTAAGGGTTATTGTGAGTCATAAAGAAGTGGAATATTTAAATTCACACCTCTATTCTTGCCTTAATAATACATCTTACAACAATTTTTACATAAGTAAAGTTGATATTACTCATATGACGTTATTATCTGAATCTCTCATATAAATGTTGCAAAAAAATTCCACAAACTTTCTCACTCAACCCTCCCCAAAACCAAAAACAAACCAAAATTAAGTCATATAAAATATCAGCTTAGTAGTTGTTAGTGAAAGAGTGAAAAATAATCATAGACACCATGTTATATACATGTCCTCAGAGTAAATGGTATCTGGGGTCTGTGTAAGAAGAAACACCACTTAAACAGTGGCAACCTGAAGCTTTCCAAACCAACTTCATACACAATATAGGAATACACACTTTATTATTCTGGAGCACAATATAAATCAATGTCCTTCAAGATGGTGTCAAACAGATGTTCACCCTTGTTCCTACAGCGCCACATAAATTCACATAAGTAGGAATCTAATATATCTCTACTGGTTCCACATTCTTTCTGTTCCTTAACCCTAGAACCGGCACAACTGGCGCATGTTAAAGTTTTTGTTTTCTTAAAAAAATCATAAAATATATTAATTTTATACAAAACCTAACTTATAAGATATCATTTTTCTCAGAAAGATGCATAGAATTCATCTATGTAAAAAAAAAAAAATTTGAAACGGTTTAGGAGTAAGTATGTTACATGTCAAAAACGAAGTTACCATTTTTCAGGAAAAACCTGTATCATCCAAAATCAAAAGCTTACCACCTTTTCCTAAGATATACAAAAGTTTTGTGTAATATTTGAGAATATATTTAGGGGAAAAAAAAATTGTTACATTTTAAAAATTTTAAAAAATAGTTTACGAAATTAGGTAATTAGATCACTTTTTTTTCAAAAAATCACTAAAAATAGTAATATATATCTTTTACAAAACAAATATATATCATTATATTCAAAAAGGTGCATAGAATTTAGCTGTGTAGTGAAAAAAAAATGATAGATGTAAAAAAATTAGGGTTACTATGTAAAATATTCAAAAATCGGATCGTAGCGTAGGCAAGAATTTCACAGAAATGGTAATGTACAGTATACTAAAAAATTTTTTTAAAGTTTACTGGAGATTTGTAATATATTTGTGGATAAAAGTTGCTAAAAAGAAAAATCAATTTTTTAAATTTTCATTGAACGTGGTACATTTTTACGTAAAAAGTGAATATTGCCAAACTATTTTCATAAAATCACAAAAAAATAAAATAATAATCAATAACCGAATTTTTATTACCTATGTTCTCACAAAGATACATAGATTTTATGTGTGTAATGCAAAAACTTTTAGATTTAAAAATTTTAGAGTTATAAGGTAATATATCAAAAATACTGAAAGTAACGGAGGCAAAATTCCACAGAAATAGATATATAAACCAATAAAAAAAAAATTTATAGATAGGCCTATATAATTTTATAAACATTTTGCATACATTTTGGTAAAAACATAATCAATTTATAAAATTTTAATTAGACAAAATTATTCTGATATATAAAACTAATGGAAACTTGCTAATACTGGTCACATCAGATCTACCATAACCTTTCTCTATTTATAGATAGGCCTATATAAATTTATAGACATTTTGCAGATATTTTGATAAAAACAATCAATTTATAAAATGTTCATTAGACAAAAATTATTTGTATTAGTAAACACAATGTGTTTTGCTACAAATTGGCTATGAAGGAAAACCAATTTCCAACATAACCTCTATCTCTAGATAGCCTCAATATTTGATGTCTGACAATAACATTCACTCAGAACAATAAATTCTACAAACAATAATACTGATATTGTAATTTGTATACACAATTTATAATACATAAATAAAACAAACCTTCATAATAAGATAAATATAATCCCAAATCAATAACCGCTAGACAGCTTCACGGCATTCATAAGTCATTTTTCTCACAAACTTAGGTTTTACAATATTCAATCTACAAGTTTGTAACATACACAAAATTAGACATGAGAATCTCCTCTAAACAGCTGTGTGGAAAAAAAAAAAGACAAACTTCTATGACGTCAACATAGAAATATTCCATAATGTCTAGAAACTACGAGGCTCAAAATCAGCCTGAAAATACAGTAGGACACTTCGTAGAATGGATATAACTCATAAACTATACAACTTAGGATAATTTCGACTTCATAGTTCGAAAGAGAAAGAAAAATACTATATAATATTGTCAACTTGTAACATTTGGACAAATACTAACATTTCATTAAATCATATGAACATAGAGGTTACAATTTCTAAAAAACATCAACATGACAAACTGCGACAAACAGTTTTTTATTGTGATAGGACAATCCTAAGTGGGCGAAATGTTGAATTGCAAAAAACGTGTTTTATAGGTGAAACATACCCAACTAGTTCGGGAGTGTGGGTCGATTTCGAATGTTTGCCAGTACAAGGGTTAACACACGCCAACAACGTTTCAGTTGTTTTGTCTGTTCTATTATGTCAATAAAAAATTGTTAACAAATGGCGGGCCTATTCTTGAACAGACCTGGTATTTGATTATAATTATTATGCTTTTAATAACGGCGGTCAAGGGTCATTTTTGTCTTTTGCCAATTATTCCTAAACCGTAATAATTTTTTACTTGTAACTTCGCACACAGGTCAATAATCTTTATATATCACTAACATTTGAACTAAATCGGTACAGCTGATTTTTAAGAAATTACGTTTTTTAACCTTATAACTGGCAGTGCAAACTATCTTCATTTTTTAAAAGCATAAAAAATAGTAATTTTATGCAAGACCTAACTTATAAGACATTATTTTTCTTAAAAAGATGTATAGAATATATCTGTGTTATGAAAAAATGTTAGATGTAAAGGTTTTGGAGTAAGTATGTTAGGAATCAAAAAATGAAGTGAACATTTTACAGAAATGCAAAACATAATTTATAAAAAACAATTTTTTTTTAAGATATACAAAAGTTTTGTAGTGTAATTGTTAATAAATGTTGATACAAAAATAATCAATTTGTAAAATTTTCATATAAAACAAATTTTTGTTTACGGAATTAGAGGCCAGCGTATAGATCCTTGTCGGCCTATCGACCGATGTCCAAACTTTTCATTCAAAGTGTCTATGTCAAATGCACTAAAGTGTGGGGTACACCATCTTGTTGGAAATGAAGTTGTTGAATGTTTTCGAGTTCATCCAGCTGAGGAAAACAATAATTGATTAACATATCAAGATACACAATTCCATTAGTTGTCTTTTCAGCAAAGAAGAAAGGCCCTATCAGATGATTTTTCATCACAACACCAAACATTAACTTTAGGCGAGTCGCGTATTTTCTCAAATATTGTATCTGGGTTTTCAGATCCCCATATGCGTAAATTGTGTCTGTTAACATCGAAAATGGATTGGTTTTCATCAATCTTGTTCAACATTTCAACAGTGAAATTAAGACATTTTGCACCATCATCAGGTTTCAATTCCTGCAATAGCTGGATTTTATATGCGTCTCATTTCAGTCTTATGTGTAAAACTTTGTGGATTGTTGTTTTTGGAAACCTAACTCTAGGCTTCGTCGAGGTATTGACTTCTGATTGTAGATTGTCTAATAAGTTCAACTTTTTTCGTCTGATACACTTGGCCTGCCAGATGATTTCTGCTTTTCAACTGATCCAGTTTCTTCGAATTGTTTGAACCAACGTCGTATGTTATTTTCATGTGGTGGATCTTTTCTGTATTCACATCGAAATGCACGTTGTACTGAAATTACAGTCTTGAATTCAGACAGCAACAAAACACACTTTGCTTTTCCTTTATTAGGGAACATAATAACACACTCCCCACAGAACACTCCAGAAAACACAAAACACAATGCAAGAACTAATTTTGAGGTTACAACAGCTGTTAAACAAACTTTTAGGTTACCAGCTATCAGCGACACCAATACAACACAAAATTTCTCTACTGTCTCTACTACTCATGAATTAATGAAACCCCACCATTCTTTTATGATAACCCTGTAATTTTTACCACAACTACATCATACGATTTTTGTATATTTTGAAAAAAATTACAAAAATTATTTGTATGGAATAATATATATGTTTTTGTGGCGTTTTTGACTTTGTTTATAACAGATTTTTGATTTCTGACATACTAATCCACAATTTTTGCTTCAAAAATTTGTTTCATTACATAGATGAATTTTATACTCCCTTTAGAGAAAAGTGATATAGAACAAGTTGGTTTTTGGATAATATTACTATTTTTTCTAAATTTTTCAATATAACCTTAATTTTTTACCCACATACAGTATCACTTTTTAGATAAATTTCATTTTTTTAAATGTAACTTTTCAAAAATGGTATACTTTTTTACCGATTTGTACTTATAAATAATTCTAAAACTTTTGTATAACCTTAAAAATATTAGAAAATTTGGTTATATGATGGTCATGGGCACTTTTTTGGAGTTTTCACTTTTTTTACTGCACATTATGATTTATGACATACTAACTTCAAATTTTTAATTCAAAATGATTTTTTTTTAAACTATACAAAACAATTCTATGAACCTTTCTGAGAAAAATAATATATAACAATTTGGGTTTTGTATAATATTACTATTTCTCATGAATTTTAAAAAAATTAAGAAATGACCAACTATAGATTATCGGTCTGCCACTTATGAATTTCTAATGACCAGTTTCAGAGTTAAATTTTTTAATTTTCATTTGGAGCATAATAATTGAATAAGAAATTAATTAATTTTGTTTGGGTTGCTATTCCTGTTATAAAACTAACTATATATATATATATATATATATATATATATATATATATATATATATATATATATATACACACAATTTATACTACTGACCAATGGTACTTGGTAGAACTCCATATTCAGGAAAGAAAACCACAAACACAATTTTTAGTACATTCTACTTTTTATTGAGTCTTGCCTACCATGGTTTTGCCAGTGACAGCATTCACGAGGCAGCTTAACACTGACTCTGTGTAATATATATACTGTATAATAAAATACACAACTGGTCAGCTCATGACTCTTCTTTTCTTTTTTTCATTACGCATTAGCAACCCCAACATAAGCATTACCTCTGGGGTGCCTAATTTTTTTTTTTTTTTTTTTTGTTAATTTGTATTTTTATTCTTTTTTTTCTGAAAAACTTTGGACAATTACAGTGCCCCTGCCAAAGAGACTCAAAGAGCTAACCAGGCAACAAAAATGTTGAGGAAATAAAAGTTATAATATAGTAATACCCCGACTTCCGCAAACTTAAGAGTTACACGATTATCCTTCCCATTCTGTCTCCCACTTACCCTCAGGTCGTCCTGTGAAGCAGCCATAATCTGCACCCTCGGATCTTTCTGCTGGAAGGCTTTCTGCTGGAAGGCGGTCCTCGGTCCGGGGATGCAGATGGTGGCAGCAAGAGCGGACTCATGCGCCTCCCCGCGGTACAGGATGGGCAACGTTTTCGGTGTGGCCTGATGCTTTGCCGGATGGCGGCACCGAGGGCGGCTAAAGCATGAGACGTCTTACCCCCCTCCCTTCCCCCTCCTCCCTCTTCTTTTCACCACCACAACCAAAATGAGGTCGTCAACCATTCTTTGACCTCTCTATAATCTGTCCTATCTCTCTTCTGTCTTCTGTCCCAAGAAGCTTGAGGCTCTTGTGGACGTTCATTTATTCTTAATTCCCACTATCCCCACAATCTGTGGACCCAATCCAAGGTGGAACAGCATATGCCGAAGGATGCGTGTCTAAGGGGGAGCTTAGACTCTAGTATGCGGACTCCGGATACCAGGCGACCTCCGGTTTCAATTTAGCCTTACCACATATGCGGGCTCTGTGTGGTGGACCTTTTAGAACCCTGCATTACTCGTGGGATCTCTATGAAGAACCCCAAAAATAATTCTATACAAACAACGGCAGGGTACCAGCCACCAGCTGGAAGCTCAGCCGCAAACCCAGGATCAGTAGCGGCCCCAGAGCATGCGGGACTGATCCAAAATCAAGAAAAACCAACACCTCCTGACTCCGGACGGGGGCCCGCCAATGAGCAGGGCTCGAAGTCTGGGGATATGGAGGTGGAAAAAGGCGCATGTAGGACTCTGGCAAGTCTCTCTTGTCTTCTTGTCAGGAAAAGACAATGCTGAGGGTCCTACAGGTAAACCTTCATCATAGTAAGGCGGCTTCGGCCTCCTTCTGTCAGACCTTCATTAGGTCCAACATCGACCTGGCTCTGGTCCAGGAGCCCTGGCTCCACCGAGGCCGGATTGCCGGACTAGGCGATGCAAAAGGTAGGCTTATATACTGCAATAATATTAATAATAACCGTACCTGTATACTTGTAAGGTCAGGTTTGCAATGCTTGCCCCTAATGGATTTCTGTTCTAGAGATATCACCACGGTGATGATTTACTGGCGCAATGGGAAGGAAAAGGATGGTCCAATTTTTAGCTCCGTCTACCTACCCTATGACGTCAGAACTCCTCCTCCATCTAGGGATCTGGAACTCCTGGTGGAGTCAACTACTGTCAGGCGGCAGCAGCTTCTGGTGGGATGTGATGCTAACGCTCATCATCGCCTAGGCTGGGGCAGCACTGATACTAATACAAGGGGTGAGTCATTATTTGATTTTCTCTTGTCTAATAACTTACAAATTGTTAATGTAGGAAATACACCGACCTTCTCTAATAAAATCAGGAGCGAGGTTATAGACATTACTTTTTGTACAGAAAATATTGCAAAACTGATTGGGAACTGGCATGTTTCAACAGAAGCCTCCCTCTCAGATCACAAATATATAATGTTTCATCTAGAGGCATCAACCATCCAATCTCTCTTTCGAGACCCGAGGACGACAGACTGGGGGTCCTATTCAGACCAACTGTCGACGGTACTTGGGTCCATGCAAGGAGACATTGCAACATTTCCGGATGTAGACAGGGTGGCGTCCTCGCTTCGGGATGCCATCATGGACTGCTATCAGGATAACTGTCCTCTGCGGACGAGATCAGGTAGACCTAACACAAGATGGTGGTCACAGGATCTCGGTCGCATGAGGAAACAAATAAGAAGGCTTTTCAATGCCTCTAAGCGGAGCGGTGAGTGGAGGGAGTATCATTTAGCTCTCACCACATACAGCAAAGCTATCAAAAAAGCCAAGCTTGATTCCTGGAAGGCATTCACCCAAAAAGTGAATAGTCTGAAGGAGGCAGCAAGACTGCAACAAGTTATGGCTTCTAAACCTTACAATCCTGTAGGCACCTTGCGGAAACCAACAGGAGAGTATACCAAAACAGCGGAAGAGACGCTCAAGTTACTACTTGAAACTCACTTCCCTGGTTGCACAAGTAGTGATAATATGGACGGCGGTCTAAGTCTAGCTGGGGACAGCTCTTTGCCAAGGGCATCTCGGGCAGACTGGAAGATAGCCAGAAAAATTGTCACTATTTCTAAATTAAAATGGGCAATAAACAAATTTAGCCCGTTTAAATCACCAGGCGGAGACGGAATCTATCCTGCACTATTGCAGGAAGGACCTGACGCCTTGATCCAACTGATCTGCAAGCTTTCCAGAGCCAGCGTAGCATACGGCTACATTCCGCAGGCATGGAGGGTCAGCAGAGTTACGTTTATTCCCAAGCGTGGCAAAGCAAGTTATTGTGATGCCAAAGCTTATCGACCTATCAGCCTATCCTCGTTTCTGTTGAAAACATTGGAGAGGTTGGTTGAGAGACACATTAGGGAAGGGGTGCTCTTAGGGACCTCTTCATCGCAATCAACATGCCTACCAACCTGGTAAATCCTGTGAGTCTGCTCTACATAATCTTGTGGGCAGGATCGAGGACACACTGGAAAGGAAGGAAATAGCACTGTGCGCCTTCTTGGACATAGAAGGTGCATTTGACAATACTTTATTTGGATCAATAGTGCGCAGACTGAAAGAGCGAGAGGTGAACCCGGCTGTAACAAGATGGGTTCATTCAATGCTAACAAGCAGACGCATTCAAAGCTCCCTGCTTGGTAATTCGCTGGAGGTCGCTGCCACAAGAGGTTGCCCACAGGGAGGTGTTCTATCACCTCTATTGTGGAGCATGGTGGTGGATGATCTCCTTACGGAAATTAGCCAAACAGGAACATACATCCAAGGCTATGCAGATGACATAGCAATCTTGGTCATTGGAAAAAGTGACTACACTGTCTCGGATATCATGAATAGGAATCTGAGACAGGTGAAGTTGTGGTGCGCAAGGGAAGGCCTCAACGTCAACCCAAGCAAAACCACCATAGTTCCCTTCACTAGGAGGAGAAACTTAACAGCCCTGGATAGGATATCCATGGACAACACACGGATAAATATGTCCATGTCGGCAAAATATCTTGGAATAACCCTTGATCAAAAGCTGACATGGAACGTACATCTGGACAATTTAATACATAAGGCGAAATGGGCGCTAATGACAGCCAGACGCTTTATTGGTACTACCTGGGGACTTAAGCCTCACATAGCCCTTTGGCTATATGAAGTAGTGATTAGACCCCAAATTACATACGGAGCGGTGGTCTGGTGGAAGAAGTCATGCCAAACCACTGCAGGAAGCAAACTAACAAGCCTGCAAAGACTTGCATGCTTGTGCATAACTGGAGCTTTCAGAAGCAGCCCAACAGCTGCTCTGGAGGTTCTTCTCGGACTCCCGCCTCTTGACATTTACATAATGTCAGTGGCAAGGAAATCCGCCTATAGACTGACGTGTGTTAATGAGTGGCGGAAGGGCTTGCCTGGAGCAGGACACTCTGACATAGTTGACACCGTACTTAAAAACTCGGTGCTAGACATGGCGCCAGACGCAATGCAAACTGAGTATGTCTTCAACAGACCCTTCACGGTAACCTTAGGTAACCGGGAAGACTGGGAAGGAAACAACAAACCAGGTTCTTCCAGAGGGACTCTCGTCTGGTACACGGATGGGTCACTTATGGAAGGAAACTCAGGTTATGGAGTATACAGCTCATCACCAAGGACTAACATTAGTGTGAGTCTTGGGACGCACTGTACGGTATTTCAAGCAGAGATACTAGCTATCACTGCTTGTGCCCATTTGGGTTTGTCAAAAGGCCTTCGAGACAGACAAATCCTCATTCTTTCTGACAGTCAAGCAGCACTTAAAGCGCTAGACTCAGTATTAATCACTTCGAAATTGGTGAAGGACTGCCTCTCAACACTAATGAAACTCTCCACAAGGAACATGGTGGAATTAAGATGGGTGCCAGGTCATCGTGGCATCCAAGGTAATGAGATGGCAGATACCCTTGCTAAGAAAGGAGCATCCACACCCTTCATGGGGCCAGAACCAATGTGCTGTATCAGCCGCAACATGGCTAAAAGCGCAGTTAATAACTGGGCCAAGGAAGAGCTACGCCAGAGATGGCATAGGACTCCAGGGCTCACACAGAGTAAACAGCTAATCAATGGACCTAGTAACAACCTTACGAAGTCATTGATCAAGTTAGACAGGCTACAGCTTAAAAGAGCAGTAGGACTTATCACTGGACATGGCCAGTTCAGGAAACATCTTGCAACAGTGGGAGTCTTTGAAGGCGACCAAAGCTGTCGGCTCTGCCTGCAGGCCGTGGAATCAGCAAGACACATCATATTTGATTGTGGGATGCTGGAGCGCAGAAGGAGGGAGCTCTTTGGTATCCTGCAACCAGGAGAGGAAGAGGACACGTACTTGGTAGAGAAAATCCTGAAGCTCGTTCGAGGAACAGGGTTCTAATCCATCAGGAACGGCACATAGGGGGCACAATAAGCCGATGGTTGACGTGCAGGGAGACCTTCTCGAAGAGGGTCTCCACCCCATCTCTAATCTAATCTAATCTAATCTACCCTCAGGTCATTCCACAGTAGTTACTCACTGTCTTACAGTATAGTACGAGAGTTTAATACGGACAGTCATCCTTCTATACTTGATTACGTTTATTATAGTTACGTGTTATAAGTTATAGGTTAGTGTTATAAGTTATCAGTTAGTGTTTTAGGTTATGTTGTGTTTATTATTTGTTATGTTTATGTGTATGTGTGCAAAGTTTAAAATTTATTATGTCATCTAAACGAAGTAAAAGTGATTCTCCTGGAAAACATTAACTCTAGAATGTAAACTTAACGTTATTAAGGATTTTGATGCTCAAATGAAAATTTGTGAATTAGTAAAGAAGTTGAACAATCGGAATCCACAGTAAGAACAATCATAAAAGATAAACAAAGAATTCTCGTAGCTGTGAATAATGTCCAACGTAATTCATAAGCGTCATGGTATTATTGCTGAGATTGTAACAATGTTGAAATTAAGGTATGATAATCAAGTAAGTGTGAAAAATTACCCAGTCGATCAGAACACTGTGTATTATCAAGCTAAACTGATTTTTGAGAAGTTAAAAGAAGAAGCAGGGGAGACAACCAAAGATGAAAACTTTGTAGCCAGTAATGGTAGGTTCAGCTGATTTAAAACTCACTGCAATTGGGACAGGATCTCGGTTAGGCAGCAAGTGTAAATAAACAGGCTGTATCTTTCTTTCCTGACACACTCAAGTCTATGGTAGAGGAAGGTGGCTATATCAGTTAAACCATATTTAACATGGATGAGACCGGCCTATTCTGGAAGAAGATGCCTAAACGAATTTTTATTGCACATGAAGAAAAAACCATTCCAGGCTTTAAGATTGCTAAAGGCCACGATTAACAGTGATGATTGGTGGGAATGCAGCTGGTGACTGCAAGTTAAAACCTCTCTTAGTTAAAAAATAAATCTAAAACTGACTTTCCAGTGATTTGGAAGTTAAATCTTAAAGTTTGTGTTACAGCTTCCGTTTTTGAGGACTAGTTTGGTCACCACTTCATAACTGAAGTTGAACGTTATTGCCAGTATAAACAAATTCCATTTAAAGCGATGCTTTTTATAGACAATGTACTCGATCACCCTCCTGTCACTCTAATTGATTTTGACGAACGTGTGAAAGTTGTTTTTCTACCTCTAAACACAACCAGCTTGCTTCAACCGATAAACCAAGGTGTTATCAAAAGATTCAAAGCTTACTACACTAGACATTCGTTTGCATAACTGAATAAAGCTATGAGGCAGAACAGTCGGCTATCCGTTAAAGGTTTTTGGAAATAATTCAATGTTTTTTTTAGATGCCGTAAGAATCATTGATGAATCTTGGGATGAAATTTCCCAAAAAACCTTAAATGGTGTCTGGAAGAAAAGTTGTCCATTCTTTTTCAAAAGTGCACGCCTGAAACTGATCCAAGTCGCTCATACTGTAGAAGAAAAAGTTGTCAATCTTGTCAGCCAATTAGACTTGGAAGTTGATAGTGATGATGTCAACGAGCTGTTGGACACACAACACACATAGTAAGCTGACTCACATTGACAAGGTCTTAGAAATGTGTGAGCAAAATAGTGGTGAAGAAGCCAACATCTCAGACACAGTTCTACCAGAAAAACAGATGACAATTGCAGCTTTTCAAACACAACTCAATTAAAAGAGGATTACACATTTTAGAGGGTAGTAATGAAGAATGTGTTGCAGCTACTACTGAAGAAATATAAAAAATTATTGGCTTGCTACGAAGAAATTTTGCATGAAAAAAAGAGAAAGCATTATGTCGTTAATAAAATGGCCCTACATTAAAAACTACAATTTTCACAACATAATTCTCTTTTAAACCAATGTTTTTGTTACCTCTTGATATTAATTAACTATATTTATATGTAAAGTTTGGCCCTGACTTATTATGCGAGTTCGACTTAACCCTAGAGGCGGCATCTATGTAATAAAAAAAAAACTTTTTTGAAACGGTTTTGGAGTAAGTATGTTACATATCAAAAAATGAAGTTAACATTTTTCAGAAAAACCTGTATCATCCAAAATCAATAACTTACCACCTTTTTCTAAGATATACAAAAGTTTTGTGTAATATTTGTGAATATATTTAGAAAAAATAAATAAATAAATTTGTTACATTTTCAAAATTTAAAAAATTATTTTACGAAAATAGGGAATTTGATCTTTTTTTCTCTCAAAAAATCACTAAAAATAGTAAAATATATTTTATACAGAACTTCTATATATCATTATATTCAGAAAGGTGCATAGAATTTAGGTGTGTAGAGAACAAAAATGTTAGATGTAAAATATTTGGAGATTTTTGGTCAAATACTAAAAAATCTGAGAGTAACGGAGAGAATAATTTCACAGAAATGGTAATCTACACCATTCAAATAGATTTTTTAAAATTTTTTCAATGATTACTAGAGATTTGTAATATATTTGTGAATATATTTAGGGGAAAAAATAATATTTTGTTACATTTTCAAAATAAAAATAACGATTTCCCCTAAAAAGTGATACTCTGACGAGTGAGGTTAGGTTTGACACCTCGACAATTTAGGCGTAATTAGTAACTTTCTAAAACTAGGCTTAAGACAAAATCATTAGATTTCACTAAAACAATATACAGTAGACACTCTTTTAACCGGCACAGTCGGGACCACCGCCATGCCGGATATCTGATTTTGCCGGATATCTGATTTTGCCGGATAATCGAGCTCATCTAGTTTTTAACCCTCCAAGTGCTAAAAGTCGCGATCGCGATCTATTTTGCCACGGCCACAGTGCTAAAGTCGCGATCGCAATTTAATTACACAAGGTTTGCTAAAATCAATATACCGACGGTAACTTTTATCCAAACTACATGTATTTTATATAGTAACTCTGAGTAAAAGACGCTGTATTCATTTTGCATGATTTTATCGATGGTTATAAGAAAAATCAATGTTAGCAAGCCTGTAAAAGACAATTTGATGTTTACTGTTGATGTTTACTGCTGCGTCCCAGCAGTGAATTGTTGTTTAGTGTTTTTGTCTATATTATTTTGGTAAATACAACTTATTTTATGATTATTTAGTGTATCAGTAGTGTTTTTAGTGTAGTATTACACATATAATAATGAATGAGCTTGGCAATTCAAGTGATATTCATAACTGTTTGTGTGAAAGTGATACCGCTAGTGATGAAATTGGTAACTCCGATGTAGGAATCAAAAAGTTTGTTTCTTTTTGTTTTGTGTTTTTTGTGTGTATTACATATTTTATAATAACTAATTTTAGTAAATACATGATATTCAAAGGTTAAATGCCATTACTTTCTAAATACACAGTACAATACTGTAGTACATATAGTATCACGTCAGAAGCAGACAAACACTTGATGACTAAGAAAACGTCGCTTGCAGTCACTGCACTGGCGGGAAATGTCAGTCGAGGCCTGTCAGCCGCCCGAACATAACCGGAAAAAACCGACCGTGAGTGGCTCGGTTGATGCCGATTAGTAGAAAGTGCCGGTTGTTAGAATGCCGGATAAAAGAGCTTCTACTGTACTTTACAAAGAATAACACACATATTCACTTGTATAATCAAATAAAACGCTCAATATAAGAAAATTTGCTTATAGCCTAGATTTACAACATACCTCTTAGGTTATCCCAAATATAAACCATTCACAAACTAGAAATTCACTCAAAAACATAAACTTTAGAAATAAAAACACATATATTGTAACTTGTATACACAATTTATATACAATTTGTATACACAAACCTTCAAAATAACAAATATCTAACCCCAAAACAATATGCGCCACGCCTTTTATATTTGAATTCACGACACACAATTGCGTATGTTGCGAGATCAAAACAAAAACTTGTAAGTATCCATTGCCTATATCAAGTACTACCAACTTATAGAATGAAATCTCCTCTAAAACATACTATAAAGAACTATTACAAAATATCGAAAGAAAAATGGATTATGTCATTTCGTTAACTGCACCTAATGCCAATTGAATTTCGTGCCGTCAGGTTTCTACTATAGTCAAGTAGAAATATCTCTGGATCTGTGTGACGCAGAAAAAATTGTAATCTACGGTTAGAAAGAGAAACGTGATCTATAGAACAGTGTTTTGGTCGACTTATTTGACAGAAAATAAGAATTGTAATCATATGGGGGAAAATGGAGTCGCTTTTACTAAACCGCAGAGTTCAAATCTACGATTTTACGCATCAAAAATATGCGAACTTCACCAATTTTTGGAATATTATTTATAACGTTTTGTGGTATTTTTTTGCATGACTATGCATCTACGGAACATTAGCTTTCCAACGGTATTTTATTTATTGCAATAGGACGATTCTATGTGGGCGTAATGTTGAATTGCAAAATACATGTTTTCCGGTCGTTAGACTAGACCATGCATTAAAAATCGACCCGCTGAGAGGGTCGGTGCCGCTTCTAGGGTTAAGCGCTCTATATCCAGTCCCACGGAATTCTGGGGTATTACTGTATTTGACATATTTTATCTTACTCATTTACTTACCCTGATATTGTATTGTTAGGATTAGGCTCTACTGTGGTAGGTGAGTGTTGCGTTGTTACTCCGCCAGGAAACCGAGTAAATATAGCTACACCTCCTTCAGAGTCAGGAGTATTCATTTTTTGTCCAGTTATTACAGAAGTCTGTAGCTTATGTTTTTTGTTAAGAAGCACCTGAAAAATGGTTGATTTTTTTTTAAATAGACGAATTGCAATTTTGTACATAAGTAATAACAAATTTAAAAAAAAAAGACATGATCTATATTTTTGCCATGATGTACATAGTTGATTTGAATACATTCTTCTACCACTCGTAACATCTGCTGACATGTTTCATCAGAAAAATGGAGTTCATCCGAAACATCTCAGGAAAAGTTAAGACAATGCTAGGAGTGGTAGAAAAATGTACTCAAATTAATTTTAAAAAGACCTTTTAAAAGGGAGTATTAAACATACAAATATAATTAAAATATAAAAATACTGTTGTTTGGAATAAGTTATATTATTTGTTTTGTTATTATTATTTAATGATACCTATAATATAGAATATTAGAACAGTGATAAGTATTTTCCCCTTTCTTCTTCCTTACTAACTTTTACGATTTTGTTTTATTTTTTAATTTAATATGATTTCGTTGTTTGTTGCATTTTCCTTTTCTCCACGATTTTTATTTAATTTTTCTTTCTCTAGTTTACCTCTTCTCATTTCGTCTCATGTTTCTTTGTCTCTTCCGATTTTGTCACTATTCGGTCTAGACACGTCCTTAGCCTTTTGTTTGACTTCTGCTGGTACATTGTCAGAACACAACTGCCCCATCTCGCAAATATGAATTTGAGTCTCCATTATTTCGAACTTCTAAGATGTTAATTAGTTTATTTTCTTTACTCATCAATCTTATTTCCTTTTCTGGAAACAGTTCCTATTTACCTTAGAGCGTATATGTAAGTAATGGTAAATAGCATCGTCACAAAACGTTGCTACTTTTTTTTAATGAACAGCTAGCCAAAATTATGAACAAATGCATGTTTAATTACATTATGTATTTTTACCACAGTAAAGTTTTCTTGCCGACAACAAGGCCTACCAATTCGAGGCCATGAAGAAGTATTGTCAAATTTCTGCCAGTTGCTAAACTATAGAATAGTGGTTGGGGCATTTCAATTACAGATGGCTTTCATGCGATATTCAAAATGATATTATTGAAATATCAGGTTGATCTGTTTTGCAGTCAGCTTTTGCAAGAACAAGTCACCTTTTGCATTATAACAGTGAACATATATTTGGAGATTTACAAGAACTTTAATAGGCCTCTATGCAGCTCCTAACAGGGAGAAAAAAACTATTTTTGAAATTGTAAAAAAAAAATTTCATTCGATTTGGCTTGCCATTTCAAAATATAAAGGATAATGCTACGATGGTACAGCTCAAATGGAAGGAAGATTTAAGGGTTTGCAAAAACTAGTTAAAGATGTGTAGTCACAAGCACTTTTTGAACTTGGTGCTAAGAGACAGTTTGTGGCATCATCCCAATACGAAAGATATTATAAATTTAGCAAGATTTAATTATTATGATAAGAGTGTAACCAAAATAGAAATTTTTTAAAACATTGTTGCTTGTGAGAAATCTGCTAAATCTGAACTTCGGCCACTTTACTCCTAAAGGTGGACAATGAGAGCCTATAGCATAAACTATTCCAACTTCACGGAATTCATTGAGATGTTTTCGAAAAATGATAGTTCTGATGTAGCATCTAAGCTCTCTGGTTATCTTGAATAAATGCTTCAATTCAAGACATTTTTCTTCCTATCTTTCTATAGTCTCATAATGAGCCCATTACAAGAAGTGAACACGCAAATACGGTGCTCAGATATTGGACCTTCATAAATATAAATCAAAATTACGCCTTATAGAGTTTTTAGAACAAACCTGGTGATTATTAGCGGTTCTGGCACAGTGTCTGAATAATAACAACGAAAAATTAAGTTTCATCGGTGAACCAAAATTACTTTGACAACTTTGTGGGCCAAAAAGTTTGAAAATCCTGGTGCATCTAAACCTTTAAAGTTTTCCAGCCCAAAAGAGTACTTCAAATTAATAAATGTAGAAGTTTGTGATATAGTGTTAATTTGCATTAAAGAAAGATTCAAATCATCGGCTTTAAAGAAAGTAGTTGCTGTAGAAAAAGAGTGTGTTTCAGCTGTGATCCATGGAACTTCAGACTTTAAAAGTGTAAGAGAATTCTTCTGTAATTCTTTGGATGCCGATCGGCTTTCTTTGCATCTTTCCATGCTCCACAATACTGCTAAACAGCAAAAAGTTTCTCTGACTTCAATGTGTGAAATAAATCAATTTATCTTGGAAGAAAAAATATAAAAGATCTCTTCCTTGAAGTAACAAAATGCATCAAACTCATAGGAACCGTTCCAGTGATGACAGCCATGGCAGAAATATTATTCAGCCACTTCGACAGCTATGGGGGAAGAAAGAGTGAACGTGGCTATCCTTAACACTCGTCAAACAGTTGTTAGGAATTTTCCTTTATTAGGCCTGGTACTTGATTAACACAATAAAATAATCAACAGTGGTTCAATTTTGTACTCAATATTTATTATATTATTTATGTACTCC
This sequence comes from Aphrophora alni, assembly GCA_963513935.1. Lineage (NCBI taxonomy): Eukaryota > Metazoa > Arthropoda > Insecta > Hemiptera > Aphrophoridae > Aphrophora > Aphrophora alni. The sequence continues at coordinate 43,346,292 of OY740765.1, forward strand.
AAACATCTTTATCATTAAATTGACTCTTTTTTTTTATGCTAATATCAAATATCCACCAATCTTATCAACATAAGGGTTTATCTTTACATTGTAATCTTATTACATCTATTTTTACATATGAACCCAGAATGATTCCAACTGTTGTTCTTTCATGAATCTACTTTACTTTTGAGACAACTACCAGATCACTATATACACCAATGTTTGCTCACCCCTTTTTCCTGTGGAGACTCTTGAATATTCGGCAGCCTTTCTCTCTCTCTCTCTCTCACTGCCCAGCGATACTCTTTCGCTCCCTTGGCGATACATTTCACAAAGACGGGCCAGATCTCTACTTAATTAAAGGCTTATATGCACTTGTGTAATATGTGTTGATCATCTACTCGCAAGGCAAGCATTTCAACACTTTTTGAATTATTTCGCAACAGCTAGCTCTTATTCAAGTTTTCATATGTTCCTCTTTATTCTAATTCATTTATTATATTTTATATTTATTATACTTATTCTATACTTTACAATTTCATTACAATATTTCATTACAATATATTTAATATACACAATACAAACTTACATAATACTTTAAAATAAATACATACAATCATAATATTTACATACTACTGAATTTACATATATAATATATACTTAATCCTAACAATACCGACGCCCTCGAGACATCGTCCCGATGTCTATTCTAAAACCTATTTCAAGGGTAAAACATCGCATTTCACACTAATTGTTAATTATTGGACACATATGCTGCGTATCCTTGTAGTGTGGTGGCGGTATTAACCAGGTTGGCATGATTCCTCTGATGAGCTGTTGGAGTTTGTAGAGGTGGTTGTTAACAGTCTCCTCATTCGCCGTCACGACATGCAGTTCCTTGTCTGCAGCTGTGCCATAACACCAATAAAAGACGTCGCCGATATGGCTCTGGTTCGTGTAGTCTCTGTCCACTCGTGCTCTAGGATTGCTGTCCATTGAATGTTCTGGGAATTGTTTAGAAGTTCTACAGCTCTAGCTCTCTGACATCCTTTAGAGTTCTAAAGTTCTAAGCATATATTTGTGTTGACAAAATATCTGGAAATGGTTTAATGGAGTCAGAAGGAGTATGTATGTGAGGGGGGATTGTTAACTCGTATATGTGTTCAACTTGTAACTTTTGAAAATGTGCTCCCATGGAAATCATGATTGGGGTGTACAGGTGGGATTTAAGGATTGATAGAGGTAATTAGGGTAGGAGTAAAATGAATAAACATATTACATAGTTCCATATCATGGATGTCTGGGAATCCGTTTTGGTTGCCTCTAACTTAGCAAACACGTATGTATAAATTGACCTGCAATTTTTCTCAATGGTTCCCTTATATTTTGTAAAATTGTATTTGTTCTCCTTCCCTTCATTGGAATCATTCTGTGCCATATATTTCTGTGGTTATTGTGACGTTTATTAATTATTATACTATCCTCCATCTTATTATAAACAAATATTAATAATAATTATGATAATAACTATAACAATAATGGTAGCAAATTATTTTATATTTAATTAAATTTAAATAATTGTTTAATTAGTTCGGACATATGGTCTGATCCGTGATACATGAACCACATCCCCAATACACTTGCCAAGTCTTTGGATTTCTATTTCGTAGTTGAGTGGTGTTATTTGCTGCAGTATTTTGTATGGACCTGCGTATTGCTGAGCCAGCTTGTTCTTCTTTTCAACTTTGAGTAGAATTGTCCTACGTTAAATTTGGTCTTTTTCTTTTCGTATTGTTTCTTACATATTGGTCCGCTTGTGTGCCTGATAGTAATTTAGGTAAGTCTTGTCGCATTTTGTGCATAGAAAGATCATAATCTTGTCTGGGCAATTCCACTACGCTGTGATGATTAAAAAAAAAAAAAAAAAAAAAAAAGTGAAATTCCTGTTGCTACGTGTCTGACGGCATTGTATGAAAATGTGACGAACTTGACAAATTTGGTGGTCCTCGTTCACGTAACATTGATTAATGTAGAGTTGAACCGTTCCGCGATGCCATGATTCTTGAGGTCTGTATGCCGTCGATGTTCTGTGAATTATTCCTAATGCGTTATATAATTGTTTAAATATGTCCACTACGAAATGAGTGCCCCTGTCCGTTTGTATCTCTGCTGGCATTCCATAGGACAGAATAAGTCTAGAAGGAATTTAACTGTGGTAATTGTGTCTGCTTTTTCTATGGCTCTGACAATTACAAATTTTGTGGTGTTGTCAGTGGCAATTAGAATATATAATTTATTGTTTGATTTTGTTAAGGGTGCCATATAATCTAATGTTAATTTGGTGCATGGTTTGGAATGTACCTTTATTGGCTGGAATAATAATAGACTTATATTGCTTCTATGTAAACACGTATCCTACTTTCGTTTCGTTTATCGGTGTGAATAAGAATAAAATGTTTACAAAAGTGGAGAAAGATGCATATTAAAGAGATGGACACATTTTTGTTAACAGAATGTGTAACAATTAGTTGTTTAATTTATAAACATATATGTTAATATTTTGTAAATCGTTATTTAAAAAGTTTTAATAGTAAAACATTTACTAAATAAACAAAAAGTGTAATATTTATTATTTTAAAACGATCTCATTCATTCAAGGTCTAACTAAGCTTGACTATTCATTACAGTGTTCAGAAAATGCTGTGCCAAACTTTTGTATTGGTTATATGGGTCAAAATATAGAAAAAAATCCTGTAATCATATGTCAGGGAAACGCTTAGTTTTCTATTTTTCGCATACTTTGTGTTTTTTGAAACTTTTAAGATTTTTAGTCAAATTTTGCTAGGCTATACAAATTTTGTATGCTTTTTTTAACAGTATACCAAAAACTAAAACTTTCATCATGTGAATTTTAAAAATGGATGTCATTAAAAATGTTTAATGTTAAATTTTATGAAAATCGTTCGTTTTAAGAAAAATGTACAAAAGACAAAAAAAATATCCTATTTTAACGCCAAATTACATTTATTTATTTTACTAGGTCAATGGATAACAAAAAAAAAAAAACTTGTAACTTGTTTTTAAGTAATGGACAAAATACTCAAAGCATAATACTTGATAATTATCTACAACATCCAAATTTAGCCTAAACAAAAATAATATTGAATTATGTTAATTTATGAAAAACAAAAAAAATTTAAATTTAAAAAAGGCTAATGGACAATTTAATTTATGTTAAAAAAGTTGAAAGTGGGTAACATTATATGGTTTTTGATCCATCGTTCAAACTGTTCCTATCATCTAAATTATTTTGTAAAAAACAAAATGGCGGATATCTAGATGTTTCTGGACATAGGTTACAAGAACTTTTTTCTTTATTTTGACCCATGTAACCACTACCTAAAGTTTGGCAAGACATTTTCTGAGACTCCGTATAAAGTGAAAATGTTTAGACTAGAAATTTATTCACTATTTTTATAACTACAGATAGTAAATATATCAAAATATTATTATTATATAAAATTTACAAAATAAATTATAGTTTATTCCAACTTATCATCTTGTTTAGTTTTCCCACAAAAATATAGTAAATATTACATGCCATTCTTAGATATTCAAGTAGCCTAACCAGTATCATCAGTATGCATTCGAATACTTCTAGAATGTGCCTAATCCAACTGTAAAAAAATAATCTATCAACAAAATAATATCTACAACTTTCTTGCAGGAAAATATTAACTTTTCTGGTTTTGAATATGTTTATCGTTACTTTTATTATGTAAAAACTTTTTACAGTTTATCATTACATAAACTTACTTTATTACACAACTTTATACTTTGTTAGTTTTTATAACTTTTTACAAATATTGTGTGCAAGTAGGCAAAATCATAAGATAAGTGAGATGCAGTCTGTCATGAAGTTGTAACTTTAGGAATTAAATGTAGCTAAGCAGTAACTTGTGTACCTAGTTTTCCTGGAATGGGTTGTACCGCTAAGTAAGTCTAGGGAAGCTAGTAGAAAGGAGGACACGCCCCTTACACCAGACACAGTCCTAGTTTGAAGCTACTGTACACTGTGTAATTACAACTCAATGTAGTCTGCTGTGTTGAATGAGTCAATATGTAGTCACAAATATATATATTTTAAGTTTGTGGCAAAGTATTAAAAAATTGTAACTTATTTTGTGTAATATTAAAACATTTTGGCAAAGATCCTTATTTTAAAATTGTTTATGTTGAATGAGAGCTTTTTTAAAGCGAAAAATGTTGCTACAATGCAGAATATTGAATCACTGAAAATACCTTGGTTACATGATTATAGCATACATTAAAATATATACATCAAAATTCTCCTTAAATTAATACTTATTATGAGAAAATTTGAACGAAAATTAAAACCAACTAATTATCCTTACACAAATAACAAAACAGACATCAATTAGTATAAAAAATTTGTTATGCAGTTAATGATTAAATGAATTTATTAGAAGTACAATTAATTAAATGTAAGACACTTTTTTTATTTAAAAAATGTAAAAATTAGCGTAAAATAGTCACAAAATACTTTTACACATAATCAAAATTGTAACAAAACTCAACACCAAAGTTTTAAATCAGCAAACACCAATTAATTTTATAGTACTAATTCTTCTACCAATTTACAAAAAGTAACATTTTTTTTAAATTTCTCGTTTATATAGTTATAAATTTTTAGTAAAAACTAATAGTACGGCTGAAGCACCATTTGTTTGAAATTTCCTTTATTACGCCTGGGTAATAAATATCTAGATTATATAATATCTAGATTAACATAATAAAATAATCATCAGTGGTTTAGTTTTGTACTCAATATTTATTATATTATTTATCTACTCTAAATATCTTTATCATTAAATTGACTCTCATATTATGCTAATATAAAATATCGACCTATCCTATCAAACTTAAAGGGTTTATCTTACATACATTGAAATCAAATTACATCTATTGTGACATATGAACTCAGAATGATTCCAACTGTTGTTCTTTAATGAATCTACTTTATTTTAGGGACGACTACCAGATCACACTCTATACACAAATATTTGCTCATGCTTTTTTCCTGTGGACACTGTTGGATATTCGGCAGGGTCTCTCTCGCTGCTCGGTAATTCTCTCTCGCTCCCTCTGCGATACGTTTCACAAAGACTTGCCGCATCTCTACTTCGTTAAGGGCTGGCTCATATGCACTTGTGTAATGTGTGTCAGTCATTGTACTCGCAAAGCAAGCATTTCAACACTTTTGAATTATTTCGCAACAGCTGGCTTTCATTCTAGTTTTCATATGTTCCCCCTTATTCTAATATATTTAATATACACAATACAATCATGCATAATACTTTACAATAAATACATAAAATCATAATAATTACATACTACTGAATTTACACATATATATATATATATATATATATATATATATATATATATATATATTTACATATATTTAATATACTTAATCCTAACACAGTGCTGGATGAGTTGAACATTAGACCTCTTGTGAATAAGCTTGTTAATAATAACCCAATCTGAAAATCCACTTTTGCTTTATTTTGAAAAATCCAGATACTGAATTCTCTGTTGCTGTTTTGACTTAGTTTTTAGATTTGACTCAGAAGGTTAATAACAAAATAAATTTTCAAATATAATGTAAAAATGTGTCAATAAGCATTATTTTTTACACAACAAAACTGATTTGTTATTTGTAATTTTTAATAAGTATTTGTTTTTCCTTTTATCATTTTATGTTAACTTTGTTAGTATTGGCTTTTTTTAAAAAAATAAATGTAAAAGTTAAATATCTTTTATTAAAATTGTTTAGAAAACTATATAATTAAGTTATAATTTTACTTTAAATGCATATTTTAAGATTGTGTTAAAATGCTTTTTTGGAGTTTTTATTTCTGACTACCCGTTCCCTTGCAGGATATTCCATAACCGGAAAAAATCTATTTGCTAACTACTTACACTCAATTATTGCAAAATAAAATGAGGGGGAGAAATTTTTTTTTTTTTAATTGTATGAAAAAGAAAAGGAAAAGGGAGGAGAGGAGTTACTAAAAATTGGAAAGGAAAAAAGTTATATAGGCCTATTATCTGGCCAATTTCTATTTGAGCAGAATAACTAGAAGACCAATTTGGCAAAACAAAAAACCATCGCTACCATCTGCGACACTAATCACGAGTTAGTTTTAAACAATATAATTACTTATAACAATTTACTTAATCACCAATTTGATTTCAGAAATGCGCTAGAAATGCTGTACAGGCATGGTGGTCCACCCAGAAGTTGTAGATCTGTATGCCATATCAGTGGAATCACAACTATTTCCTCGATGTTAGACTACTTTTAACCCCTAGCCAGCTTTAGAAGAATAATAAAAATAAAGGGAAAACACAATATTACAGGTTTACTTAAGGTTAGGGTAAAATAGTCGGCTGAACTGATAATGTGGCTCTGGAACCTATGTTCAGGCTTATTTAACACAAGCCAGTCGATTTTTTCTAGATTCGCGACTGCACTATTAAAATAGTTGTCCCAAGGTCACAACCTAACTTCGAGGCCCTTAGCCAACCATACTTAAATATTTTAGCACTATAACATTAAACCACATACAACAGAAAACATGTCTATTCGGTTGAGCTATTTTTACAGCTCACTGTGGTTGACCCCCGTCAGTTCTCACCACATCTTGGAAACTCATAAGTCATATCTCGTATGTGGAAAATGAGGGGGTCAGCTTATGTGACCTGCCACATACAAATGTAAGATGAGAAACCTAAGTAATAGTAGTGAGAATTTGTTAATTTCATTCCCAACTTGAAATAAAAACAAAACAATAATAATGTTTTTATAACTATATAAAGATTTTTTTAAATGCTTTAAAAAAAGTCAAAGAATTGAAAAAGGAAATCAGTTAAAAGTCTACATTAATTAAAAATTTTAAGTTTATATGAAGTATATTTTCATTTACTTGAGCTCTTGGAGGTCCTGGTGGGTCAAGCATTAGAGTAACCACACTTGTATTGTCTGCTCGTTGCTTTGTTTGAAGCCACCTTTCTAATGATCTATCAACTAAGTTTTTACTTGGATTTATCCACTGTTTGTTCTAAACATAAGATATTGTTAGGATTAGTTAAGCATCTATTTCTCTGAACAACAACTTTTTATAAATGTCAAAATGATAACATATCAAACTAAACACAAAAGAAAGTATAATTTCATAATTAATTACCGAGGATATAATTCGTGCTTTTCATTCCCATCAATTAGTCACAAATTAAATTAGTTTAGCATAAAACTACTATTTTCTATGAATTTTTTTTTTCTAAACGAAATTTTGCACTACCAGGTCTAGGGTTAAAAAAAATTCTATTATAACCTTTTAATTTACCCTACAAAAATGACAATAGATAGTGCAAAAGCAGTCAAATGAAAAGATATAATAGAAAAGTCTTTTTATCTGAGGGCATCAAACTAAATTTAATTCATAAATTGGTTCAATTTATGGTAAAACAATTCCCACATGCTTTAATTATATATTTAAAATGAATAAATATCAATAAAACTGTTTATTTTACATAAGACGAATTAAAGATGACTTGTTTCTCATTATGAATTTCTGTTCTGTAAACTAAATTAATGGCCTTTTCTGGATCTATCATGTTCCAGAGGCCATCACTTCCAAAAATAAGGCATCTATGTTGGGTAACATCAATGGTGTACACTCCTACATCTGGTTCTGGAGAAACAACAAACTGGTCAAGGTGTGAATTATAGCTCCAAAAATCCCCTGAAACAATTTACAACACAAATTACATTATATAATTAAAAGATTTCTGAGATTTATAAAAACACACTAGCTTAGACTGCTTGTTGAAAAGAGTGTTGGATAAAAACTTTTTCCAAATCAATAAAATCATAGAAATGAACATCATTTTCATTTTCTCATATATAAGTAATAAAAATAAAGTTACATGATGAATAAAAAAATCAATGTATCTGGTCGCTTGAGTCCAAAAAAGTGGCTCTTGGAATGATGTCTCCCTAGTGTCTGTTATCTGTGAATTGCTCTACATCCAAAACATGTGGACCGATTTTCATGAAATTTGGCAGGTAAGTACATTTTTAACATATCTCGGGACTTTTTTTAATTGTTAATTCAAAATTTTAGTATGGCTGCCTCGAGATGAAAACAAAATTATGGTTTTCTCAAAACAACTCTAACGTTTTAATCAATTTTGCTTAAGTGTAGATTCTAAAGACCTAAACAAAACATATTGGTTGCCATCTCTAAAAATGTCGGTTCATGAGTTATCGGTAAAAAACATTAAAAAATCTAAATTTGTACTACGGATTTTAGTGAAATGTGAAGATTAATGATCCAACTCATATCCAAAATTGCAACTAAAAAAAGAATACAGTTCTAAAATAATTATTAAAAAACCAAAAATAAACCTTGATCACTGTCTTTAAAAATAAGATTTATACCTAGGGCAAATTATATGGTATAATCAAAGCAAGCATTAAAGCTTTTTATATTTATAAATATTTGTTCAAAATATTTTGTATGGATAGGAAACAAAGGCGATATCACCCAGGCCTACAGAGATGAAACAACATACTGAAGGGAGGCTTCAAAATTTTAGAAGCTTCCAACCATACTAAGAATTTTCTCAGAACCTCTCTTGTCTTGTTTCAAGAGCCCACAAATCTGAAATGCATGTTAGTTCTTCCCAAACTACCGGATTCCAACACACTTAATTTAATGATGTAACGCCTGTTATTTAAAATAAAATTTATGTAAAACTTTACTTGCCAATAAGGCAGATTAAATTAAAATACTTTGTAAACCTTCCCTGCATAATCCTACCATCTGGTGAGCGGCTCTGAAAGCGATGTCGTCCGATCTGCCAATTAGACTCTGACCCCGGTAAATCTTGATTAAGATGAGTCAGTTCTTACCTCTAACGCAGTCTAGTCGTTTCTCAATGTAGATATAATGTAAAATTTCAAGTTAATACTTCTTATTTAATTTACTTCGGCTTCTCTTCAAAATTTAGACAAATCATGTACAAATAAAGGCTCGTTAGTGTATATTGCGAAACTCGCCGAGTGGTCTTCCTGGATGATTTCCTTTAACGCAAGAAGCTCGTAAGCTTTTTGAAACACAACTCCAGGTAACAGAATTAAATTGACCATCTTAATTTAATTATGTCTATATCTTTTAACTTTAATTACAGTTATGTATTGTTTAGAAATAGTTTAATCATGATTAATTTTCTTGAATTGTCAGTAATTTCTTTTGAAAAACATAATTTCTTATAAAAGTAGAGTAACCATTTTTCATTTAAAAATTAACAAAATCAAATTATAATCTTTAAAATAGTCATAAAATCAAAGAATTAATTAGTCAATCTTTCTTCTTAATTAAAATCTTTTATTTTCTATTTTCTTGCAATTTGTACCAGTTTTTGATCTCAGACAAAGACTGAGCTATATTGGTTTCTTTATTAATAAAAAAAACTTATTTTGTAATTTTCTTTTCAAGACATTTTGTAATTGTGATAATATTTTTTTTTTTAATTAATTTCAACCTAACTTCATTACATATAAAAAATCTTGTTAAAGAACCTGTATAAGTTTGCCTAAACCTCTTTTAACAAGTCACTTTTTCTGCAGCAAAATGCTGGTTCAAGGTCAGGACTAAAAGCAAGTTGAAACACAACTCAGCACTTCCTAGTTCATAAGAGCTCAACTTACAAAAAGAAAAATCTTTTTTGAAATGTGCCTCATGTCATCAAAAAGAACTTTAGCTGTGTTTCTTAAACTAAAACTTAATAAAAAAAATAAGGTGTAATAAAGTGACTTCATCTTGGTGACTATTCCTTGTGAAACAATATGTACAAATTTTAAATTAATTATTGGGACTGCATGCAAATTTTCAGCCTCCACGACCCCAAAGGGGTTATTTTTCAAAATTAAAAATAAATATATTGACGTCAATAAAATAAAATTTAATTTTCCTTTTATATAATAAACTAATTTTTTTTTATTATTAGTTGATCAACTTAGTTTTAAGAAATTTAATAATATTAATTGTAATAGTTTATAAGCAATTTGATAATGAAAACTTGTTAGATTTAATATACACTTTGAACTTAAATTTATTCTCAATAATTAAAACATTTTTTTTTTAACAAATTTATTTTACTTTTTAAAAAATTTCATTTGTAACAGTTGTATGGGGGGGGGGGAAGATCAAAGTAATTGTAACTTTTATTAAGGGCATGTATTTTTTTTTTTTTTTAAAAAGAAACTTGTTTATTAATAAGTATTTGTTAATTGGTTAATTGTTGGCTGATATTTACTTTGTGAATGGTCAATTTTTTTTACGGGTTAATAAATTTCAGCACTGTTTAGAAATTGTTTCCTTCATTTTTTAAACATGTTACCAATCTGGTTCCAATAATTCTTAATTCTTTATAAAAACAAATCGCCTGGTAACAATGATCATCGCACATGTACAACAAAAAATGTTAACTACTAACTATAGTGCAGGTTCTGCCCAGCTCAATATATTGGCCTAACTACAGACAACCTAAGCACCAGGATGAATGGCCACATACATGATGTAAAATTGATAGATATAAAGAAACCAACTGCACAACATGTAGCAACCTATAACGTTGCTACTTTTGATGACTGCTTCACGACAAAAATTATAAAATCACTCCTTTCAGAATGCAACCCCTCAGAACTAAGAAGATGGGAACTGTTTCATCAAGAGTCATAAAATCTAGAAAACCCCCTAACTTTAATCTTAGATCATCCTTTATCCTTTTTCTATCCCAACAGACTTATTTAAAATTATTATTTTTTTTATTTATTTTTTTTAACATTTATTTGTCTGTGGTTCAACACTCAACACAACCCTATTACAACAATTTAGTCTTCTTTTTATACTCTCTACTGAGTTCTGATATTTTAGAACTTTAGTGTTTTACTGTTTACTACTAGGTAATATCTAGGCCCACTTTCCAAGGTAAGCCTGTGTCAACTATCCATACAAAATCTAAACTAATAATCTATGTGCCCTATTAAAATCTAACCTATTCAAAATATTTTGTAAATACAAATTTACTCAAAGCATATCTATACCAATTTATTTCCTACAAGAATATAGGGAAAAATCTCAGTAATTACAAAAATGACCTTGTTTTAGGCAAAAGCCAACTGATTTTTGTTATTGTTCGTAATTGGTTTTGTGGATATGGGTATGTGACAAAGTTATTGCAATATTTTTCCATAGTTATAAACACTTTTATAAAGCCTTTATTTGCAACATTACACTGTACAGGATAATCATACTGAACTTTATTGTTTATTACCATACTAACTATAACTTAATGTATATTACAAATGTGAAAGATTATTGGTATTATTAGTAATATGACTGGTTATTGTATATTGACAGTGAGACTGTTCGTCATATGTCAGAGATCAAGCTCAATGCACTTCTACAGTTCGGTCTATCCTTGTGTAGAAATATAGTAACATAGGTGACCTTGTCTTCAAAAATAAGCACTTCCTACATTTCTTTGCATTCACTGTAAAAAAATTTAAAAATTGGATTATTTCTCATATTTCAGTTGACTGTCCGGCTATAATCTCTTGTCTGTGACTGGCCTTAGATTAATTCAAGGATACAAAACAGGGCGAAGTACTCAACGGAAGAAACAGTGATGGGACAAAGCTTCCAATTATAAGGAAAATAAGAAGGTGTGTACAGGATGATCAATGAATCATGATCAATGAATCTCCAGTGCTGTTACGGCTTGACTACGTTCTGTGGGGATATTTGAAAACACAAATTTTATGCGTCGGTATGCTTCAGTGGAAGAAATGAGTGAAAAGATTGTGGAAATTCTTAACAGCATGTTTTCCAAGGCTGTACGAGATGTTTACAGAAGAATACATGGCTGCATGTATACTGATGGTGGACACTTTGAAAATAAGTTTTAATTCAGATTTTCTCTATTTCATGGAAATAAAAACAGTTTAATTTTATCTCTTACACATTGCTATTATTTTTAACATTACTTTAACTTTGCCATATTCAAACTTAATTTTAAACCTGATGAAGCCTAATACAATTGTTTTTACCCTCGAACCGCTATTCAACATATTTTGTGTCGATAAAATCGTTTTCTGTAGCGGTAAATAACACGAAATCACTTATTTTTTAATTCAACATTTCGCCCACTAAGAATCATTCTACAGCAATAAATTATATACCATTGTAACGGTGATATTCCAAACATTCATATTCATGTAACCAAATACCATAAAACATTATAAACAATATTTAATGAATTGATCAAGTGTGTGTATTACGCCGCAAACAAGTAACACAACAACTGTGTAGTTGTGAAACACAAATTTACGTCATTGTTTGTCTAATTTTCACAAGTCCATATTTCTGTCTAACAAATCTACAGTAACACTGTTCTAAAAGTACGTTCCTTCATCTTCTGATCTGTGCTTTCCAAATCTTTCTAACTTTTATAGTTTCAAATCTATAAAACTTAAACAAAATCAAGAATTTTAACAAATTTTTATAATGTAAAAATTAATTTTTTAATTCAACGTTTAGAGTACTAAAAAGAATAGTTTCGAGATAATCTCTATATCATTGTATAGATAATGTTTCAATTTTCCAAAATCATATAACCAAAATTCTGTACATGTACAACAAAAGGTAAAAATTGAATAATTTGGTGTAGTTGGAGTGTTTTGCCGCTAGGGAGGAGCACTTCACAGTTATTCGCCATATAACAAAATATAATCTCATTGATCATATAATTTTTTTTAATGGTAATACTTGTCCAAATACCACAGGTTGACAATATAATAGTATTTTAATCCTCTTTCGAACTAAGTATTCCAAATTTTGATAGCAGTCATAGTTTTTGAGATATATATGAAGTTGTAACCGAGAATAACCAATCCTTCTTTTTTATAGGCTTACGAAATGTCAAATATTGATTAGTAATTTTTCTATTTTTGACGATCTTTATATCATTGGAAAGTAGAATTTCATATCTGACGAATGTTTTAATCCATTTCCCTGTCCAACTAATATTTAGGACTGGACTAACACATGGAAAGTCGTCAACAAACGTGGGTTGTGACAGTGCTACTGCAGTGAGTTTTAACATTAGTAATCTGACTCCAAGTGGTGTCTTGTACAGTTTAGTGTACAGTAAATTGTGGTTTTGAGAGTTTTTTGGTTTATAATGTATTGTGAATTATTTATTATGTTTTGTTGGTAGAGATTTATCTTCACAACTATAATTCTTCAAATATTGTAAATGTTTGAACAGTCTAAACAAATTTGTATGCAAGTTTGTTGGTGATTTATAGGTTAAAATTTTTAGACATGAAGACAACTTTTCTCATTTTTGAATACTATATTCGAAAATGTATCATTGTAGAAAATTTATAAATTCGATGTTCAATTTTTCGTACATTTCTCTAAACAATGGTATTTAGTGATGTATATTCACTAAATATTTTGTAGGAAATATTTTATCCCAAATTGAAGTTTTAAAAAAATAATTCAAAGCACCCACTAAGAATCAAGTAAATAAATTAACAATCTTTTATAGAGAATAGATTGTACATGGTTAAATAAAAGTCTTAAAATTAAATGTTCTTTCCTCTATTTTTATCATAATTTAATTTATCCAGAATACAACATAGAACACTGGAACAGACCTAGACCTACTAGGAGGTTACATTTAAAGAAATATTTATAGGCCTAACCTCACTTTTACTTACATCTATTATATTTACACTAGAACTAACTAAATTACTTTCAGTTATATTTACATTTTCAATACCATCACAATCAATTACATTTACATAACATTCATCATAATTACTATCTTTATTATCACTTTCATCAACCATCCATATTTCATGTATCTCTCTCTCTCTCTCTCTCGAATTATATTCATTTTCCCCACTAAATATAGGCTTATTGTCTGAAGAAATTTCATCAATAAAAATTCTATAGCCTTATCACATAATTCTTTATCTAAAAAAAAAAAAAAAAAAAAAAAAAAAGAAAAAAAAAAAAAAAAAAAAAAAAAAGAACCAATATACTACGAAACTACAAGAAAACATTTCAATATTTAGTAAACACACGAGACAAGGACAAAAGTCAAATCAGCTAATATGCTACCATCCAAATATTCTAGAAATAAAATTATATAACCAACTTTGTTTGATTCCAAATATTAGTAGAGAACACAGAGTACACAAAAGTGTGCCACAAAGTCAAAATAACGTAATATAGAATGCATAATAAGACAAAGATACATACTAATCTGTGATGTCAGGAACAAGAAAACAGTGGTTGGCTGACAGCCAGAGATGTAAGGGCTAAGCTTATACACTTGCTAGATCAAAATATAAGTTTTTTGATAAGATCTATTTTACACAACATTTTTTTAAAACAAATTAATGTGAAACTACTGACCTAAAGATCTTGCTACAGCTAAGAAAGGTATTTCATCGATTAAAGTAGAGCGTCGTACAGGTCCTTGATGTCCAAGACGAGGTCTGTTCCATACAACTCTTGGTACTCCAGATTTTGCTATTACTTTGCCACCAGCTCTGTGTATACGATCTATCTCTTCTTTATGCTCCGGTTTATGGTCTTTAGTTAACAGTTTAGCCTTCCATTTAACATCTCCTGATAATGACAAAATATTACAATTTTATTTTAAGTTTTTATATCAGAAGAACACTAGTAACAATTTCCTGTATATCAGTCAGAATTACATTTGTATCATGGTACAAGACAATTTTTGAACAATGACCTGTTAAATTGTAACATACAACACTAATTTCAATTTATAATTATAAGGCCGGAGCATACTGTGTCAAACAGGAATGACTGATATACATAACACCCCAAATAAATATGACTTTCGAGGACAAATATACACAGATAAAGAAACTCCTTCTGATGCTGGAATCATATTCATAAACAAATTCCTCAAGGAGTTTAATGAAATTTCTGAAGTCAGTGTATTTTAAAAAAGCTGTTATTTTACTCAGTAGAGGGGTTGTTTGAAGCAACATTAAAACTTAAAAGTTATTTGGCTTATTGTTGGTATTTTTATTGGCCATTTATTTATATGACATTTTATTGTTAAATTGATTATGTTAATGTTGTGACCCATGCCATAAAAAAACAAATTGTATTTTGCCCAGGCCAGGAATAAATAAATGAAATAAAATCGGTTTGGACTGTGGTAATTAATTAATTACGATGAATCAGTCATTCAGCATTGCAAGAGAGGGGGGAATAAAGAGTTATCGTTGAGGTATTAAAATGTAATATTAATAAGTTAAATAGAAGACACTAAATATTACCTTTTTCTTGGTAGCCAAGTACTATGGCTGTATCTCCTACATGGCCGTAATAAATTTTTCCTTTCATAATAAAGGCAATTGTTGCAGTTGAACCTGATGTACTTGGCAAGCCAGTTTGTGTTTTTGGCCATTTCTCTGGAAAAAAAATTAAATAATTGCATTAGATTTATAATTAAAACCTAGTCCCAGTAGTGCAAATGACCATAGGATCCCCCACAAGATATCAAAGGGTAGGGGGGGGGGGGTAGAGAATTTAGGAGTCCAAAGTCCAAACATTAAAGGAAGAAAAGAAAAAGGAAAAAACAAAATATAAACACAAAATACTAATACAAATAAAATAGAATAAATGCAGACAGTTTATTAGAAGAAGTAGTGGTATATCGACTTTTCAATGGTACATGAATGTTGAAATGATACAGAATTGTACTTTATTGTCCGTTGTTGGGCTTCGAGAAATTTTTTCGCCTGGTGTTTTTGATGTGCAACTTTTATTATCAGAGATCCATTGGCTTAAGTAAGAGCTTTCACACAAATATGTTAAAATTTTCATGTTGTCAGAACAAGCCACTTGTCAGAACCCTCACATGTTACAGATGTCAGAACACCCACTTGTAAGAACCCTCATATGCTACAGATGTCATAACAGCTACTTCTCACAACATCACTTGCTACAGATGTCAAAACATCTATTACTCAGAACCCTCAAATTTACATATGTTGGAATAGCGTCTTGTCAGAATCCTCAAGAGTTACAGATGTCGGAACACCCACTTGTCAGAACCTTCACATGCTACAGATATGAGAACAGCCAATTTCAGAATTCAAACACTCTACGGATGTTAGAAAATCTACTTGTCAGGACTTCACATGCTTCAAATGTCAGGACCTCACCGCAACAGATGTCAGAACCCTCACATGTTACAGAAGTATGTTTGAACAACTACTTGTCAGAACCCTCACACCTAGAGATAGTAGAACGGCCACTTGTCAAAAGTCTTACATGATCAGGGGCGGATTTACCATGTCGCAATTGCGAGTGTCGCTCAAAAATATAGTCTAGTCTATTATTTTATATAAATACAATACATATATTTTTAAAGGCTGAGAGACCCTTTATTCTTTATTTTTATTTATAAAACTAATTTTAAACCACTAACATAAACGTAAAACTAAATACAAAGTAACGGTAATACTGTACTAACAGAAGTAACAGATTAGTTTACCACTTCCTTTTCCTACTAATCACAATTTCAAACATTGTGAATACTTGTCAATATTCAATATTCCGATATTTGTCGCTATCCAGCTCATCCAGGAGCTTTGCTCTCCAGTTTTGCTCCATCGTTCCGCATTTGACAGAATGACAGTTCTTCTTTTCATAACCTCAAACTTGTGTATCAGTATATAGTGTGAGAGTATTAATTTCGCCTACCTCTTACAGGGATTGAATTCTTTATAACAACATTTGTTTTGAGAAGTCCTTTATAAAGGACGGTCTTTTGCTGTGAACTCTAAATCATCAGCATGAATAGTATGAAACGAACTTACTAGTCTGGTGTTACAAAGTGGAAAAAGAAGAGAGAAACATAAGAAAGTCTCATGAAGCAAAAGACAGTATGCTAAAATTCTTTAAGAAACCAGAAAGATGTGACGACCTTAAAACAATTGAATTTGAAGAAAATTTTGCAAGTAGAACTACATCTAATTCAATTCCAAGTAGACCCATTGATGAGTTTATTAACCAGAATAGGGATGTTTAACCTGAAATGTTACACAAAGTTGAACAACGGCCTACTTGTTCACTTCTTAAATCTGATCTCAGCCAAATATAGATGACACTAGGACTAAACCTACTTGTTTGTTTTTACTTGAATTTAGCCTGAATAACATTGAGCTTGACGCTGAGCCCAGCCTAGGCCTAGCCCTAAATAATGCAAAAGTAAAACCTGAGCTTACCATTAGACTTACCCCTACCACTACCACAGAATTTCCCTTGAAGATAGCTCTGTGGCCCCCAAACGCTAAGAAGGAAATCATAATTTTTTTAATTAAAAATAAATCAAAAAAAACTTGGTGAGAATTTTTAAAAACAATTCACACAGTTTGATAAAACTTTTTTTGAAACCTGTTTAACAAACACTTTTATAGAATCAAAACTAATGGTGAGAAAGATAAGAGGAATTCGTTAGTGTTTTCAGAAATCTCTAAGTCAGTATATTGCTATGTGTGTAAACTTATTCCCTGACCCTAAACTGAGCATGTTCTTGTTTGAGGGTTTTCTGACGGGTCTAGAGTATCAAAATAATTATACCCATGAAACATCAAAAACCCATTTACAGCTATGGTAAATTTCTTTGCTAGTATTAATTTAAAAAGTAGAGTACATTACGAACTGATGGCACAAATTGAAAAGGACCAGGGTTACTGGAGGCAAGTTCTGTATCATGTGATGGCCTCTGTTAAATTACTCTCAAAACTAGGACTTCCTTTTAGAGATCACAGAGAATGTGACTCTTCTAGTTTCATAAAAAAACCAGGGGATTTTTTTGTCTTGCTTAGAATATCTCTCAGACTTCGATGTGTTTCTTAAAGAAATTTAATGAAGTTTTTTGAGTTTTAAGGCGAAAAAACCATTTCGGCATTGTCACCTTCAAAAATTTGGCAAGAAGATGCATTACCTTAATATCTAAGAAATAAAACAAAAACAATAACAATAAAAAAACTAGATACCAACAACATAATACAAGGCTGTATAATGGCCCTGCAACAAGTTAACAATTACAATCTACGATAAATTATGATTACAACAATTTTAAAAAATATTACACAGCTGTAAAGAGGTTCTGCAATAACCTAATAGATAAATTTGCTTTTAAATTTTATCATAAATTTTCAGACGACGCAAAAAGGACAATATCCGATCAAGGATCCGAGTATTATCCCCCAACATCGCCTGAATGAAATTTGGTAGGACAAAAGTTTGTTGCACACATTTTAACATAACACATTCAATGTGGATGTGTTTAATGGTAACACACCTTAACAAAATGGGCATTGTGGCGGATTCCCCTGTTCAATCAGAAATCCATGAGTGATCATGAAATGACCGATACGAAGACGGGTAACACCACTTCCTCTCGAAGACTGGCACGTATAGATGGATGAATTCCATGTATTGAAACGGTTTGGGTTTTCACCAAAACCGTTCCAAAAACAAAAGTTTTTGTAAAACATAAAATTTTAGTTAAAACATAATGAATATCAAGAATACATAAATAAATGATAATATCCATAAATAATTAATAATGTGTACAGAAAAAATTAGTTTAATATGAAGAAAAGTAGAATTATAAAAGTTCTGTCAATTTCATTAAAAAATGAAACATTCAAAGCGTAAGAGAAGCGGGATGGGGCGAACAGGAGCTAACAGGTTGAAAGAGAACAATAGAGCCCACGTGAATTTACGTGGATTTGTGAGGATTATGTGACACCTCAGGTCCAGACTGGACTAAATAATCTGATTCAACTTGTTAAAAAATAATTCACATGCCATTTCCTATGTTAAAATTTTTAATTGTTTAAATTTTGAATATAAAATCATATTATGATAAAGAATAACAGGTTAGCATAGGAAATACAAGAAAATATTTAATAAACCGAATAGTTTAATAGTTATTGCAAAAACCATGCAGACAAAAAACTAAAATTTTGTCTAGATAATAAGTTTAAATTTTTATAATGGAAATAGGTTAAGGATATGTGACATAACATAATGAGACCGAAATAAGTACATATATAATTAATTGGGGGGGGGTTTGACCATCTAAAAATCGACAAAGTTCAACTATGAATAACTCATCAGAAAATGAAAAACTTAAAGAATTCCTTCATTTCTAAGGCAGAGGCTACAAAAACCAAAAAGAAGAATGAAGAAATTCCGAACCGATCAAAAGTTGGTCAAAGAAAAATCACGAAAAACGAAAAGGGGTACATCTTAGAAAGTTATCATCCTGCAACTTTAATCAAAGCTGTATGGAATCCAGAAGTGAAGAGGAACAAAATGACATTTCCAGATTTCCAGAATTCCTGTTAGAACCAGAGATATGGGAATTTTCAAGAAAGTTTACAAATTAAATTCCAGAAAATCAGACATTACAGGAATCAACCTGCAGTAACCCCCACCACACGATAGAGGTGGAGCCAAGTGTTTGGATTTTGCAAAAGCAGTGCAAAAATCATGTACAAATAAACTAAATAATAATTAGTTAATCAACAACTAATTGAAGTAAAACAAACATTAAAATAACCAAAAGGGTTATAATAAAAACTAACTAAAGTCAAATCTTAAAGAAATAAACCAAATTAATTATCTTTAAACGTCATAAATCAAAGGGAAATGTTCATAGAAATTAGTACCAGTGAAACAGGGAATAAGTTTTGGAGGTCCATTTCAAAAGATTTTTTTTCCACTCTTTATGCAGCTCCTAGAAGAAGAACATCTCTAACCAGAACCAGGAGGAGAGTCATCTACAATCATCTTTATGTGATCAGCACTATACCGATTGTTTTATTGGAAGTGACCTGGCATTTCAAATGGTATAGCAAGATACAACAAACAGCCATACTGATTCAAACTTGGACTTCATCTTTAAACTTTTCGACTACAAGATCTTCAATCTGTAATAATTCAACTTTAACAACAGCACAACCGATTTCAACGTAACTGAGGACTGCTAGCTGACATCAACTAGACTTCAACCTTCAGCAGAACAACTGTAAACAGCCTTGCCTAACAGGAGCCGAAAACAGCTATAAATATGTTTACAAGGTACCACAGTTACGTTCTTGAATAAATATTCGTTTTGAAATAAAAAATATAATAAAAAACTTTCTGGGGAAAATTATCAAATTTTAATTCTTTTTTATTTTATATATGTACTTCTTAAACTCAATGTATTTTTAATTTTAAAGTAAGTTTGATTTTAATACTTAGTAAAGATATATTCATTTTAATAATAATTAGAGAAATAATAGAGTCATTGATATTTTGTAGAATTTTTGTAATAGGCCTATGTTTTAAAGTTAAGAAAATTTATGATTTAAAATTTTGAATAATATAAAGAATTAAAAAAGAAATTTTAATTAAAATATAAATTTTATTTCTGGATAACATTTTGTTGTGTGGATTTTAAACTAACCCTATGTTGTTTTCAGCTTAAAATTAAGTGTGTTTTTTTAAATAATTTGTGCTCTCATAAATTTCACAATTTTAAATATATTCTGCAAAATAACTCTTTCAAATGACACTCCCTGAGAGTGAGTTTTAAAGTTAAAGTAATAAGAGAAAAAAGAGCTAGTTTTGATTGAACAATAAAAGTAATAAAGGAATTTTAAAGTAATTCCTAACATCTAAGAATAAATACTAAAGATAGTATTTTATTCTTGAGGCATTGTGGTGTTTGGCAGAATAAGGACGTCAATAAATAATTTATCAAGTAGTTCCCCAAAAGTGGGACGTGAAAAAAATTAGGGGTTTAGTGGAATTATATAGCATTAAGTTCACTTTCCCACTTACAACCTTCTGTTGTGAATAACGTCAAAAGATATAAAGGGTTAAAGCAAACATCACACTGTTTCAGTATGGACAGTATCTTTTACTTCCCTCAGCTTATTGGACTCTGTATTTGTCAACTCTTCTTCTCATTTCTCATGAAAAATAATTTTAACTCTCAATACAACAGTCACACATCGTGTTAATGGTATCTGACTTGTAGCTTCCTTTGGCGCTTCGTCAAGTTTTGTGTTTCCCGAAATTCAGCAATGCCCAAGTACCCAGCAAAATGATACTCCGACGTCCTGTAGCTGAAGTGTGTGTATAGAACACAGAATATCTTCAACCAAGGGATTCTTAGAATACATATCCTAGATACCCTGTAAAACACTTTTAGAATCGGAACACAAAAGATAGTGACGGAAACCAGATGAAACAGTATAAAACCTTTCAAAATAGCAAAGAGTTCGGCAGAAAATACACTATAAGCTGAAGGTAATCCATACATATACGTCCGACTGGATGAGTAATAATCGCAACCGACATTATTGTCCAGTTTAGAACCATCTAAGAAAATAATTTCACTAGATGGGTATTCATCAAGTATATAGTGAAACTCCTGACGATACACATCAGGAGTTTTGTGCTTGGTGAACCTGGACAGTGAAAAATCAATAGTTGGCATTTGAATGAGCCTTGGAGCAATAAAACATGGAATATTCTCATTCATTGGAGGAAAGTACAAAGCCCAAATTGTCAAGGATTCTAAGTGTTCTAATGCCGAATGGAGCAGTACAATTTTGACAACATTTATATCTATCAGCCAAAGGATTTTTAAATACTATGTCGTAAGCCGAATGATACAGTTTGGAGCGCAGACTACAAATATATGTTATTTACAGTTGCTGTTTTTGTCCAGTAAGAAATGGTTCACCAGTCTCAGCATGTAAGCTTGAAACTGGGATCGAACGAAATGATCCATACACAATACGTAGTGCAGAGTTGTGTATCGAATCAAGCTTCTTAATGGTTGATTGTCTTGGTTGATGAGTAGTTTATGGAGCCATTTTCAATCCGTGATCGAACAACAGCACGATAAAAACGTAGCATACAGTTCCAAGTCCTATCGACTCCCCACCGAGAACACGTAACATGTCAAGTATTTTATTGCACTGTGTTTTCAGATTACGTATATATGGAATCCAAGTAAGTCTTTGATCAAATAATAGGTCTAAAAATTTAGCAGTTTCAGTAGTTTGAAGTTATGTTCCATTAAGAAATAATAAAGGCTGATGGTTCAGTCTTCGATGACTAAAAGCAATACATTGTGCTTTGGTAGCAGAGAACTTAAATCCTGTAAATCTCACCAAGATTGCAGTCTTTTAATTACAAGTTGAATGGCTCTTTCGGCAGTTACCATACCTCGAGTAGCCACATATATAGCAAAATCGTCAACAAATATAAGAACAGCGGACAGGACACTGCACATTAACGGTAATGGTGTTGACTGCCACAGCAAACAGGGTCACGCTCAACACACTACCCTGAGCGACACCATTCTCTAAATGATAACGATCAGTCAACATAGTTCCAACACACTCTGAAATATCTGTGGCTAAGGAAGTATTTTATAAAAGCAAAAATAATACCATTCACACCCCATGATTTTAAAGTATTCAGAATACTCTTCACCAAGCCATATCATAGATCTTTTCCAGGTCAAAAAACACTGCAACCATGTCTGACACAAGAAAAAGACATTTTGTATGGCAGACTCTAATGAAACTAGATGATCGATCTGTAGATGATCGACCCTGCCTAAAGCCACATTGATCATTACAAAACAGCCGGTTACTCTCAAGGTACCAAACAAGGCGCTGATTGACCATTCTCTCTACCAGCTTGCAGAGCAAACCAGTAAGAGAAATGGGTTGGTAACATCCAGACTCAGTTTTTTCTTTACCTGGTTTTAGAAGAGGTATTATTATAGCCTCCAACCAAGCCATGGGAAAACATTGCTCCTCGAATATATGATTGTATATTTTAAGTAAAGTCAGCTTCCCTGAAGTTGGGAGGTGTTTGATCATAGAGTAAACTATGCTGTCCAAGGCCGGAGCGGAATCCCGTCCCAACGACATAGCAGACTCTTAATTCCTGTAAGAAAAATGGAATATTGAATGGTGAATCTTCCGACAAACCTACTGTGATAGGTATTGCTTCTTGAGATATTTAATACTAAACAAAAGCACCACTGTAAGTAGTATGTGAAGAAAAGTTAGCTAATGATGAGCTTAAAACATTAGCAACTTCGTAGTTATTTGTAGTCAAAGCTCTATCTCCCTGCTTAAGCCTCAATAAGGGAGCAGAGGGAGAAGGATCACAAACAGAACGTAATTTCTTCCACACCGTTGACATGGGTGTGATTTTTGATATTGTAGCAATGTACTAGGCTTATGATTCTTTCCTACTTTGCCTAAACACTTGTTGTGCTTTGGCTCGTAGAATTTTTTAACTTTCAAGGTTTTCACAAGTAGGTTTGCAATTAAACTTCCTTAGCGCTTACAACGTAAATGAAGAGTCACTACATTTGTCGTTCCACCACGGAACTGGTGGACGTAGTGGTCCCGGAACGTTGTTGTCCGCTGCTGTAAGGAGTGTTCCAGTAAAAGACTGTACTGCTTCATTAATAGGAACATTATTATTATAAATAGGTGATACAAATTCACTAGTGAAACTTTCCCATTTTGCTTTGGACAAAATCCATCTGGGAAGACAATCATTACAGTGCGAGAAGTCATAAAATGCAAAATGCTTCACAGGAGCATGATCACTACTGTGTCAGATAGAATGGACCACTCAAATTTAGCGGCACGACTAGGGCTACAAAATGACAAGCTGACAGTTGTCCAACCACCGGTAGAAGCCGCCGAGTTGGTGAATCATCATTGAGCAGAATCAAATCGAAATTGGAT
Organism: Aphrophora alni; assembly: GCA_963513935.1. Classification (NCBI taxonomy): domain Eukaryota; kingdom Metazoa; phylum Arthropoda; class Insecta; order Hemiptera; family Aphrophoridae; genus Aphrophora; species Aphrophora alni. The sequence goes on from OY740765.1 coordinate 43,370,284, forward strand.
CGAATCCTGTCAATACGGCTCCCTCTGTGGCTACAGGTCTTTGATCAATATAGTGGTGAACATTAAAATCGCTCACCAAAAGAAATGGGGGCAGGCAACTGTCTGATCAGGTCAAACCTGTAATTAGGTGACAGATACAAACAAATTGTCATTTTGTATGGAGTAGCGATTGTTATTACTACTGCTTGCAATGAAGTCCTAAGATTCACAGACATACCACAGATAGAGTTGTATGCAAGTATTACTACTCCACCCTTAGCTCTGTCTGCAGTGACATAATCTTTTCTAAAAACTGAAAACCCCCTCACAATAAAGGAATGGGCTTGATGGAGGTGAGTTTCTTGCAGGCAAATGACTAAAGGGGATGTATCACATACAAAAACATTAAGATCTTTTGTACCTGTGATGAAAATATAAATAATGATAATGGATTCGTTAACAAAAATGGTTTAGACCTGTATCATTCTTACCACTTGCCTAGCTTGAAAAATCATCAGGTGGTTTAATATTAGTTTTAGTTTTTGAAGTCTCAGGGTCAAGCTCCATAGCAATTTCAAAGACTGGAACGTCAGGTGTTGAGATGACTGAGGTGATTTTTGGAAGGGATTAGAAGAACGAGCCCCTCCCTTATTTTGGGTATAAGGGATTACAGTAGACGCCCTCTAGTTCGGCTTCGGTTGGATCGGCCGCCAGATGGTTCGGCCGGTCCAAGGAGGGTGAGTCATATCCGTCATGTCACGTTTATCTTGAATGTTTAATCTACTCCGGCCGTATAAGTACTGTACAGTAAACTATTTACTGTATGTCAGTTTAGTTTATGGGCAAGCTTGGAATTGATCGGTCGCACTGAACCTGTGACAGACGGTTTGGTTATACAGTATGTAGTACGTACTGTACAGTGAGATTGATTGATCTGTAATTTCGTGTGTGAATGTTTTTTGCTGTTTAGTATGTAGGACTGTTTTCGGGAGTGAACGTTGTGAGTAAGTGTAAGTTATACGTGTGCGAGTTAGCTTTGATAAAAATGTTTCCAAAAATGAGTGAAAAACGTAAACATTGAAAAACGTAAAATGTATGTAGAGCAACAAGCCGCTGCAACAGTTGTCGACGTGATGTTTATGAGAAAATGGCGTGACTACGCTTTCAAAAACACTCTTAATCAGAAAAATAACAGATTTCTTTTAATTTTTATAGGTTATGAGACAAGTAATACGTGTTGTACAGTAATTTCCTCAAATACATTTCTGGTTTGTTTTTACAGTACGTACTGTAATGTGTTTTTCTGTTCAGTTTTATCCTTAGTACGGTGTCGGTATTTACTTTTTAATGTGTTGCAAAAACGTATCTATGAGTGGCACAACATGACAATTCGACCAAGAGACGTCAAAATCTTCTCTTTGGTAAGTACATAATGTTGTAAAAATGTTTAAACAACGTCTTTTGTTGATTCTTAAGCATAGGTAATGTATTTAATAGAGATATTTTAAATTTTGATAGTACATCCGGATAGTCCGGCCATTTTGAAGTCGGGCCGGTGGTCCGGTCCCAAGGTAGCCGAACTAGAGGGAGTCTACTGTATTACTCCCAGTAGTCTACTGGGCTTGCCTACAGTATTTTTGTTTTGTACTTTAACAAAAGATGAAGACTTAATAACAGATACTGATTGAGATTTTGGTTTAATTAGCCGTCCAGTTGTCAGTGGCAATTTGAGATTTTTCTGTGACGAAGGGGCAGATTTAGCTTTGGTAGCAATAAGCTTTGTAGATTTGGAAGGAGGGTCAACTTTAGAAGAGGAAGACAAGTTAACAGAAATACCGCTTTGGACTGCTATTAGTTGCCTTATTTGCTCGGAAAGTAAACGAACCATCTCACCCAGTTCCTTACACGATGAACATGAATTCGGAACTGGGGTTGAAGCATTTGAGTAAGATTTTTCCTACGGTAGGAGTTAGAGCAGTTCTTTGCCTGTATACTTTCTTAGCTTCTGGAAAGGAGAGTTTTTTTGGCAACAATTTCTAAAATTATCTTCTCAACTTCATATTTTGGGCATTTCGGTGAATGAGCAGGATGGTCGCCGTCACAATTTGCACACTTTGCTTCCATATTACAACCGTTGCTTTTGTGGTCTTTATTGCCACACTCTCCACACGCATCCTCTTTATAGAGCATGTGTTGCTAACATGTCCAAATCCTTGGCATCGGAAACAATGCCTTGGATTTGGAATGTAAGGTCTAACAGGTAAACTGTAGAAACTAGCATACACTCGCTCCAGAAGATTTGGAGTGCCAAAAGTTAATATTATAGATACGATTGGTATTTTCTCGCCTTTTTCTGTTCGGAAAATATGTTCAACATTAATAACGTGCTGTTCGGCGAGCTCTTTCTTTATTTCCTCCGTGCTACCGTTCAATAGGTCAAGGCCAAATATACGCCTTTAAATGAATTCAAACCCTTATGAGGTTCAACACACATGTTAACAACATCGAAAAAGGACGTCACTTTTAATAGATAGTGACTCTGTTTATCAGTATCTATCAATAAAGTCCTATTTCGAAGTTTCCTAATGGACAGTACAGCTCCTGCAGCACCAGTAATTGCTTTATTAATCACAAAAGGTGAGATCTTAGACAGATCTGACTCTTCAGCACTGTTACGGACATTAAGGAATCTAGGAGCAGATCCAAGGTTCCTCAAGTTCAAATTTCGCTTTTTGTTTTTACAAACAGACTCTTTGAACGATGCCGAAAGTTGTCTCTTATTGTTTCCCGGTTTGACATTTATTTTAGTAGATGTCATAGAAGAGTTAACCAGAGCATCATGTTCGACGGTTGCAGATGAGACTCTGGGAACGGGTACACCCTTGGATCATTTTTAATCATTTCCAGACCCCAGAACTCTGGGACCCAGAGTATCCTCTTTAACCCTACAACCGGTCATGTTAATTTTCTTAAAAATTCTTCGTTTGTTTAAAAATTAATAAAATATATTATTTGTATACAAAACCTAACTTATAAGACATCATTTTTCTCAGGAAGATGCATAGAATTTATCTATGTAATAAAAAAAATTTTTTTTGAAACGGTTTTGGAGTAAGTATGTTAGATGTCAAAAATGATATTAACTTTTTTTTCAGAAAAATCTGTATCACCCAAAATCAATAGCTTTACTACCTTTTTCTAAGATATACAAAAGTTTTGTGTAATATTTTTGAATATATTTAGAAAAAAAAGGGGAAAAAAATGTTACATTTTAAAAATTTAAAAAAATATTTTACGAAAAAACTGAATTTTCTTTTTATTTTTTCCAAAAATCATAAAAAATAGTAAAATATATTTTATACAGAACTTCTATATATCATTATGTCCAGAAAGGTGCATAGAATTTAGTTGTGTAGTGCAAAAAAATGTTACATGTATCACATTTGGAGTTTTTTGGTCAAATACCAAAAAATCGAGAGTAACGGAGAGTAAAATTTCACAGAAATGGTAATTAAAAACATACTAATACATTTTTTGCAATTTTTTCAACCATTACTTGAGATTTCTAATATATTTGTGAATATATTTAGGGGAAAAAAATAATAATATGTTACATTTTTATAAATAAAAACAACGATTTTGACTAAAAAGTAATACTCTGACGGTTGAGGTTAGGTTTGTAACCTCCACAATTTAGCCTCACTAGTAACAATCTGAAGATAGGCCAAAGACAAAAACATTATATTTTACTAAGAAAATATATACTTTACAAAGAATAACACACATATTCACTTTTATAATCATATAAAACAATAAATATAAGAAAATATGCATATAGGCTAGACTTACAATATTGGCCTAGGTTATCCCAAATATGAACCGTTAAAAAACTAAACTATCACTCAAAAACATAAACTTTAGATAGAAAAACACATATATTGTAACTTGTATACACAATTTATATACAATTTGTATACACAAACCTTCAAAATAACAAATATCTAACCCCAAAACAATTTGCGCTACGTCATTTGTTACAGTTTTTACGTTGCACATTTGCCTATGTTCCGAGATCAAAACAAAGCCTTCTAAGAGTTCAAAGTAAATATAGAGTGGTACCAACTTATAGAATGGAATTTCCCCTACAACATAGTGTAAAGAACAAGTCCTTTTTCTAACAAGATAAATGAATTTTGTCTTTTCGTAAAAAGCATCGAATGCCAAATGAATTTCGTGTCGTCAGGTTTGTTCTATGTTCAAGTACGAATATCTCTGGATCTGTTAGACGCAGAATAATTTGTAATCTATGGTTAGAAAGAGAAACATGTGATCTATAGAACAGTGTTTTAGTTGACTTACGGAAATGCGCAGAGTTTAAATTTACGATTTTACGCTACAAAAATACGTGAACTTCACCAATTTTTGGAATATTATTTATAACGTTTTGTGGTATTTTTTTGCATGATATGCATCTACGGAACATTAGCTTTCCAACGGTTTTTTATTTATTGAGATGGGACAATTTTAAGTGGGCGTAACGTTGAATGGCAAAATACGTGATTAAGAGTTGGTGAAATCACTTGGGAGCACGTGGGCGACCTACTGTAGGTCGCCGCACCGGTTCCAGGGTTAACCAGACTAGATGGGCATCAGTCCAGATCCGCAACTAAAGAGAGAGGATCCGACACCTCCACCATTCCGAACATTTCCTGACCAAGGACCGAAGTGGCTGGCTACTGAACAGAGACCGTGCATACATCTTCGGTAGAACAACCTCACTTCAGTTTACCAGATTTAAAGGTTGTCACACTTTGGTCTGGTAAACACTCTCAGACGCAGCTACGGCTCTGCACGGTCAAAAAACTAATCCCTACATATGAATGTAGAGTGTTTATGTATCCCTGTGAATTGTGTAGTGTAACAGCCTCTATGAATTGTAAAATAAGTATGAGTGTTGTATATGTGTGTATATTCGGAGAAGATGTTTTATTCTACCACTGTACCCTGTATAGCTTGGGTTCCGCGAGGGACGCTAAACCCCTCTCAATAGATGCAGATAGTATGCACCCCCCTGCGATAAAACCTAATATAAGATTCTGTATATAGGGGAATTGTGTGTATGTCTATGTAGATGGCAGTTTATGAGTTGTGAGTGTTAAGTGAGTGTGTGTGTGTGTGTGTGTGTGTGTGTGTGTGCGTAGAATAGATCATTTGTCAAAGTAAATTTTAAGAAATAATTTTGGAAAGACATTCTTGATTCGGGGGGGGGGTTAATTTCAAATCTTCAGATCACTCAAATTTGCGTTGACTTAGGTAGAAGGGCTTGTAATAAAATGCAAAGGTTAAATAATTTAATCAATAATTCTAGCTTGGTAAAGTAATGTATAAGCATAAAAAATCAATAAATTAATGTAAAAGATTAGAATATATTTATGTAGATATTGGTTGTTCTTGTCATTTATGGGTTAAATGATTGTTTGAGTTAATTAAGCTAAATTTATAAACATTAATAAAGAAGGAAAGTTGTATAGAAGAGAGAGCTGCTTTCTTTGTGAGCAAAACCTTTAAAATAGAGTCTCCCATAAGTTAGAACCCAGGGTCCAAAGATTTACTCATAACAGTACCCACAGTACCCTCTGAAGATCCAATGAACTCTTATACTTAAGGTATTAGCCTGGACTTAATAGAATACTGTATGTGAAGAGGAAAGGAACACCAGCCAGAACGTGTATAGACTAACATCCTAAAACTCATCACAGATAGTGTTAAAACAACCCCAGTAGCAGCCCATACACAAACCAATAGTGGAAGAAATTAAACAACAGTTACCTGAACAACCTACCTAAAGTTAAAGTATTTCCAAGGAATATCTAGGTCGAATAGAAAATAGAATCCCAGGTACTCAAAAGTCAGAAGAACTGGATAGCAGTGAGAAAGACTTCCTTAAATACTACGGTGTACCCATAGCAATTCTCTCTGAAGATCCAATGAGCTCTTCTACTTAAGGTATTAGCCTGGACTTAATAGAAAATGTGAAGAGGAAAGCAACATAAGCCAGAATGTGTACAGACCAAAATCCTAAAACTCATCACAGATAGTGTTAAAACAACCTCAGTAGCAGCCCATATACAAACCAATTGTGGAAGAAATTAAACAACAGTCACCTGAACAACCTACCTAAAGTTAAAGTCTTTTTGTGACGGGCGCTTCGCTGCTGGCTTCAACTTATGAGTTCCAGAGTGATGGTATGTCTCTGGTTGTCTGTGGAGGTCCTTATGCGCTCATTGCTGCGCATTCGAACGGTTGTCAGGATGTCGAGACGGCAGGCAGCGTAAGTCCCTCGAAATTAGCTTGGGTGAGAAATAAAAGGTAAACTGTGTATCTTTTAATTAAACTATATTTTATTACTGCATTTTACCTTACACGTGATCTACTAACTCGGGCTAAATACTTATGGGGGTAAAAGCAAGAACACAGAGGTCTGGCTCTGTTCACGGTTCTAGCCAGATTCTGCTCCTTCAAGTCTGTTGCAGAAGCATCTAGCCTCAAAGCGTCTCCCCCTTCTTTTCTAAAATCATGACTGCTGCATTTCCCAATATACCTTGTTCAGTCTATACGGAGCTTTGTTGTACTTTCCTGTCATTATGTAAATGTATGTTATCATATTCATAATATAAAGTGATTAATATTAGATGTAGAGTACTTGTAACATCTTCAAGGAACATCATGGGTCGAATAGAAAATAGAATCCCAGAGACTAAAAACTCAAAAAAACTGGATACAGTGAGAGAGAACTTCTTTAAATACTATGGTGTACTCACAGCAATTCCTCCTGAAGACCCATTGAGCTTTTCTAAAAAAATGTATGATGAAATCAAACAACAAAGAGCTGAAACATAACAACGCAAACAATAAACCAATGATTCTCAGATGGATAATTTGGGCTATGCAGGGGGAAGGTGTCTTCTCAGTGCTGTTTTGCCATAACATTGCAGTTGGAGAAAGATAATCAAGCTTCGATGCTGAGGTCCTGTAGAATCTCCTTGGAGACCAAATATTTTACAAAAGCTGTTTTTCATGGATTCAAGCTGTGCTATATAGTAACATGTGAGAGCATGCAGGTAGCAAGGCATCTAAGTCAGCTGAAAGCACTGGAAAAGAAGATATACAATCAGTGAATCCCATCACACATAGGATTATGGGAAACAACTCGGCTGACACCCTGGCAAAAAAAGCACCAAAATCTATCAAAATAACAGAAACCATAATAATTTCAGTTCACTGAAAAGATAAGTAACAAAGAAGACAATATTATACTTTACCAAGAGAACAAAGCAACTATCAGAGGGTAAAACCTGATCAGGGATAAAAATACTCTGGACCAACAACTGCAAAAAACCAAGAAAGGAAGCAGTAGCAAATTTCAGATCGCTACTTGTCCTTTGTAGAGTATAGGCCTGTGTATGATGGTTTTATCTGATCATTTTTTAATTTAGTCTTAGCTTTGACTATGCAGGCCTAGTTTTAGGCTCGAGTTTTTAGGTTATAGATTTAGTTTTAGTTTCCAACACAGCCCTAGGCTACTATGTTATGTTGGTGTTTTTATCTTTTATGTTCTTGGTTGTACACTTGATAACGAGAGTTGATTTATATACTCGAAATGTCAGGTATTAGTTTTTATATACACAAATGATGGCAAAAATCTGATTAAACCATACTAATACTATGAACAATCTATAATGATCAAATAACTTTAAAATCAGAACTAACTGATATTCAAAAATAAATCACAAATTAGTTTCTGTTAACACAATAGAAAATAAACATGAAACTTACAATAAATAAATAAATATGAAACTTACAAGTACTGGACATTAAAAATAAAACACTAAAAAGATAAAACATTATTCATGTAAAGTTCCTATATACAAGGCCACAGGTCTCTGCGAGTCTAACTTTCCGTTTTACTCAGATGTTCATCCACAAGTTACACCTTTTTAAGTGCCTCATAAAATTTTGATATTTTTCCATACTTTTAAAAAGACTCTGGAAGCCACAATGATATTTTCAGACTTTGAGGTAAGTGTGTTAATTAAAAAAGGGAAGGCGCACAGCCTAGCTCAGTGTACAACAGAATAGCTGAGTTCATCCGTTGTAGTAAAGATGGCTCTTTTTGGAGCTCTGTTTGCCAAGTTTCATTACCAATTTTTTTTTTTTTTCGTTTACAGTTTATAAATTAATTTTAACAGAAATATGAAATAATATTATTTTAAAGGTGTAAATAATTAATTATAAATTTATTTACAAATTTTAGTGAACAAAATTGTACCCAAGTTGGTTGAAATTGAGGTGGTCACTCAGTTATTAAAAAATCAAAACATTATACACCTAAACCATTATTAGTAAGTACTAATCAAAATTATAGCATTACAAAAGCAGTATCATTTCATTTGTGTATCAACATCTTACACTGCATATGACGAATATGTACAACAGTTTGAAAACATCAATACAATTTCCAAACAATAAATAATAAAAGTTAGAATATTTTCTTGGCAATGGATAGGTCATTGGTAAAGAAAAGTCTATCGGACATGCCAACACAATCTAGTCTATTTGACAAAGCTAAAGACAAAATGGCATAAGTTTCAACTTATATTCCATTAGGAAATGCTTCCAATAACATCAAATAAGAGTATCCTACACTCAATATAACTACCATTATAGCTTAGCAGCTATTAGACACTTCAAAATATACCATGTAGATATAACAAATACCCCTTCCCTCTATTTACACTAACAAACAGGTAATTGTTTTACAAAATAACCTGCACTCTGTTCTGGATCTAGTGGAGATTGCACAAGGCCATAGTCATAGTTAAGAGGCCATGTACATACACATTAGTCTGATCATAGCCAGCACCTTATCATGATGATTGTAATACATAAATAATATTTTAATTAAATAAAACAACAATACCTTGTCTAGACGCCAAATATTTGTTTGTATAGAGGCATGATAAATTATTACATTCTAACAAGCTTTTAGAAGTTTTTGTTGTTACATAATTTTAACAATATTTTCACTGGAAATAATTTACAGTATGTACATAATGTTGAAATTGGTGTTACATGTTAAACGGTCTCTTATTACAACTTTGGCAGCACTGATTGTATTAGTATAAAAGAAAAAAAGAAGGGAAAAATCTGTGTTTTCTCACTATCTGGTCTCAAAATCTCAAATATATTTACCATGGCTCTTTTTTTGCTACTTCATTGAGAAGTGTTTAAACTAGTTTTTTTTGTTATTTTAGTGTTCAATTTATAAAAATATATCTGTTTTTCATGTGTTCAAAGATTTTTTTTTACTGTGTGTGTGTGTGTGTGTGTGTGTGTTTTATTTTGGTAATTCAGTTTATTGATGTTTTTAACATAATGGGTAAAACAACAGATCTTTCAACTCGAAAAATAGATAGTACAAGGGTTCTTTTGGAGGAAAATTAGCATTCTCAAAGAGAAATAGCATAAAGACTTAATATTTCACAAAAATTTGTGAACAGGATTAAATTAACCAGTGATAGTAATAAAGTTTACGAATAACAGTGAGTTGGAAAATGCGGGCGTAAAACGACAAGTGAATGAAAGACTAAGCAGAAAATTCAAGGCTATAGCTTTAAGTAACAGAAGAAGCAGTTAACACACCAAATCAAAGAATATAGAGTAAACGTTTCTTTCAGAACTCTCAAAGATCTAGGGCTAAATGCTAGACGGACATGTAAAACGCAACTTTAATGTAATAGCAGATATTTCTTGTTGAAACTCCATTTTCAAGGATAAATAAAGCAAAAGCTTAACGTTTCAAATATTTTAATAGTATGAATGAGCTAGAATTGTTTCGCCTTGCGGCATCATAGGGCAACTGATATTTACACAACTATATTTGCTAACCACCTTTTGGACTCGGGTCATAGTTTTGATCCGAAATCGAATGTTAAACTCTTACATATAGAAAATAAAAGCAATAGATTAAATAATTTAGAATGTTTAGAAATAAATAGATCACTTAGGCCTATTCTCAACTTAAATGACCACATTGTATTAAATTCGTCACCTCTTCTAAAACCCATCCGTAACATAGTTCATTAACCTTTACCTACCTGCTAGGTCATCCCCCTACCTTCCCCGATTTCTCTATTGTATTTCAGTTTCCTGTTACTTATGTTTATATAGTTGTCTATACTTGTAAATTATCAGTTGCCCGATGATGCCGCAAGGCGAAACAATTGTAGCTCATTCATACTATTAAAATATTTGAAACTTTAAGCTTTTGCTTTATTTATCCTTGGATGTAAAACGCAGTTGGAATGGGCGAAAGGACTAAAACACTGGATAAAAAATTATTGAGAAAAGGTAACAAGTACAACAATATTTAAACTAACATAACAAAAATAAAGTAATCTAACCTTACCTAACCTAGTGTATCCTAGCCTACTATCAGATTTTTTATTATAGACCTCCGACTTTGATGCGTTGTTACAAGAGAACGAAATATTATGTAATACATTTAATTACATTAGTTGTTTTGTACTGCACAATTACATATGCGAGGTTTGTTAAATAAAAGACCAAACTTTTAAATTGCAAGCAAACTTTGTACCATTTGAGTTTGCGCTCCTAGCGGCATTCTTTGGAAACAAAACGGAGCGTGTCACCAAGCGAAGAAGATAAAAGAATTTTTAAATGCAAATGAAATATGTATATTGCCTTGACCAGGAAACAGCCCAGACATGAATTCAATTAAAAATCTTTGGTCTATTGTAAAACGGAGGATGAAGAAATTAAAAACTACTATGAAACAGGCCTGATTGAAACTTTAATAAAAGTGTGGCACCACGATGGTGAAATACAAAATTGTAGTGAAAACTAATGGAAAGCATGCCCAGATTTTAGAGATACGCATAAAAAAAAAGGAATGGTTAGGATAGTTTTAGTTAGAAGATAGATAAATAAAAATAATATTAGTCAGAATGGAGACAAACTGTTGAAAAAGGCTTATAACTGTGTAACAATGATTATAATGAAATGCTTACCTTGCAAAGAAGGTCAAAATGTTACAAACAAGAGGGGGCTATATAAGCTCTTGGACAAAAGGAGACAGGGTTTTTTATCACAAGAGGAATAGCTACTCGAGGGGTGTTCGGAAGATAGCCATACTTGGCGAGTAAGAGAGCCCGATAGTTCGAGATAGCAACGTTGGAATAACTTTGCAAGAAAGGTGAGAAAATCATTGTGTATTGGAAAACTTGTAATTGTTTAATACTAAAAGTAAACACTAGAGTCATAACGGTTGAAACCATTCTGGGTTTATATTTCATGTTATAGCTTACGAAAGATAAGATCAAAATTGTGACGATATAAATGTATATAGTTTTTGTGATTGTTTGAATAATTAAAATTATAGAGAATCTTGTAAAAACTGAACCACTGATTTTTAAGCTAAGAACCCAGACCTAATAAAAGAAACAAATCCTAACAGTTGTTTGTGTTTAACTTAATTTTGAATAAATAAACTAAGAAAAACCATGTTGAGTCTAATAATTTGTCATGCCCTGTATATTTCACTGCAACAGAATGTTGTTGATAACAAGGAGAAAGAATAGTTCATTAATCTATGGTTAGATTTTGTTGTTGTTTACATTATATTCTTATGAAGTTGCGATGGTGGACTATTTCAATGGAAGGAGATGACAGTTGGTAAAATTATTCTAAATTAGAAACAATATTACATATTTAATTTGGTCATTAGTGATTTATAAACATCATAGATTTTAAAAAAATTAAAAAAAAAGTTACAGCAATTAATTTTAAGTGAAACCCCTTCAAACAAATTCTGAACCAATTCAATTCTAATTGTTTGATCAGTTCATACAAATTGATATTTGGTACAAGTTAAAAAACACTGTCCCAGACTTTAAAAAAAATTAAGAAACATTAACTTTAAACCCTACTTTTGAAAAATTAAAAAATCTTTCATACAATCCAGTTTGTCATCGCTACAAGTTGACAAGCTGTTAAAAACACTTGGAAATGATCAATTTTCAAGCCTATTTAAAAATAATAATAATATTTTATATAAAAAGAAACATAGGATAATTTTTATATAGTGAAAACTAACTTTTAACTGTGAAATTTCTAAATGAAAATACAAACATGTTAAAGAGAGATTTGATAAGTAAATCCAACATTGTCCAGATATTAAGATTCAGATAAAATCAGACTTATTGTTGAAATATGAATAAGTTATTTTGAAAGTTATAATTTTCACACATATAAACAGTATTTTATTTCATATAAATAACCTAATTCTTTTAATTTGAAAATAAAACTTGAGGAAACCTTATCTAGGCTATTAAATATATACAATTTTATTTGTTGTATAATTATTAATAGAGTAAAGTAAAACTGTACCAAAAAGTCTACACATTTTCACAGGAAACTAATTTCTAATTTAAAATAGGTTAAGGTTTCGTTAAGTTATAATGTAACCTATACAGCGTGTTAAATAAGTCCCGGGATGGCTTAATATTTTTTTTAACCATTACAGATAGAGCTGCAAAGCTTTGCACATTGTTAATAGACACCAAAACCGTATTCAAGTTTCTTCCGATATCAAAATTGATCTAATTCTTTCAAATTAAGGTAGGTAGTAAACGATTTCATGATTTTTCGTCACTAAATTTAACCAGCATCTACACTCCACATTTACTGTTACACTGTGTCAGATATAAACATTGAAATTTCTTTAGTAACGTATGAAACATGAATATGAACATTAGCCATTATGTATAACCTATAAACCCATCGATTTGATAGTTTGTAAATTGTAATTTTTCAGTGGAAAAAGTGACCGCATGAAAACATTATTTTTTCTTAAGAAATAAGGAATGTAGTAGGCCTAGATGATAAAAAAAAAAATCCTGAGAATTAGCAGTTACCTTTATGTAAACAATTACCTACTATTCTTATAACGAGAGGTATGTAGTAAAACAAAATTAAAATTGGAGTGCTACAATCAAAATTACCTTTTAAAAAATATTTTCTATGTAAGTTTATATAAAATGTTACGGTAAATGTCTATTGTACGTCATCTATTGTACGTCATCAATCTTATTAAAATTATCAAATCGCTAGCCTATTTACCTTGTATTTAAATAATCAGTTCATAATATTTATCGGACGAAACGTTTAAAGTCACAAAATTCATCATTTTACTAAAAAATAAGAAATATAAAAGTACAAAATCAAGCTTACTATAGGATTTTTTCTATTATAGGCCCCTCACACTTTCGGTGCTCCTGTACTGACAAAAGTAATGCTAAAAATTAAATGAGCATATCATCGTGTTCCTTATAAAATTCCCTGTAAAACCATTTAACTTGTAGTTTATATTTTTAAAACATTATCTTAAATGCATAAATAATGATAGAAGGTAAAAAAACCATGGTTTTGCAGCTGTTTTTCATTAACATGTGTGTCTTTGAATTAGAGCAGTGTAAAAAACTAAGGGTAGTAAAAAATTTTCCTGTAAAGGTTTATTAACAGTATTGTTACTAACAATATACCTACTCAAGTTTTGTAATAAAATAATCACTACCGGTACAACAATTATTGTTATTACAGTTTTTGTGAATTACTAGTATCTTAATTTTGGGTAAGAATACAGGACAAAGGTTTTTATGGAACTAACATATTAATTATGTAGAACTCAAAAAAAATTAAATTAATTTTTTTTTAATGTGTTTTATAAAGGCGTAAAAGTGATGTAATCGTTCTGCTACTTGTGCAGCGAGTGATACTCTGGGCCCAATACAAATAGTGCATACTCTCACTTATTATTATAGTATCAGTTTAATCATTTTCTTCTACAAATTTGGTTTACACAAATTGCATTTTGTAGTTTTGAATTTATTTCTATAAATAAAGTAGGTTTAATTGATAGTCACGATTTGACGTTTTCTCATCATGTATCAATATTTATAGTCGTTAGGCTACTTTAGTTTTTAATTCAGTGTGCACTCCTCCATCGCTGCATTATCTTTCACAAACAAAAGGTTCCCAAGGCCAAGGCCTACCTTTGGACAGATAGTGTGAGTGTAAAACAGTCTGTGTGTAAATGACCTATGAGGTCTCTGGCTGTCTATTAGTTAGTTGACAGTATTTAATTTGTGTTGTGCTAGAAGAGTTTGTTTTTAGAATGAATTAGTGTTTATAAAGAAGGTGTGCTTGTGTGTTTGTTGATAGTGGTTACAAAATCAATAAGCTTTCATATTTTTCATTTATTTTTTACTAATAAAGAAATGCTTATGATTTTAAAATTGCCTTCAAAAATCAAAATTGATGTCATTGTTTAGAAATAAAGTAATTAGTCATAACCTAACAACAAGTAGATTACCTTATTTTGAATGTGTTATATGACAGTTAAATAACGAATTTTGTGACTTTTAACGTTTCGTCTGAAAAATATTATGAACAAATTATTTAAATACAAAGTAAATAGTTAATGATTTCATAATGTTTAATAATAAAAAACAATGATAATGTACAATAGATATTTTACAAAGCACAATTAACGAAATAATTAAAAAACAGGTTTATAAGAGGGTTGTGTCAAAAGATCTAAAAAATCTTTGGTAATTACTTAAAGGTGGCACCTTAATTTCAGAATTTTTTTTATCGTCTACTACAAACCATACTTCTTAAAAATAAAGAATGTTTTCCTTGTGCAGATCACTATTTTCCCCTGAAAAATCACAATCTAAAAACTATCAAATCCGATGTAGGCCTATTTATAGGTTAGACGTAATAGCAAATGTTCACATTTACATCTCATATGTTACTAAAGATATTTCGGTATATGTCCAGTTGCGATTTAATATAGAAATTTTATGAAATCGTATTTTACATACCTCATTATGAAACAATTGGATCATCTATAAGCTGGGAAGACCATTTTCAAGTATGAAAATCAATTATTTCTGTCTATAATAAGCAATTTAAAAGTTTGCATTCAATGATCAGAATATACAATGACTATGCGTTTAGGTTTCATAAGTCAAGAATAGTGTGCCATTAAAAAGTCTTATAACAGATATGCATTACTACGCTATATAATTTCAGAATTATGTGAACTAAATCTCAGGAAGTAAATGTATAAATGTACTTTCTTTACCAAGTCTGGTTATATATATACATATATATATATATATATATATATATATATATATATATATATATAGCTACCTTACCAGACCAGTTTTACTAAATATACATTATTGCATAGCCTATAATTACCTATACGGACCTATTTGCTTTGAGCAGATGAACATAAACATTGAGTGATGATACACTCAATATCCTATTCACAATCATTGCCAAATGAATTACCATAAACAGATACCTTAACCTAATAAGGCTAGGATTTTGTACTTTTAAATTGCTTATTTTGGACAGATATAATGGATTTTCATACTTGAAAAGGGTCTTCCCAGCTTAAGGATGATCCAATTGTTTAATAATGAGGTATGTAAAATACAATTTCTTGATATTTCTATATTAAATCGCAACGCGGTATCAACTGGACATTTACCGATATGTCAATCTATATATCCTTGATCACAGATCATGTGATATAGCCTACTGTGAATCCCCAATATTAATAGGTACTCTAATTTCAAATTATTAACTTCAATAAACTTATGAAAGGTTTGGCAAGGTGGTTTTATATATATATATATATATATATATATATATATAGCCTATATATATATATAGCCTATATATATATATATATATATATAGCTACCTGGCAAAACCTGTCGAGATATATAATTAATTATATTGCAAAGCAAGCAAATTATTAACAGCAATAAACGTGTGAAAGGTACCTGGACAAACCTGTTGTGATATGAAATAGCCATATAGCATAGTCATTGTATAATGCGCATGCATCAAACCATATGCTATTAACATAGCCATTACGTTTTAACATATAAATACCTCGGATTTGGTAGTTTTTAAATTATAATTTTTCAGTGAAAAATAGTGATCTGCGCAAGGAAAACATTATTAATTCTTAAGAAGTAAGGTATGTAGATGATAAAAAGAAAAAAAAAATCCAGAAAATAATGTGCACCTTTAAGTAAACAATTACCAAATCTTTAATAGGCAATACTAAACATATAGGCTAATATGGGTGTTTATATTCTACAAGCTACATAAGTGAAACTCATTATGATATTTCCTTAACTATATCTTACCTAGATCTTTCCACATTGCATAATGGGTTGAAATAAACCCTTCACGAATTGCCCTTAACACATCGTCATCGTTGTCGGACCAAAAATTTCGTTGATTCACAATAAAATCGAGCAAATTTTCTTTTACGTATGTTGCAGCTTGGGGCCCGCCATGACCATCAAATATTCCAAAAAAAGCATACTCCAAGTCCTTGAGGTCTACAGTCCGCTGATATGCAACTGAAAACATGTCTTCCATGTATTTTCTTCCACCCTGGTTGCAATGACCAGTTACACGTAAATTAACACCTATTCCTGCCATTTTCATGCTACAAAAACAATAAAAACTTAATAATTACACAATACTGAATTCAACCATACATTAAAAATAAAAATAAAATCCAATCTTCTTTAACACTTAACGTACATAGATAGATCTGTCTATCCACAGCCAAAATGTGTACATGCCCACATGCCATTTAAACTTCCGTTGCAGAGATCTAAGAATATTAGTTCTTAAGTTTGAAGAACAGACATGAAAATTAATTTATTTTATTTTTTAATTTTTTTTCATTTCAATTAACTGAATTACAGCTGATTGGATAACATTGAGACTGTGGAAGGTAGGCAGCTTCTCCTCAAATAACACATAATTACAGTACTATAATCAATATTCATTTAACATTAAATAAAGAATAAAATTAGTCACAATAGATCATATCAGTCCTTTAATCGGCTCTACTATTTTTTCAGTTTGTTCAAGAAATAAATATTAACTATCTTTAAAAATACACATATATACAGATGAGAACATTGCATTCACATACATAACAATACCAAACAACCTATCTTGTAAGAAATCATTTGTGTTATAATATGTTTTCTCTAGCAACAGTTCCTTCAGTTTTTTTTCTTCTTTCTCTTCTTTTTTAATAATGATATTTCTAGTATCTTAAATGTAGAATTTAACTGATTGTAAAATTTGATGCCCTTATATAAAGGATCCCTTTCCAGCAGGGTAAGCTTGTGAATCGGATACAACATTGCTTCCCTGTTCCTTGTGCCATAATTGTGGTGCATGTAATATATTTGCTCTAATATATTTCTAAAGATAAGTTTAAATGAAATAAAACACATCATAATCCATTTTAGCTACGACTGCATATTAATACTAAGAAGGTGAGTTTTAGACTGCTGGTGAGAAGCGTCAGGTTGGGCTTGGTGGGAAAAGGTACTGGTTTCCAGCCAATAGCGTTTATTCAACAATATCACCCGATATGACGTCAAATATCATTAGATTAGATGTCATACGATACTCCCACTCTTGTACAATCGCATACATTACAATTCCTCTATTCTTAACGTTTAAATAATAACTTTTTAAATATTTAGTTACACCGTTAAATTAGTTACAACTAATGAACCTTAAAACAACTTACATAAACCATCAAATCAATTAAGTCAATAAAATCGGTTTAATTAATTAATTAAACTAATCACCTTACTTAACACATAGTTACATATTATCAACTTGTTGATTACTTGAAAGACATGATATTTTAAATAACAGAACATTTTACAACAAAGTTAGTTAAATCACTAACTAAACAGAACAGTTTAATCAAATGAAAAGAACTAGAACAAAATAAAATTATTAACTAACTTATTGAATGAATATTGTACAAAATATGTCATACATAATATACTACTTAATAATCAAGTCTTAAAACAGGTTTCCTTATTCTAATTGGATACCTTCTTTCCACAACCTTATCGGGTGCTGTGTTATTATTTACAACATATGTTCAGGAATTTCGAGTTTGAATCATAACAGGACTGGTAAGTCTCATAACAATCTGTGGAGAGTGGATGCTTTTCTGGGGTGTGTTTCCCCTCCCTACTTGAATGGTATCTGTCACTATGTCAGTCAATGACTTATCTACTGTCTTCGTTTAAATTCAGATGAAGGCGTATTGACACCAATTAGTTGGTCAATATGCATTCTCAAAAATTTACCAGAATTTAGTTTTACTAAATACATTACTGGATTAATCTGCTTAACAACAATACCTTGTGAACTAATTTCCTATAGTCAAACATAATTCTATACAAAGCTAATCTAGAATCTATACCACATATTTTGATTGCACATTTTAATTTTGTTTTAACATATCTAACAGAATTAGACTGTGGAACTAACCCATTAGACTGTGGATGATATGGTGCAGTACAGATATGTTTTATACAGTTATATTATTTTACAAATTGCTTGAAAGGCAATTACAAATGAATTGAAAGGCAGACCATTGTCCCTATGAATTACTTCTTGCAGACCAAATCTACTGTACAATTATCTTAATTTATCTATCGTCGGACTAGCGGAAGTCGACTTTACTTCAAAAACTTCTAACAACCACTTAGTATCAATAACAATTAAATACATTTTTTCTTTAAATGGACCCATAAAGTCTGTATGTAAACGTTCCCGCGGTCTACTGGCATACTGCCAATTTAACTGATTTTTTGCAGGGTTTTGTCTTTCAAAAAGGCAGGAAGAACAACCATCGGACATATTATCAATATCTGCGTCTATATTTGGCCACCAAACAAAGGAAATACAAAGGGATATTAGTGAACGAAAAGTTTAAGGCAAAAATAGTTAGAATTTAATAAACCGAAAGTTTAGCACAAAAAAGGCATGTGTAGTTAGCCATTCGAGACATGTTACCCAGTGCACAAAAACCTAATTATAATCTTGAAAATTGGGGGTTTTTTTTTTTAAATTTAGACACGACCCAATGAACCCGGAACACAAAATAAAGCCTTTTTATTTTCTGCTATCATTCTGCGGAGTTTCATTTATAGGTGGGGGTTGATCGCGTGGTATTTTAATAAATGCACACTGGGCGAATCTCAATCTAGGCTAGCCATTTTTGACGAGGTCCAAATCTAAAACTACATTACTTAAAACAACACCAATTTAGACTAAAACTAAATATTAATATTAACTACACTGTATTGGCATAAGATAACAAGAAAGGTCCATAATGGCCATGTGTTAGTTCAACTAATACTAATACGATTCACCCAGATATAAACCCTAGGACTGTACTGGCCCTATTCCTGTGGGTTTAGCAAAGCATACTACTAATATTATGGCACTACTAATAAACAAGCGACGATTGGTGGTAGAGCGTTGTCACAGATGCCTTCCTTCACTGCTGGTTACTCAACGACTCCTCTGTTATCAAGTTTGTCTTGTGCATACCGGATAGGGAGGGGAGGGGGAGGCCAATGGTGGCTAAATCGCCACACAACTTATTGTCTACTAACACAAAATTATAGAGCTCTGTTAGATGAAAAAAGTCACTCTTTTGTCATGTTTAAGTAAATTTGTAAGAATTATTCATGTAGCCTACATAACAGGTTTTGAACTGAGCATATTCACACTGGACATATTGGATGTTAGGAAGGGATAGATTTATGTAACACTAGTGCATATCATATACAAACAATATGAAAGGAATGTTCAGAATGCACAACTTTAATCTGTATACAGTGCAGAGAACCACATATGATCCTGAGGAATAAGTACCAGTAGATCATTTCGTATGTTAAAGCTACTAATGCAACACAAATGCAGAAATGGGGTTACTTGAAACACTTTTTAACTTTAAACCAATGCAATTTGGTAACGGGTTGAATAAAAATTGATTTTGATAGCTAATTAAATTTTATATATTTTTAGAATATTACAAACAAGAAAAAAAGTGTTTAAGGTTTTCATGCTGGTGTTGCAAGATAAAAACATTAGGTGTTACTTGAAATGCAAGAGGTAGTAGCTTTAGGTTTTGGAGTTCAGATAAATTGTCATAGTTAAATGTTTTCCAAATGCTTGTCAACTGTAGTCAGGGCAGAAAAATAACCATCTTCATCATCTTTGCTCTCAATAATTTTCTCTTTTTTGTTTCATTTTCTATTATTTTTTGAGATCAGGTTCAGGATAGTCTACGGAAAATTCTTCATCATCAGCATACAATTTCTTGACGTTTATCAGTTTTCTTCTTGAATCCTGAAGGATTGTGCTAATATTTATTGTAGGTTATTCTCACAAACACTCTTCCTAAGGGCAATTTTTAGGCGTTTTTTCTTGGGCTTACCGTTTGCTTTTTTTGCCTGGTTTTAATCATGAGGTTTCAGATTTTCTGAATTCTTCGAGAAATTCCTTAAGGGTCACAACCCAAGCTGATTCATGGTCACTTTGATTTGGTGTGGTGGTATTGGTTCCTTTGATCTGGTGGTATGTATCCTGGGAGTTGCTTTAAAACTTTTGTTCCATCAAGAAGAATTATCCTTGTAACTTTAAATCCCGCAAGAAGGTTTTTCTCAGAAGAAGAATTTTCTGATAACTCTATCATACATTTTTTAAACAATAGTGGGAAACGATCTTTCTTTATAGGTCCTCAGTTTTTAGACTTCCACTCATCAAGAACTGCACTCCACTTGTTCTTGAAAGGTCAAAAATAAGAAACATCAAGCGGCAGCCATTGAGTGGTGTTTGCTGGAAGAAGAATGAATTGCATGTTCAATTTTTTAAATTCCTGTATAACTCTAAAAGAAATGTGGCTGCTGAGGTTATCTCCGATTAATGCTTTGGGAACATTTGCATCATATTTTTTGAAGTATAACACAGCAATACTAAAAAAGCATACTTAAAGACAACTAAATTGAACCTACCATTTTTTGACTTATTGTACTTCGTGCCATTTGATCTTCACTCTGTCCATGTATCATACAAATGTTCATCACAATGGAAAACATATGGGGGCAGCAGAAAACTCGATGCTGAGCCATTGAACATCACAGAAAATTCTCGATTTTGGAGTGGTCTATTATTCTATCTGGATGCTTAAATGCCCTTAGAATAATCACATCTTTCTCTCTGGGTCGTAAATGATATTTGTCTCGTCATCATTAACAATTAACTCATTTAGCACACTAACCAATGAAATTTTTAATTCATTAAAGAAATTCTCAATTACTTTGGGTGTGACAGCAGCTTTAGCCAGTTTGATATTTTGACAAAGTCGCTTGAGAAAACATATCTGTTTCTTTCAGGAAATTTTCTCACCCAATCAATTCCAGGCAAGTTACCTTTATAGTGTTTCTCTATAATTCTTTCACTGTCTAGAAATCCCTTTACAATAAGACGTACATCGAACTGTATTAATGGGAAACTCCAATCACCAGCCACTGCCCGTGCCTCTGCAAGAATTTTCTCGTCAGTGTCAGGAAGAGTTATTGCCCGACCCACATTTTGGAGATGTTTACCTCTTAATTTCCTACTAAGAGTAGCAACAGATATGTTATATTTCTTGACTGCCTTATTGAGTCTAAGTAAGGCCCTTTTTTATTTAATCCAAATCTGCCTTTAGTGTTCCATCTCAATAGTTTTTCGCCCCAGGTGAACTTTTATAATTTTTCAGCATGATCTGAAAAAAAATAAAAGTATACAGTAATTAATTAGGCCTATGTACTGTATTTCAATCATAAATAACCATAATTGCATTAAAAATACATGTTGATAATTTTCATACAGTCAAATCATGCAAAGGTATATATTTAAATGCTGAATGTTAATCCACTACTGGTATTTCAAGTTAGACATGTGAAAAAAAGACATTAAACATTGATTAACACTTAAAACTGATTACAAAAAATATTTACCTTGATTATTTTAGATTCAATTGCCAGCTAAAACATTGTCTGTATTGTTGTCAAAATGCTAGACACAAGTTAAACTAAAAAATAGCAACAATCAGTGATACAAATTAATATGCAAACCAAAATATCCCCAAATCATTTAAAGTTTCCCCACAGTTTCTAATAACCCCAGTTTACGGTATCTGTACACAAACAATATGAAAGGAATGTTCAGGAAGCACAATTTTAATCCGTATCTAGTGCAAAGAACCACAATCTGATCCTGATGAATAAGGACAAGTAGAACATTTTATATGTTATAGCTACTAGACAACCATCAACTGTGACTTCATTTTTGAACTTTTGAATTTGAACAATTTTAATTAATATTTTGAAGCAATTTTTTGTTTGTTTTAAGTAACCTAGTGTACAAGTTACATGAGAGTATATATCAAGTAACATCATTTTAAAAATTATTCCAGAGAAAATAAGTATATTTGAAGAACTTTGTTGTTTACTGATTGTAGGCTATACAAATGTTAGATAAAATGTACAAGTATTCATTAGCTAATACTTAGAATGGGATATATAGCACATGGGATTGACAAATTGTTGATGCCAAAATAATCAGGATACTAGAATATCTGTGAAGACCTCCCCCGCTCTGCAGTAGGATGTTGGTGGCTACTCCTTCAATGCTTAACAAAGTCTTTCAATGCTCCCCTCCTCTAATAAACTAGATCTGCCATACCTTGTTGTATGTATGTTTCTTTAGTCTAATTTAAACTTCCTGTGAGAATGCCATAACTGGTCAAACCTATGTTGGCAAGGCTCAATAAATATTGTGGAAAGTACAGTAGTGTTTTAATTTACTGTGTACTTTGCCATCAACAATAGTTGCAAAAAATAATCAAATCGACTATTGTTAATGCTATTACCAAATAATTGTTTAAATAATACCAATGGTACACTCCAAACAAGCAATTAAAACATTTTTATTCAAATTTGTATGTACCGTATAAAAAACAACCCTAAAATAATGTTTGTATGTTATGAAAGAAGTATACTAATTTGTATAATTCAGATCTATACAGACCAGACCTATCATTGAGTATAAGTTTGTGTGTCTTAAGTTGTTACCAGGCAACTAAGAATTAAAATTATTTGGAACCTTCTGGTAAACATGTTTAAAAAAAAAGGAAAACAAGTTTCAAAAAACAAGTGCTGAGATTTATTTAGCTTAAATTTTTGAAATAAATTTGACCATTTACAAAAAACAATTAAATACAACCAACGTTTTATAGTTCTTGATCTTTTTTAAGAAAACAATTGTTACAGAAGTTAGATTTCAGATTAATATAATTTTATATAAAGAATTTAAATTTTAGAAAAAAAAAGGTCAAAATTATGTATTACAGTTAACAAAATTTGTACTATCAAATGCTTAGTTTACTACCATTTATATATATATATATATATATATATATATATATATATATATATAGATATAGATATAGATACATGTTAAAACAAGGTTGATCAACATACTATTTTCTATTTAAAAAAAAAAGTTATTATATATATAGAAATTAATTTTGTTTTAAGCCATTGACGTCAATATATTTTAATTTTGAAAAATAACCCCTTTGGGGTAGTGAAGGCCGAAATTTTTGCATGCAGTCCCATCCAAATTTATTTTGATTTTAAATTAGTACACATTATTTTACAGATAGAAAATGCTGAAATGAAGACACATTATTATACAATGTTTTGTTTCTTGAACAAAATTTGTTATTCTTTATAAAAAGAATAATTCACCACCAAAGTTCCTTTAGTTAACAACTGTCATTTTTTGAAAGTTTATATATATATATATATTTATATAAGATGATCTGGTGCACTTAGGAAATGTTGAGAGTGAGTTTGAGCCTGTCCTTACTTGCAAACTCGAACCAGCTTTTGCTGTGAAAAAAGCAAGTTAAAAAGAGATTTAGACAAACTTATACAGGTTGTTTAACAAGTTTTGTAATAAGAATGATTTGAAATTTAATCAAAATGAAAAAGAAATATTATCAGAATTACAAAAATGTCTAAAAATGTTACAAATAAGTTTTTTTTTTAAATATTAATAAAGAAACTAATTTATCTCAATCTTTGTTTGAAATAAAGAACTGGTAGTAATTGCTAGGAAAAGTAAAACAAAAGATTTTAATTAAAGAAAAGTTTGACTAGTTAATTCTTTGATTTTATGACTATTTCAAAATTTATAATTTGATTTTGTAAATTGTTTTTAAATGAAAGAAGGTTATTCTACCTTTACAAGACATTATCCTTCAATAGAATTATTGACAATTCAAAAGAAAATTAATCATAGTTAAACTATTTCTGAACAAAATATATATATCAGTAATTAAAATTTTTAAAAAAGAAATATTAACAGTGCTAAATCTAGTATGGTCAATTTTAATTTCAAATACCTGGAACTTGTTGTAAAAAGCTTAGAAGCTTGATATGTCCATGAAGGTCATTGTGAGACGAAATGTTAACAAAGAAAAAAAAAAACTCACTGAACAAACCTAGTAGTGTGATGTTATGTAACTGTAACACATTACGAATTTAGAAAAGAAAAATACGGCGTAATTAGTATCATGATGCACTTTACTATTTTAGAAATTTCTTCTTGTAAAAGCTACTGCTTAGTACTTTAGTTAGGAACCGACTAGACTTGCTTGCAGTTGGCCGAGTTCAAGGTGCACGGAACATGTGATGCATGATTTTTGATATTGCTCGCCAGGTATCAGCACACGGCAGGTAACATGATCCGGAGGCAATATCCGAAGTAGAATGTTGGTTTACTTTATGTCGATAAGTATGATGCAGATTGACCCAGTACTAACCTTACGAAGTCATTAATCAAGCTAGACAGGCTACAGCTTAAAAGAGTTGTAGGACTCATCACTGGACATGGCCAGTTCAGGAAACATCTTGCAACAGTGGGAGTCTTCGAAGGAGACCAAAGCTGTCGGCTCTGCGGGCAGGCCGTGGAGTCTGCAAGACACGTCATATTCGATTGCGGGATGCTGGAGCGCAGAAGGAGGGAGCTCTTTGGTATCCAGCAACCGGGAGATGAAGAAGATACGTACCTGGTGGAAAAAATCCTGAACCTCGTTCGAGGAACAGGGTTCTAATCTTCCAGGAACGGCACACAGGGGGTACAATAAGCCAATGGTTGACGTACAGGGAATCCCTCTCAAATTAGGATTCCACCCCATTCCAAATCATAATCATAATCATCATGATGCAGATGGTATTTTTTGTGACGGATGTTACAAAGTATAGCTGCTTGGTTGAGGTAGAATCAAAATGAAAAATATTTTATATATATATTTATGTATAAAGTTAGAAACATGCATTTAAATGTTCAAATATTTCAAGATATATCTTACAACTAATTATCAATGTATTAAGATTATAGTCTAACTCTTATAAGAATTTGTACAAATCATTCTTGCCTGATAAAGCAGTTTGTTAAAACAACATATGAATACAGATTTTGGGGGAGAAAATAGTTCACTTAATGCTTATTATCTTACAAAATTAAATTAAAATTATTGAATGTCATAGGAGTGTAATTAATGTACAAATACATATTGTATACCATAGTTTGTTGTTTGAAGATCTTTGGCATTGTAATTTAATTGATAGATTCAATAAATGTAATGTAAGTTGTAACTAGTGAAATTGTTTTAGTTGCTAATGACAAAATGCAATTGATTACATTAGAATGTTATCATGAAAATCAGTCAAGCCAAGTTTCTGAACTTAATTTTAAAATTAACTTGATACTTTGGTTGAAAATGTTATGCAAACAATTTTCAGACATTTAGTTAAAGAAGTAAATACCAGTTTCTTAAGGCTGATGATTTACAAATTATTTATAGAATAATAGGCTTTAATAATAAGCAGTGAAACACTAATATGTTTTATATCATTTGAAAATGGATCTTGAGAAAATATACGGATTAATGATTATATTGTTACATTTCTATATTAACTTTTTTCTGGTTTCAAAATTGTTTGTTAGAGATGGATTGTTTATATTTTTAATATGTTTATAATTGAACATTTGTGTAATAAACACTAATATACAACATTCCGAGAGTATAAATTAAGTGCCACAATCAAGTGATAAACTTAGAATATGAAAAACACAAACATAGACTAGGGGCCATGTTAGAAATAAACTAAAAACCCAAGAAAGGAACCCAGGCCTTAGGCTAGGTCTAAGCAGTCAAAATTGACTAAATATAAATGACTACATTACACAAAGAACGGCATGTTCAGAAACCTATACAAGACATATAGAAATGTATACACATGGGTGTGGTGCCAAGAGAATAGCGACTTAAAGGTTTAATGAGTGTGAACAACTTTTTGTACCCTCTTTCAAAAGTTTAGTATGTGATCAAGAGTCTTATCATATAGTTCATGTTCTAGGTTTATTATTTGATAATGGGAGTTCATTTACACTCTCGAAACGTTGTCTATTCCATTCTATATACATAAACGATGGCAAATGTCTGATTAAACTATATTAATACCATTCACTTTGTTATATTCCCAAACAAAATTCAATCCACAACTGCTTCCAACCTTACACTCTGTAAGTGCATTACTACTGTGTCTGTTTTTCCTTTACATAATGTAAATTGTTTATATAGAATAAACACTATCAATAATTACAATTTAAAAATAATTGTAATATAATGATTTATTTTTTTAAACTGAAAAAAGATTGCAATGTGCAAATCATTTGCAGGAGAGCACATTTGCTTGGAAAAGATAAATCAACTGCCCATATAACCAAACACCTGTTTTTTAAATAATCAATCTTGCCAGACTGATTTTGTATGCAGCCTCTAACAAATTATTCACTGTTCACTTTTGTGAAGAATATAATTCCTTACAAGAAATCTAAGAATGAAATAATCTTTATTTTTTTAAGAAAAATATTTTATTTTAAACAAAAGCATGTTTCAAAATTAGATATCACAAAAATTATTAAGGAAAAAATCATGGGTATTTCAGGTACACTTGGTGATTTTTGTAGGTGCTTCAAAAACTATTTCATTGCATACTGCAATTCTAGACGATTTTTTATTTTATTTTTTAAGGCAAAACCCTTTCAGTTAACATCATAAAAAAAAGAAAGGAATACTCGAAATACTCTAATAGTTTCAGGATCATAAAATTGGCCAAGAAAGGAAAGATGAAAGAATGGACCTTCCCCAATACCACATGAAAAAAGGTTTAAATCCATCCGAGTTCCTCGAGATTGCCAATCTAGTACTCAATATAAATGAGCCGCTGAGGGGAAATTCTGGAAGATGAATGAAAAAAATCATAACATAGTACTATTCATAACTTGGAAAACACTGTTGCACACTCTGATTAAAGTTAAAGGATATAATTAGTTATGTTCTTCTTTCTCTGATTTTAAAAACTAAAATTTTAGCAATACAAAAAATTATATTTAAATAAATAAATTTGAAAGTTTTTTCAAACCAGTATAAATATATTTACCACTCAGGGCTCATTTATAGTGAATATGAGTATGGCAATCCTGAGGTATCCTGGCTTGGTTTCATGTTTTTATGATAGAAGCTAAATTGAGTAGAAGCATAAGTAAATATGAATTAATAGAGTCACAGGTATGAACAAATCAAATGAAGCCCCATTTTAATATGATGAACTATGAGATCCTCAATTTACAACCCCATGCAACAAGCCAATTAAAAGTTGTTTCTACCTACATATTCAAAACCACATCACCTCTTTTCAAACCTACCTTAATGTATGCAAACCTTACCAGGTACGAGATGACCACACTTAGAAATTATGCATCCACCCGTCCTACAGCTCCAATTGGATGTATTCTTTCAATAATCAGAGGAATTCTTCAAAAGGATTATTGAAGTCTCATTTTCCCTGCATCTGTTCTTACCTATTATGTGAGATGTTGGTTTAGTGGACAGGGGTTTCTTCACAGACCCGTCACCAATCTGAAACCTCATCATTTCAGCTTTATGCATGATCTTTCTCTGGCATTGTCAAAATCACTCTCTAATATGCTTGTGTCTTTAACACAATTTGTTCTTATTTCCTGTATATAGCTACTAACAAATCAAATTCTGCGAAGCCTCTTCTCTCGATCGAGCATCAAGTTCAATCAACTGTCATTTTAAAGCTCTCATTACCACCAACATCAGAGTGGCCATAATTGCATTTAAAATTCATGTTTATCCTCCTTAAAGCAAAAAACCTTTCAAATGCCAAGATACTAGTGCTTGGTGTCCCTTATCTGTTGGGATTTTACATCTATCTATTTATATTTAAGAAAAAAAAATGCTTACTAATTCCTGTTGATGCCCTAAATGTACATTTGATGGTTTGGAATCAAGTTTTTAATTTAAAAACACATATATTTACATTACTATTTACATGTCATACTCTTTAAAAAACTTTTTTTAGGGTATGGAACTCCACGAAACATGGAGCAACACAACATACATTTAGATTTCTTTCCTTTTCCGTAAATCACTTAAAGATTGTCAAAAAACAAAAATGATTAATTTGCGGTTATTGAAAGTGATCCTAAACAGCTGGGAAAAAACATAAGTATTCGTTCTATAAATATTTTGTTTTTCAACTAAGCTAGGCAAGTTCTGATTGTTGCTCACGGATGTCGGTCAGACACACTAATACACTAAATACAATTATAGTAATTTGCAGACCACAGCAGACAATTAACAGCACAGCAGAATGGAAATTTGAAAACAACAAGTTGAAAAGTCTAGTGCTCCTCTGCACTGTTCCATTAGCAAGCATTAGTTGATGTTACGGTTTTAAAGCAGCCAGAGTATCCGGGCAAATCACCATCTTACTTCACTTGTCCTTGATTTTATTTTAGTGGAGTCACCGTAAAATCATATAAACCTTCTACTGACAAACTGTTCAATACTCACCTAGATAAAATGATCATTCCAGCTCCATATTTGACATATTAAATCCTATTCAAGCCAGGAACTAAAGGCTACCAAACTACACAACCTACTACATTACAGAGTGGCCATATTCCTAGCTTTTACTAGAAAGTATCTTCACCTCAAATAGAGCCGGTTAAAGCTATAGATAGTAATCTTCCTTCTATGAACTGGAAGATCATGGATCTCAGTCATCGATATAACAGTGTCCTCTTTTGTGGTTACTTATGTTGGGGAGCATCATATATCTAACAATAGGCCCCTATTCCAGCACAAAATTTAACAGCGTCAAGCTCAGATACATCTCTATTGATGCCATTTGGAGTGGATGACACAGTCTTAGTTGCATACAAACATGCTACAGAATGAACCATATTTAAGTACAAACAATTATGACCTGAGTTACTGACAAAAGCAAAAGGAATAGAAACCGTTTTAAATATGAAGAACGAAAACAATACCCTTTTAAAATTTCATAACTAAACAACCTAGACTTTGTGTCATATTGACGAAAACAATACCTTTTTAAAATTTCATAACTAAACAACCTAGACTTTGTGTCATATTGACGAAAACAATACCTTTTTAAAATTTCATAACTAAACAACCCTAGCTAGACTTTGTGTCATATTGACGAAAACAATACCTTTTTAAAATTTCATAACTAAACAACCTAGACTTTGTGTCATATTGACGGGTTGTAAATTAAAATCTTGTTATCATGAGCCAAAGCCAGTGAACCTTGAATAAATTATGATGAAAGAATCTAATTAAAATTAATTGTGTACTTCATAACAGTTTATGAAAATAAAACTGCCTGTATGGTCAAAGGAGAAAGAAGTCTATGGATAGAGGCCTGTGATATTAAGCTATTAATTATAGTTAAGAGTATTCTTGAATAATAAAACATCGAAATTAGATTTGATTTAAACACTGCAATATTATTAAAAAAAAGAAAAGTGTAAACTTAATCTTATGAGGAATTAATTTACATTATACCTCTTTGTTAATTCAATAAGTAGACCTAGTTTTATTAGCCAAAGTCACTTAAATTATTATTATTATTTTTTAAGCTTTTACAAACATCTGACACAAGCGATAGAAAACATGATGTGAACAAATTACTTTAGTAGTTACTTTTACAATTTTATAAGAAAACTACTAACTGTTTCTTATTTTTATTCTACTTTTCAATTTTTTTTTATGATCATAAATAATTTTTATAAAAGATTATAATGAGATACTTTAGAACAGTTTTAAGCAATCGTCTTGAATGAGGATGTCACATTATTTTAAAAACACATAATTAAAAATTTATCATTGTGTAAAATTTCATATTTTGTATACAACATATTTGTTTTTCATGCAAATGTATTCAACCTGTCACTTGTTCAATATGAACAAATACATAAAAATATATAGGGTGACTCAGGGAAATGGGAAATTTGTGTTGGTAGTCCTGAGTAACATATAGAGACCGGCTCACACCATCTTGCCATTTAGTTGTCATGGATACTTGGAGTGGTGTGCAACATGCTTCTGCCATCAAAGCTTTTTACAAAAACAATGACAGTGTGGAAGCTGTGTATAGAGAATTACCCCATAATTTTAATTTAGAACATCACGATTGTGTTCCATTGGTAAATACAATTAACACATGGATACATAATTTTGAGGAAATAGGTTCAGAAATGAAAAGAAACCTTCAGGCGGTGTGCAAACCATTCATACGGGAGACAATATCAATAAAGCTATTGCCGTACGAAACCAACATCATTCAAGTGTTCAAAGAATATTGTTACAGTAATTATATTATCATCCTTCCAAGTTGCAAATCATTCTTGAACTGAAAAACAACAACATCCTAATGTGACAAGTCTTTGAACAAATGCTTGAAAAGATAAATGAGTTCGTTAACAATAGTTGAATGTCGGACGAAGCCCATTTACACCTTAATGGATTTATAAATAATCTAAATGTTCATTATAGGGCACAAGAATATCCTACTCAGATATACTAAGATCTGTTATAAACAAAAAAAGTTACCATGTGATGTACAGTATCATAAGCCTATTTGTTTTAGAACAAAGTGGCCTACATCAGTTACATCGGATCGGTACGTCACCAAACTGGAAACCCTAGTTGAATAAAAATTATAGACATTTCCATAAATTATCGACAAAATCTGGTTTCAACAAGATAGATCAACATCACACACTGCATAAATATTGAAGGCAGCTGTATCCCAATTGTTTGAGAACTGTATAATTTCAAGAAACGATGACATTGCATAGACTCCCAGTTCTGACAGTGTGCGATTTCTTCTTATGGGGTCACCTTAAAAGCCAAGTGTATCACAGCCGATCTGCTACAACGGATGAATTGAAAGCTAAGATCTGAGAACCAATTGGCGAAATTCCTGTTGAAATGTTACTTCGAACCATGCACAATTTCATCAAGACACTGTAAGAATGTTTGAGCAGAAAAGGAGCTTAAAGATGTCATCTTTAAGAAGTACATTTACTGTATGTATTCCAAAATTTCATGTATTAAATGTCAACAATAAATTTATTTAAAACATTTTTTGTTCATAAAAATAATTAAATTGTTTAATTTTCCTTTTCCTTGAATCACCCTCTCATTAAGCAAAATATTTAAAACAAATGAATCATTCCAAATACTTAAATCTACATAAATTAATATTTTAAGATTTAATTGGATGAGGAAGTTTGTCAGGCATAATAAATAACATACAATTTATAAAATTTTTCCTTTGATGGCACATAATGTAAATATTTACAACATATATATTTATATTAAAATCATTATAAAAAACAGCTGTTAATTCTCTCTTTAGAATGTTTTTACTTTTAAAAGAACAGCAAAGTAAAGCAAAGAAATGAAGTCAAAAAGATTATACATCATAATAATGAAAATTCATAAAAAACAATATTCACAATATTAATTTGTACTGATATATATTATTGAACAGTTTGCAATAGAACTGTTTGAAATGTTACATTAGCATTCAATAAAATTGTGTAAAAATAATGACATATACAGATACCGGTATTGAAATAAATGAATAATTATATAAATTAAAAAATCAAAAGCTTCATTTTGTTATTTGTTGGTACCATTAGGCCAAATACAGGTAAAATATATTTTTAACTATCTAAATATTCCGAGTGACAAAGAATATGTGGACACCTGAATCTAGGAGTAAATAATTTACTCTGATAGAAAATGAAATTTATATAGGAGTATTTTACAGTAGAAGGGACCACTACAAGAATGAGAATAAATGGTGCAAAAATAATGCACAAACTTTCTCACTCACCCATGTCCAAAATTAATTAAAAGTAAACCAAAACTAATTTTCAGCAAAAATGTCAGTTCGATAATTGTTAATCAAAAAATGAAAATGAACTATGTACATCATCTTTTGATAAATATTTTGTTGATCTAAACTTCCTTTGCTTGTGCCATAAACTCATCCTCAGCATAAATTGTATTTGATTAAAATCTAGCTTTTCATGATACCAATCAAAGTTCATTTTGTTGATTCATGAACTGTAATAATTTTTTTACTTGCAATTTGGACATGGATTTGGGTCATTAATCTTCACATTTCAATAAAACTTGAATGAAATTGAGAAATACAGTATTTTACAACAATCACATGGACAATTTTTTGGTTTTTTTACCAGTATTCGTTATTACCTACTTTTTAAAATAACTATCCGTTATTTTTTTGGAGAGATGGTAACCCAATATATTTTGTTTGGGTCCTTAAGAGCTACACATGATCAAAATCGTTAGGTGTCGAATTTGAGAAAATCATAATTTTGTGTTTTTTGGCACATGCCTCCAAATTTTGATTTATCAAAAAATGCCAGTTCATGAGTTTACCTGTAAAAAATCGGCCATGGGGCTAAACTGTTTTTGTTCAAATTTTAGTAAAATGTAAACATTAATGTAAACAAAATGTGTGCAAAATCGTAAGTAAAACATGTTATGGTTCAGCAAAAAAACAAAAATAAATCTTGACTCCGGTAATTGAAAGCTTGATTTTAATCAAATAAGACTTATGCTGACAATGCGTTTATAGGACAAGCAAACCAAGTTTACTTAAATATATGTTAAAAACAGTTTATATGGTTCATTTTAATTTTTTGATTGACTACTACTACTAACTTGACATTTTTTTTGGTCCTGGTTGGTTTTTAATTGATTTAGGGGATGAGTAAGCAAGAAATTTGTGCAATGTTTTTTGTACCATTTATTTATATAAATATATAACTAATACTAACTATAATTGTTGCACTACTGTACAGTAAATTAATATATGTGAAAATAAAGAAATACTGTATGTGTTGTTGTAAGATATGTGATGGTTTTTATTTCCATTAAAAAAAAAAAATTATAATTATTGTAGTTGTTTCGTTTCATTAATTAAATGTCACAACAAATTTTGAAATAAAATTCCCTGACGGCTTTCCCTGATCAATTTATAGAAATTTCATGACCCGTTCTGTACAGTTCAGAAAATAATGGCGATTTACTAGTTAATATCACTTTTACAACACTTGCTATAACTAATTAAACTCAGCTAACTTTCTACAAATGAACTATAATAATATTACCTATTAGGTTATAGACTTATAATATATTATAAAATTGTTAAAACATAATTTTGATCTCAGTTTAAACAATATAAAAACAACATTTATATAATGTTAGGCCCTATATTCATAAGGCAAAATGCTAATGAAGTTAATTTATTTTATAAAAAAACATGTTAAATTAAAGACATTCAAGTTTGTATATACTGTAATTACATTCTAAAACATTTATATGTTACATTATTAACAAAATCTTTGTAGGCTGATAACATCATCAATATAAAATTTAACCATTTACATATAAAACTTAAAATAAAAAATGGTTTTCATATTTATTTTTAGGCAAGTACACATTTGATAAAAACATATGGCAGTTTTCATATACAGAGTGTACAAAAAGTACTAGTGCAGTAGAATATCTCTTAGGAATGAGGTTTTAGGGAAAATGGTTTAAAAGTTCTAGGGGACTTGATAGCGACCTTGATATTTACCTTGGGATCACATTTGGGTGTCATTTGAAGATCAATTTAATATTTTAAAATTTTAAACACCATTTCTGATACCAGAAATGAAAAGAATGGAAAATTTTACATTTAGTTATGTATCCATGTTACAGAGTAATTTCTAAAGGCATTATAAGGAAAAAATAACACTTCAATCCATTGAATTTTCAAACAAAAAAGGGGGTTTTTGATAGTGAACATGGGAGATTTAGGGATCACTTGAAAGCCAACTTGATTTTATTTAATAAAAACACCTATTTCTGACCCTAGAAAAGGAAAAATGGACTATTTTATGTTCTGCTATATATCAATGTTAAGGTACAAAGTAACTTATGAGGGTCAAATCATTTTGCTCATCAAAGCTTTGTTGTTATGTATTTTCGAAATGAAGACAAGATTGTAGAACTGCCCAGCCAATCAAGGCAAGACAGAGGTAGGGGTTAGGTTAGGTGTTCCTCAAATGACCCAAATTTGAGCCCATCAAGTGGCCCTTTTGCCCGAAACATTTTGTTATAATATGCATAACGACAGAGTATAGATTGAAGAATTGTTTTGATCTTAAAATGACCTCTAGAAATTACACAGCTCCATAGCATGGATACGTAGCTGAATGTAACATTTTCTGTTCTTTTCATTACTTGTATAAAAAATAGGACTTCTATTTAAAAAAATCAAGTTTATCTACAAATGACCCCCCCCCTGAATGTGGTACCAAGGTCACCATTAAGTGCCTCTTTTTGTACCTTGAAATGTCTCAAACATTTTTTCTTAAAACCACATTCCTTTGTGATACCCTACAGCCTCGGATATTTATTCATATATATTATTCTATATATAAAAAAAATAATTATAAAAAAAAAAATTGTACGATTTTAACCTTTATTGATAAATTTTAATTGGAGACATTTTGCTTTTTTTTCTGTACAACTGATATTGTGATCACGATAGTAATGATATTATGAAAGATACCATACATTATAACATAAATTACTACTTTAATTTTACTAATATCTTATTCATAATATCAGAGACAAATGACTTCATCGTCAGAAAAAAGAGTTGTAAATTATATCTATATCTAATATGATAAAATTATAATTTTTCAATCTTTGCTTATTTGAAACATAAATAGAGTTAACCCTAAAAACTTTTTAAATGTCCAATTTTATGCTCTTAAAATAATATAAAATAGCAGATATTTATCAACAGATTTGGAAAAAACAGAGTTCACTACCTTATTATGAAACATACCAGTAAACTTATACCATTTCTTTTTACATTTCAAGCGCTAGATTTTCTACCTAATCCCTAATATAGAGATATACAGCGTGTCCATAATCGTGTTGGGGGTTCAAATTGCTGTAGCTTCCTAAGGAAACAGTGTTGGTGCATAAAATGCTGTTACTTAGTTTTATTCATAATTGTGTAACCATTGTTGTGCCATTTAATCATATAGTCCATTTCATCAAATATGACAATTGTGGAAAGGAGAGTTTAGTGTTTTTTGGGTTGCAAAATTTAATTCTGGATTCTAGTACAATAAAGTATCAGAATGTTTTATGAAGAACCTCCTCACAAAAATAACATCCTTAGATGAAACAGTTGAATGAAACTGGTACCTCATTACATAAAAAGTGTTCATGTATGTCGTCAGTCAGCAATGAAACGGTTGAAAACATACGAAAATTTTTTTATGAAATACAAAAATATTTGTTTGAAAATGTGCTTCACAACTAGGAAAAAAAAGTTCATAAAGGTTAGAAGAAGGGCTTTGGTTTACAGGGTATAAGCTTCAGTTTACTGCATGCTTTATGGCCAGGGGATAACCTTCAAAGATATGATTTTTCTTTGCTCAAACAATGTAAGTAGAATTGTCTACCTTGACATATTGGAGCTACATGCTCTTCCCTAAGTTAAGGATGAAAACTTGATTTTATAGCAAGATCGGGCTCTGCCTTACCATGCCAATGTCATTTGTGATTTCTTTGATGAGAAATTTCCTCAACGTTGGTTTAGAACAAGTGGATTGGAGGTTTGGCCACCATGCTCACCTGACCTTACACCCTTGAACTTTTATTTATGGGGACATGTTAAACAAAACGTCTACAGTGAACAGATTCAGAACATCCAACATTTGAGGCAAAAAACTATATTATTAATTTTAAACGAAGTCATTAAGTTATAGTTTAGTTATTGTAGGTCATGTATCACTGAGGACGGCGACATTGTAATTAAAACTCGTTAAGTTGACGTAATTTTATTGAGATCTTGTGTTCGAGTTTTATTCCATCTTAATATTATCTCAGTCAAGCTCAATATTTAAATAAAGTTATCTATTGTGTTTAATTAGTTAATATATATTGATTTTGTTTGTTTGTAAATTAGGATATGTGACTGACAGCTTTTTAGATTTTAGTAAGTATATAACATTTCATTAATGGTACATAAAGTTTAAGAGTCATTTTTTAAATTTTTTGTACAAACTAGAAAATAGTAACAATACAGTTGAAATAATGAGTATTTTTGATGAATACACATTACAATGAAATTCAATTTACCACAATATTAATAATACATTTATCAACATAATTGAGGATTTTTATACTGATGTTAAACAAACTTCTTTCTAAACAACTGAAATATAAGACTGAATTTAATGTACAAAAAACACAAGTTGTGATATATTTTAAAAACCTTCTTATATTGCCTTTAAATAAACTTCATCCTAAAGAACTTGTTTTTTATTACCTTTGTTCAATTTATAAGATTATAAATTTAAATAAATTAAATACAAGACTGAATATGATGTATAAGAAACACAGTTGTAACATATTTTAAAAACTTTTTTTATTGCCTTTAAATAAACTTCTTCCTAAACAACATGTTTTCATTACTTTTGTTCAATTCATAAGATTATAAATTTAAATAAATGAATTAGAGGACTGAATGTAATGTATGAAACACCAGTTGTGACATATTTAAAACTATCTTTTTTTATTGCCTTGAAATAAACTTCTTTCTAAACAACTTGTTTTCATTCATAAACAATAACTTGTTCAATTCATAAGATTATAAATTTAAATAAATGAATACAAGACTGAATGTGATGTATAAGAATCACAAGTTGTGACAGTTTAAAAACCTCTTTTTTTAGTGCCTTTAAATAAACATATTCCTAAACAACTTGTTCATTACTTTTGTTTATTTCATTAAATTATGAATTTAAATATAAGACTGAATGTGGGTATAAGTCACAATTTGTGACATATTTTAAAAACCTCTTTTTTATCTTTAAATAAACTTCCTCCTTTAACAGCTTATTTTCATTATGCTTGTTCAACTCATTAGATTATGAATTTCAATATAAGACTGAATGTGATGTATAAGAAACAAAAGTTAAGACATATTTTTAAACTTCCTTTTATTGAATTTAAATCAATAAACTTCATCCTAAACAACTAGTTTTCATTACTGTTGTTCAATTAATTAGATTATGAATTTAAATTTAAAACTGAATGTTGATGTATAAGAAACACAAGTTGTGACATATTTTAAAAGCCACATGTTTTCATTACTTTTATTCAATTCAGTAGATTATAAATTTAAATAAATGAAATATAAGACGGAATGTGATGTATAAGAAATACAATTTGTGGCATATTTTAAAAACCCCTTTAACTTAATAAACAAACTTCTACATTTCATTCACAACTTATTAAATTAATAAAAACACAACTTGTTTTATTTGATCAATCCTTTATATTAAAAACTTGAATAAATAAAATATAACACTGACAGCCAGTTTCACCAAAAATGGTTAGAACATTATAACTATGGTTAAATCTTTAACCAAGATCATCTGACTTTTTGTTTCGTCAATGACAGTTAGAAATATCTATGGTCATATATGGACCAGGATTGGTTATATTTTATACCTGATTCTTGCATGTTTTCATATTTATCCATGGTAAACCTTTCCTCTAATCAAAGTGTCGGATTATAAATAATTTTTTTATAGGTTTCATTTGTTAGCGTAAAATAGATATGGAAAGTTTTTGAATTCATTTATTTCTTTAATTAAATTTATCATGCAAATAGCATATGTGTTATTATTGAGTTAAACATGTGTAGTCACAATATATGAGTTTGATATAGAAATAATCATTTATGTAAAATTAATTGAAGATTTTGGACCAGAGAAGATTGGCTGATATCTAAGACAAAACAGACCGAATATCCTGACCGACATATAATTTCTTAAGTAAGTTAAACTAAAGTTAAATTTGTTAAGTTAGTTTGCAAATTTAAGAATAGCCACAAACAAAAACTGTCCTTTAAATCCAAATGAACAAGTTTTGATAGGTTTGCTGTATTTCACACAATATAGTGAAATGTTCAAAAATTATATTCTAAACAAATGCAATTTTAAAATTAATTTTGGACCCCATCAAATAACTCCAGCCTACCAATCAGAACATACATTCTACTTTATACCTTCTAAACTTTTTATTCGGTTAAATTTAACTACAATTAAATTTGTTTTAAAATTTTTGTTGATAATAGGCTAAAATGTTAACCAATGATTAAATATTTTAACTTCAGTTAAATTAACAAGGTTATGTGAAATTTAACAAATCATGATGAAACCGGCTGTGGACGTTATGGATACTAAACACAAGAAATTATAAATATTTTCAAACCTATTTCTTTCTTACCTTTAAAAAAACTTCTTTGTCTTATAACAACTTCTTTTTATAAATTAACTGCTTATTGATATAGTAAATAAATATATATCTTATTAAAGATATTCTATAGTCCAATTACAGACCCATGTTTCGCACACACACAATAACTCAGGCTATGTTTACAATGAATTAACACATTGCACCATGAAATCTTTGTTACTCTCAATGCTGGTGCATTAAAGTCCACTATTTATTTACAAAGGTAGAATTTTACCTATTAATGTTTTTGTTGTAAAATAGAATTCAAAGAGAATTTATCCAACAACAAAAACATTAATAAAACACTTAATAAATAATGGACATTCATATACCAGCATTGAGAACAATATGTTAATTTTACACAATTTAAAGAAAGGTATTTAAACATATGAATGTTATAGAATTTGAAATATATGAACATTATAAATGTGAGCCAGATAGAATGTTGAAAGGTCAACTAAAATTTGGATCTAACTGTTTATATGATCTGATTACGAGTTTGCAAGAACTTTATAACTAGTTAATAACACAGCATTGATCATGACAGGAATGGACATTGGAATAAACTTTGACTCAATCATTAGTTAACTAATGACTATTGTAACACAGACACGTGGCCACAATCCTCTCATGTGTTGTGTTTTTAACTTTTAACATTTGTAATATCAATTTGTACTTAGGTACTAATATATGTTATATCTTCAATGTTGTGGTATGATGTGTAAATGTTATTGTGAACATTGTTTAGCCTGAAAATCCCACCTGTGTGTGCGCGTAAAACTTTTCGCTATAATTAGACTCTCTTTAATTATTGATGCAATAAAGTATATATTTATTTACATAAGGTATAATAGAAGATCTGAACTTAAAAGAAACACTAGTTGTGAAATATTATCAAAACGTTTTCAGTGTTATCTTTAAACAAAATTCATAATGTTTTAACCCTATAGATTAAAAAGTTAAATAAATAGAATAGACTGAATGCGATGTGCAAGAAACACAAGTTGCAAAATATTTTCTTTACCGCTTTCTGTGTTATCTTTACATTAACAGATGTATAGGAACTGTAATTTCTCGGAACTGATATTATATAATTATATTCATTCAAGCATGAATTAAATATTATAGTTAGAGCTAAAGAAACTAAACAAAACACAAGAGAATAAAAACATTAAAAAACACAATTTGTTTTAAAAGCTAAATATTAGTACAGACATGGACATTTAAATTATATTACATGTTTCGTAAGTATATAATTCTTTGAATGAGTACATTTAAAATTACTTATTTTATACAGAAGGCGGAAAAAATAAAATAAATAAAGGGAGAAATATGTATAAAATTTTATCTAACAAAATACCCTGGCATTGTAGACTTATTACAATAAAATTAACAAAATCTATCATGCACTAATACAAAATTTATGAAAATATAATTTGTATTATTATCTTAATAAGTCGACGGTAGTGTTCAGCCAGTATAGATACAGTCTGGCACTTTTTTTTTCAAAGTTGATAAGCTATTGCAATCAACAAAAATGTGACTGTGAAATAATATAAAATTACTTACTTACTCACTTGTCACACAGGATTGTTTTGTCACAGCGGAAAAGCAGGAATAAAAACATCCAGATATAGAAGGCGTTTTGAATATATTAATTCAACTAGCATTCAAATTCTGAAGCAGTAATAGCATTGAGATCTTTCATTAAACCTTCTAAGTTAGCCATTTCTTGATTAAGCTCTTCAGTACTATATGATGGCTGTAACAAAACAGAAGTTCCTATGATAATTGTAAAATGGAGAAGCAAAACTTCTGATTGACGAGTATGGGAAAATGATTAGAAATAAAATATATGACTATCCTTATCTTACTCAATCAACCCAACCAAAAAATTTCATTATTAATACAATAATAATAAATATAAAACAAAAATCTTTATAAACAGATCTACTACCTGAAGTTTTGCTGGTTCTTCTAATGTAGTTTTATTTTTGACAGGACCAGGTGAACTTGTATGCGGTACTGATCCTGCGTAGTGACCAACTTTTTTGTACGGACTTGAACCTTGAGGCCGCACTGTAACTGGCATAATATAAAGTAAAAAAATTTAAACCAAAAGGTAACAATTATATAAATATAACTAGTAATAAGTTTTAAAGATATCATGATTTTAAAATACTGAAATAAAAACATCATTTTTTTTCTGATATATTCCTTTTGAGGTTACCTTAGAATGAAAAAAAAGTGGTGTTTAATGATGTCAGTTGTCTGTCGTATGTTCCAACCCAAACGTCAGGACTGATTTTAATCAAATTTGGTATATGGTCAGGGATATATTTCACGGATTTTTTTGATAACTTAAAATTTACAAGTAACATGAAAAAATATATAATTAATATTTTCACAAATTTTCATTGACAACTACCAAAATGCATTTTTTATGACAATTAGTTTTAGTTAATTTTTATTAGGTTTTGGGAATTATGTGAA
This sequence comes from Aphrophora alni, assembly GCA_963513935.1. Classification (NCBI taxonomy): domain Eukaryota; kingdom Metazoa; phylum Arthropoda; class Insecta; order Hemiptera; family Aphrophoridae; genus Aphrophora; species Aphrophora alni. The sequence continues at coordinate 43,411,649 of OY740765.1, forward strand.
TGATTTACTTTCAAACAGCTGTAATTTATTTTTTAATTATTGATTAAGAATTTTTTTATAGAAAAAACTTTTTTGATTTCAATATTTTGAAAGGATATTAACACTTTGAAGCCTAAGCCCGAGTATAGGTCGGGCAGCCGCGACAGCGCTCGCCGCCGAAGCCCGAGTATACATCGGGCTGCGCTAAATAATTCTATACGATCACGATGTCGGCATGTAATCGGGTTTCGGCACTTTTGCTTAGCTAATTGGTTATTTATCTTTGCATGTCTTTGATTTTCGAATAGTCTGTGCTGTTGATATGGACTAAATATAAATATTATAAAGCTGATGCTAGGCAACGTAACACGTCTACGAGGAACGTAGCAGACGTTTGTTTAGTTCAAAGTTAGTGACTGAGTAATCAGGATTCGTTATGTTTATTTGTTGTTTTTCTTGAATACTAAATACTTTTTGAGTTATACAAGTAATCTTTTAGTTTATTTTAGTAGTTAGGCCAGTATTTTAGTGTTTGTTTATATAAATATTTTAGTTATAGTTATGTTTAGTGAAGTGCTGTGTAGCTATTTTTGTTTATGTGTGTATTTTACCCTTTTTCAAGACTAAGGAGTGTTGACTGTGAGTAAAATATCTATTTACATGTATATATATTTAAAAAGGCAATTTCTTTAGGTTTAAAATGATATATAATAAGTCATATATGATAAATATAACAAATACCACAATTTTTTAAAAAGATGTCCAAAACCCCCAGGCATAGTAGGAAAGCAGCGCGTTAGAGAGTTAGGCTTCAAAGTGTTAATAATATTTTTAAATCATTTATTTGTCACGTTTTACAATTACATTTTTTAATTACAATACATTAACATTGTGTTGTTGAGAGCGTTGCTGCCATTATGGGTTATCAATATAGTCAATAATAATCTTGCTTAAATATTATAAGCTTTTAAAATGAGATCTCTTTGACTGCTATACAGAGTATACGAAATGTACCGGGCTGGTAGAATATCTCGAAGCCCAAATATTATTTATTCAAAGCCCGAATATCTCGAACACATATTTAGCCTGTTACTGCACAAATTATTAAAAAAATTAATTTTAAATTTCAGGTGGATATTTACTTTATTATCACTTATTAACTATAGTTATACTATTATAAAATATGATAAATATGTTTACAGTAACAAAATACAGCACATCAACATATGTCGACAGTGAGCATCAACGGTGGAGTGGTTTTAATAAGTCCTGGAAATGATAAAAAAAAAAAAAAATTTAATCATTAAATGTTTTAATACAATAACAAAATTTGTTAATGTTAAATGTTACTATTACAAGAAAAATTACATCACAAAAAAAGTTATTACAGGTTTAGTTCATTAAGGAGCGTGGAAGGCTTCCGCACAAAACACATGGCAGCCAACTTGGTGAATTTTTTCCTGGTGGTCGAACTTCCTTCTCAACTGTTTCCAGATGATGGTCTTTGCCACTATAACAAATTTCAGGCATAATCCTACTGGATATTTTCATGCTTGGTCTTCCTGAAGAGGGCCGGCCGATGGCTTGCACAAGTTCGCAAGTAAGTGCGGACAACGTATCATGTAAATCCCAGCATATTTAGTTTTCTTCAACTCCTTTAGGCATCAACAACCAAGCATTGTTCATACTAACATTTAAGATATATGCAATCTGGTATATCCAATGCATTGGCCAATACCATTTCTTGCTACGAATATTTATACAGTGGATAGTAACATTGTCGTCTAATCTGTCCACCCTGCCCATATTCAAATTATACCAACTAACACAGTTTGGTTGTGGAACTAAGATGTATTTCTTTTGGCTACTAGACCAACGTTTCACTTTACCCATGGGTTGAACTCCTGTTGCTGTCGGTGCTATCGTAAAAACACTGTTGACCATATATCTAACAAGTGTTATGTTTGAGTCAGTGTCGGTGATTTGGTAAAAAGTTCCTCTTTTTTCTTTTTTCAGATCTTATTCTTGACAAAGAGGAGCAGCATCAACTCTATCTTTTCTTATTGTGCCTGTGCCGTCATATCCGATATTTTTCAATGCTTCTAATAATTTAAAAGAGCTGAAGAAATTGTCGAAAAACAAACAATATTTTGTATTCGGCGGTAGCTCAGAGATTAGGTCCATTACAACCAAGCCACCCGTATCGAGTTCTGAATTAGTTGCACCAGTTGTTTTGCTCTGATATGGTTCCGCTTGTTTAACGTAGCCTAATCTTGTAGCAAGTGTCCAAACTTTATAGCCAAATCGGATAGGCTTACCATGGCTGTGCTGTTTGGCCCCATGTCATAATGACATAATAGACTCATTAATGGAGAAATAAGCATCACCTGAGAAGTACCTAAGTGATCGCTTGTTTAACATGCACATAACTGTGCGAAATGTGGAAAACTTGTCATCTTTATCAATCTTAGAATTTTAACAGAAATGAATAGATCTTAGAAGTTCTTCGAATCGGTTACGTGACATTGCACATGAAACTGCCTTGTGGTGTGTGTCCTATGCCGTTTCACAGTACATTATGTAACGCGCCATTTAATTGTATCCAGAGAGAAATAGAATAGAAAAAATGACGCATTTTATTTTTCAAAGTAGAAAAAAGGATATTTCCTTTTTCTAGAGCATATTGATTGGTGCAATAAACTATGTACTCAACAACCTCACAATAAAAAAAAAATCAAATAATTCTACAGAAGAGTAATCATTTGACAAGGAATTAGCACGAGTAAACTAAATAGTGGTTCTATCTGCAATGTCTCTTTATTCCCAGGTATGCTTCTTCCTATTTCTTTTTTTTAAAATTATTTATCTCTGCCATGCCATTATAATCTTTTATTTGATTCTGTTATTCAAAAACATTATTTACACTGCCTGCTACACTTTATCTTCGTTAATTAGTTTGACACATTCCACTTCTTCTTCATCTTCATCTTGATAATTTTTTCTTTCACCTATTCCTCCAATTCTTACTTCAACGACCCCATCTTAAGTAAGAATTTTTTCCCCGATCAACTCGCTACCAGCTCTGAGCTGGTTACCGGACAAATGGTTTATGTTGCCAGTTGGATTGTCATCATCAGAATCATACTCACTCAGGGCTGGATTTTCAGTTGGTTCTATATAAAACAACGGAACTATAATATCTTCACTTTATTGTAAAATACTAAGGATGCCAGCGACTGTCAACCTGAATAAAAAACAGAATTTGTTGCAACAAAAATCACCCAGTACCGCTCGTGCCCACTATCGACATCAATATTTATGTCGATAAGTTAGACACAAAAAATAATAATATCTATGTAAAACATAAAAGAAACAGATACTTTATCTCTACATTGTATAGTGTTTGACAATTAAAATTAATATTTATAAGGTTATAATACACCTACTTTTCCTTCAGTGACATGATGAGTTAGAGAGCCAAACTCAAACAAACTCAATACAAACTGATCAAATGAGACACTAGTAGTGGTGCACAATTATTTTACACATCCTACGCAACCAAAATTTCCCATAAATAACTTTCAAAATCGATGTCAACACTGGGAAGAAACAGATTAAACTTGATCTTTGGACCAAATTTAGGGGTTAGTTGAAGGTTAACTTGATTATTCAAATTAGAAAGTCTTAATTCTGACACCAGAAATGGAAACTATGGAAAATTTTAAATTTAACTATGTGTCCATGTTATGGGACGATGAAACTTTCCAGGGTCATATTAAAGTCAATAAAATTATTCAACGAAGCTCTATTGTAATGTATTTTGAAAATGACGGCAAGATTGTAGAATTTTCTAACTAGTTACAGGAGTACACTTAATGACCCTTAGGAGTTATTTTCCACGATTGTATGAGTCCATAGCTGAACATTCTTTTAATCTTCTTAAGTAAAAAATAAGGGCTCATATTTAGAAAAAATAAATTTTCCTTCAAATAACCCTTAAATGTGGTCCCATTATTACGATTGGCTCTTTTTGTGCCCTACAATATTTGATTCATACAATTTTTTTTTAAACCTCATCCTTTCGAGATATTCTATCGTCCAGGTACTTTTTATACCTGTGGTTTCTTCACTTTACAGCATTATTATTCTAATTCATCCATAGATTCAATAATTTTATATTTGTAGCATGTTTAAAAAATAAATAAATATAATATTGCTACATTTACTGCCATTTTTAAAAGTAGTTTGTTACTGCAGAGATGCTACATTGTAGCATGTTACTTCTTGACACTATAGGTAAGTAATAAATTCCAATTGATCATGCCTTCAGTCATGAGTTGGAGTTTGTTGAGAGAGGTTATTTGTAAGAAGTGCCTTATCTTGCTTAAGAGTACAAAGTCTGCTAGTATGAAGGAAAGTGTGCATTAGTGAACTTTTGTTCTGTTTAATGTAAATGTTGGATGCAGTTGTGCTGTTTGTAGGATAAAGTTTAATAATTGTTTATATTGTTATATTGCAATGGCTGGATGTGCAGTATGTATGAAATCAGCGTCTTCAAGAAGCGCTAATGTAACTTGTAAAGACTGCAATAAGGTAATATCATATTAATTGTATAAAAATGAGTAAAGAAGATTTTGATATTATGGTAACTGAGAAACAAATATGGCGTTGTAGTCCTTGTGCGATGGAATGTAGGAAAAGTATTGTGTTGGATGGTTCAGGAAGTAAATCGGTTACGCTGGATGATATATTCAATCTAATGACAGAAATGAGAAATGATTTTAATAGAGTAGAGTCAAACTTAGGGAGCTCACTTGAACTGTGTTATACAGAGGTTGCAGGATTGAAGGAATCAACAGACTACCGCAAAATTCAATCATCAAATTGAGAAGATTGGAGAACTGCAAGCGGGAAATAAAAAATTGAGGGAACAAGTTGATTTTTAAATGTTCGTTTGGATGATATGGAGCAGTACTCGCATAGAAATACGCTTGAAATATTTGGAATACCTGAGAAAGATAATGAAGATATAATAACCGTGATTAAAGAAGTTGGACAGGCACTGGATGTCCCAATAGAAAGTTCAATGATTGACGCCTATCATCGCTTTGGAAGAAAAGAAAATCGTAAAGGACCACGAGGAATTATTGTTAAATTCGTGCGCCGATTTGACGCTGAGGAATGGCTGCAGAAGCGACGAGTAAAAAGGGATCTCGCTACACGACACTTGGGTCTCTCCATGGATCAGCCTATTTACATCAATGAAAGTTTAAGCCCGGGGCGACGTAGACTATTTGCTGCTGCAAGATCAGCAAAGAACGAAAAGGGCTACAAATACCTGTGGATAAGAGGAGGTCGTATAATGATGAGGAAGTGTGAAGGTAATCCAGTGTTGGTTATTAGTAAAATGGAAGATATACTTTCAGCGTAAGCAGTTAAAAGGGTATAATTATATACGTGTTACTTTTATAATTTAATATGTTTTCATAGTCAAGTATGACGGCAAAAAATAGTAATAGTAATTTAAATCTTGTTTGCCAGAACATAAGGAGTATCAGGAAAAATTTTGATTTGTTTTTACTATATATTAATTCTTTAAATGAGCTGCCACATGTTATAGTACTTACTGAAATATGGATAGATTTTTCTGAAGTTGAACTTTTTAATATTGAAGGGTATAAGCTGTTTACTAAATGTAATAACAGAAATAGGGCTTGGGGAGTGGCTGTATTTGTAAGTGACTCTTATCAGTGTGAGGCTTTACCTTGGACCTTGGAATCTGCAGATTGTTTGCAGGTTAAGCGTAGGTCGGTAGGAATTGAGTTTGTAGTATTGGCTGTTTATAGACATTGGCAATCAGATGTAAATAAATTCATTCAAGAGATTAATGATAGTTTGGAATGTTGTTTATATAAGAATGTATTTGTATTAGGAGATATGAATATTGATTTGATGAGTAATTCATTGCATGTAAGGGAATATTGTTTGACTATGGCTTCAAATGGACTTAAATGTTTAGTAGATGAACATACAAGAATTTTTTTAAACTCGAGTTCATGTTTAGACCATGCTTATGTTAGAATAAATAATAAGTATAGTGCAAAAGCAGAGGTTCTGCATTTGGCTATTACTGATCACAGTTTGGTATATTAACAATCAAAGGCAATGTTGAACTTCATAAAATTAGGCAGTCAAGGGTTTTTTATACAACTATTGATAATGAATTGTTAAATACTAATTTAAGGCAGACGTGTTGGAGGATAGTGTATGATTCGTCTTCGGTAGATCATGCATTTGGTATTTTTCTAAATTTATTGAAACAATGCTTGGAGAGTGCAACACAAATGAAAATAATTAATAAATCAGTCATGCCCCTGAAGCCATGGATGACAATAGTTCTTAGTAAAAAAGTAAAAAGGCGTAATAGTTTGTTTAAAAAGTTAAAAAATCAGCCATATAACATGAAACTTAAAAAATATGTACAACGCTATAGTGGTAGATTGAACTTGGAAATAAAGAAACAAAGAGAACAGTATTATGTGAGATCCTATGAAGATAGTAAGGGAGATATTGGACTCAATGGAAAGTGGTTAATGGGATATTGGGGAAGCAGTGTGGAAGCAATAACATAGAAATACTAAGGGATAGGAATGGTTACTTAGTAGATAGGCCGGAAGTAATAGCAGATGTATTTAATGATTATTTTGTGATATTCCAAATGTATTGAGATCAGGAGTGGATAAGCTCTCTGAGGAGCTGACCAAAGTCAGAGATGCATTTTGAATATGATGCATTTTGGGGAATGGGCTAACTCTACTGATAGGTCCTTTTTCATGAATGGAGTTACTAAACAGGATGTCTCTAATATTATTAAATCATTAAAACCGAAAAAATCTCCAGGGTTGGACGGAATCAATTCAAATTTAGTTAAGTATATAGAACCTCAGATATTAGAAGTGCTTACTTTTTTGTGTAATTTGAGCTTTAGTACTGGTACATTTTCAAATTGTTTAAAAGATGCAGTTGTGGTGCCTATATTTAAAAAGGGTGACAGACAAGATTCAGGTAACTATAGGCCAATAGCTTTATCTGTCTTTTCAAAAATTATAGAAAAGTTAATGAAACGAATGTTGGTAAATTTTCTGGAGAATAACAATTTTTTCAGTAGGAATCAATATGGCTTCAGAGCTGGACTTGGCGCAGAGAAGGCACTCCAATATTTTGTTAATAACATTTATCATTCTCTGAATGTAGGATGGAAGGTTGCTGGCCTCTTTATTGATATTCAAAAAGCATTTGATACAGTGGACCATTCTATTCTGTTAAGACAGATTGTGGTCTGCTGACGTGAGAGGACTACCTCATAAACGGTTTAGTAGTTATCTGGGGAGAAGAACCCAAAGGGTAAGAGTAAATGGTGTTTTGGAAAGTGGGGGAGAGATAAAGTATGGTGTTCCTCAAGGATCTGTACGTGGAGCGGTTCTGTTTGTTATATATGTCAATGATTTATGTAATAGCAAATTTAACGGAGAAATTACAGCCTTTGCTGATGATACAGCATTTCTATATAAGGCCAATTCAACAGATGTGCGTCTTAGCCAAATTACTGAGGATTTGAGGCATTTACGACTTTGGTTTTCTAAAAATGAGATGGTCTTAAGTGAAGGTAAAACTAATTATATTCTTTTTAATTTAAAAAATGGCAAGGAATATGTGCCAGAAAATGTAATATACCATCATGTAACATGCAAAAATAAAGATATAGATGGGTGCTTATGCCCGAAGATTAATCAAGTGAATAATGTTAAGTTTTTGGGAATAATACCAGATGGAAGAATGAAATAGAATTACCAAATAAATAAATTGCAGCGTGAAATAAGTTCAATTATTCTTAAAATATATTTTATTAGATCATTGTGCCCACCAGAACTAATGAGACAAATATATTTTGCTTTAGTGCAATCGTGATTGCAGTATGGTTTAATTTGTTGGGGGGGGGGGGGAGCATATTTAAGGACTATTAAACCCATTATTACTGCTCAAAAATATATTATAAGAGTCATGTTGTTTAGGTCTAGAACTGATTTTTCTCTACCACTCTTTAGAGCAATGGGCATACTGCCGTTGAGGTATTTGTATGTTTTTAAAGTTTTAGTAGAGTTTTATAGAAAAAGTGGTTCTATGAATAATTATCACATAAGGCGGAATTGTGGAAGGAGGAAAATAGTATTTCAACTGTTAAAAACTAAATTAACAGCAGTTAAGAATTCATTTTTGTATAGGGGGTGAAAATATTTAACATACTACCGGTAGATGTTCAAAAGGGGAACAATTTATCCGTTTTCTAAATTCGTGAAGTAATGGCTATTTTCAGCGGAAAATATTGAATTAGTTTTGAGGTGATGCAGTGGGAACAAGTTCATATTTCTGGAATATGTCATGTGCATGTGTGAGAGTAGATTAGGTCTTGTGTATAAGTGTGTGTGTGTGTGTGTGTGTGTGTGTGTGTGTGTGTGTGTGTGTGTGTGTAAGTGTGAAATTCTGTTCTTTATCCAATTTTTTACTTAGTTTTATTGTTAAGGCATCCTTTGAATTTGTATATATCTTGAATGGTAATGGTGCTGTGGCTGATCTCTTTCTTTCCTTTTCCTCTAATATCTAGATTTAAATATTATGATGGTAAATCCTACTCAGGCACATGTGCCTAAGGATTACCTATTCTTCACATAATTTAAATTTGAATGTAAGGAAAATCTTTGTTTTGGATATATCAAGTTAAGTGTAATATCAAGAATGTGTTATTTTTACTTGTATTGTACTTTTATTTTTATTGTTATTGCATTCAAAATTATTATTTATTGTAATTTGATTGTGAAGAAATAAATATTATTATTATTATTTAATTATATACATTAAAAAAAAAAAAAAGGTTGAATTACTGAATGAAATATCATAAATTTTCAAATAGTTATGGAAAGGATGAACTTGGTGAACTCACCAACATGTTTCTGTTGTGGAGTGGAAGGTGCAGATTGAGGAGGGGGTGCAGGTACACTGAAGCTTTTGAGCGGATGCCCTTGCAACCGTTTACCTATACTGCCAACTCCTTCGCCAGTAGTTCTGTAAACAAATTATTAAAGAATTTTATCCGACACTAAAAATAATAATAATAACACTTATAATAATTATTATACATAAATGTAAAACAAAGTTCTTTTCTTCTTTATGACACAAAACTGATTCAACAATCCAAATATATCTCTATTTATATAAAATATAATGTCGGCTCTTGTTTGTATGTAAGGTACTCAAGAACTGATGATCTGTTTTTCATATGGTTTACTTTCCTATTTTCAACAATAAGTTCAACTGAAATTACCATATTAACACTATTAATGATAAATTTAGTTCAGGTATATTTGCACAAAGAAATTTGAAACTACTGCAGTATTTCAATAATTTTAACTGCCTATTATGAACTAGTATATCATTATCTGACCTATGAAAATCTTCTTTGAGGAAATTCATCAGTTCAGAATAGGCATAGAGTGTTTGTCCTGCAAAAACGAGATAATTGTGTGTCTAAAAAACACAAAGTTGTAAAAATGCTTTCACGAGCTCAGAGTACCTACACTTCTGTGTATTTATTTACTTGAAGTTTTGCTCTATTTTAAATTTTAGTGAGATCAATTTCAGAATATGGATATACACAATAATTTTAGCACCAGGTATGATTATGACTATCGTACCAAACAGTACAGGTTAAATGTATATAGTAAACTTCCTTTCGAATTGATGAATAAGCTTTCTGAATTTTTTTTTAAAGTTTTCAAAATTACACAGTTTTGTAAAATTTTTGAAGTCAGGAATCAAAAAGTCGCTGTTATCCGAGCTAAAATTTCTACATAAACACCAATATATTTCATACAAATACATTTTTATAATTATTCCCATATAGGTAAAAAGGTTTTATCACTTAGTTGTCAATAATATTATGTAAAAAATATTATCAATTTATCAAATTGTTATTAGAACTACAAAATAGCTAAAAAATTAGGCTTATTTTATACAAATCCCTAAATAAATCAAACTAGTAATATACCATATTTGAGAGAAAGGTCTGTACAATTTATATATGTAATAAAAAAATGTAGTTGTAAAATGTTTGCAATTAGTATGTCGGAACCAAAAAAGTTCCTATTAGCCGAGCTAAAATTTGTACATAAATGCCTATTATAGATATATATACATTTTTATAATTTTTTCCATTATATAAAAACGTTTTACCATTTAGTTGTCAATAAGATTAGCTACGCAAAACACTAAATAATAACTTCACTGAAATAATAATCACTTGAAACAATAAATAAATTATGTATTATAAATTGAATTTACTATACATTTTCATAAAAAAAAATTAATATATTGACTTGTCTTCACTAAATATTATTCATAAAAATTAATATATTGACTTGTCTTCGCTAAATATTATTCACAAAAATAAACTTACAAAACACTAAGTAAAATGCCAGGTACCAGACTCAGCAAAATAAAAGACGTAGAATAACGCTAGGAAGTTGATTTGCAGAAGGGAGCCTATTACAGTCAGATATGGTAAACCTAGACAAATAATATACCACTGGAAAGAGCAGAATCTCTTCTATACTATTGGATAAAATGCCTTCCAAAAATTCACAGTTTTACTATCAATATTTCATGATTAGCGTGTCGTTATAGCTCAGTAAATATTTTGGAAAATGTGCTTCAGGAAAATACGGAAAAATAAACAAATGTGATGTATGTTTTAGGGAAGATTTCGACTCGCAGGTGTTGATAAAAAAATGCAGTGTGTAACGCTAAATTAATCAAATCATATCAATGACATCTTACCTATTTTAAGACCTTTAGCTTTCTATTTATGCTAAATTTATTGCGATTACTTTTAGCAGGTGAAAGCTTGAAAGGAAAGTAAGATAATTTTATGTGTCGCTATAAGTTGTTAGCGTGTTGTTACCACTTGAGTGTAGGAGAAAGTCTATCTATAATGACATAACATGTCGTTATAGCTGTTCTAGGGTTAACCAATACCTATGATTTTTATATACATATAATTATGTTATTAATTATGATGACACGTCTTTAATAAACAAATGAGTTAGTCATAAACGACTAATACAAATTGAAGTGAACTGATACAGAAATTTTTTTTTAAATATTACTTTTCTTGGAATTTTATGTTTTTATTAGTTTTTATTTCAACAGATTTCAGTCAAATACAGCTATTTACTGTTTTTATTTCAACATATTTTTTATTAAACATGTGATACTTTTACTTCATATTTTGTTAATTTAAATTTATCAAGTAAAAATTATAAAAACTTACTAAATAGGCTTACCCATAATTAGATGATTGAGCAGGTGGTCCAGGAGTTCCACCACCACCAGGTACACTCTCATAAGCTCCAACACCTGCTTGAACGACATATTGATTTTCCACGGCTGAAACATTTACGATCATTTTGTGGAATTCTTGAAACATAGGCTAAAATCATCAGAATTTGTATAAAGATTTTCTGGTCGAATAATGTTACCTACTCAACAATAATCAAAAAGGATTATTAAAACTACATTTTAATATGTTTTTTATTATTCACCATGTATTTTTAATACTTTCTGGTAAAATGGTACACCAGTTTTAGAAGAAAGACTGTTTCATCAGCTTGTTAAGAGTATATATCAGAACTTAATTTAATAATAATTAAAAATAAATCTAATTGTATTAATTTCTCATTATGTCCTGTGGCCAACAGAGTTGAGTGTATTCCTTGGAGAAGAAAGACTAAAAACTGAATTCTACAGAGTTTCTAGGCAAAGTCATTGATAGTGATTTGACCTCGAAGGATCATAAGGTGAAGATATGCAAGAGGACAATCACAGGTCTAACCAGCTTGCACAATCTTTCTAAGTTGTGTTCTTAGGATGCCATACTATCGTCTAATTTACCCACACTTAGCTTATGGTATATTATTTGTGGAGCTTGTACCGATATCCACTTTAGGAGACTCTCTACCCTATAAAAAAGTGGTTAGGTTTTAGATTGAGAAGAAATGAATCCTTTAAAGTAACTTTCTGAAAATTAGGTTTTCTTACACTCCTTTGTATTTACTTAAATTTGGAATAGGGAAATTCATTTCTATAATACTCGTTATTAAATTATTTCTAGGTGAATAAAGACCACTTGCTGGTGTCTTATAGATTGCCTGCTCAGTCTGATATTAGATTTCTAAATTAGCTTCCTAAATATATAAAAAATCGTTGAAGACCTCATGTAGCATTATCACTGTTTCATTACAGTTATGACAGGTCACACCATCTTCTTGAAACCAACATTAATGTTCATTAATTTCAAGCATGGCTATAAATAATTATTGTTGTGCGATTTCTGCATAAACAACCAAAGGAACAATTGTGTTGAAAAAAATTTTCCGCCCAGATATAGTATACCACACTCCAACTTTCGCCAGAGGAAGTGGAATCCTATGCAATTAAACCCTCCACACGTCAAACGACCCATCCGTCGTTGCAATTCAACATATTTTGCACGTATTTTGCAATTCAACTTTTCGCCCACTTAGAATCATCCTATCGCAATAAATAAAATACCGTTGGAAAGCTAATGTTCCGTAGTTGCATAATCATGCAAAAAAAATTACTACAAAAAGTTATAAATAATATTCCAAAAATTGCTGAAGTTCGCATATTTTTGATACGCAACGTCAAAGATTTTAACTGTGCTGTTGTAAGTAAAAACGATGCCATTTTTTCTCATATGTTCACAAATCTATTTTTCTGTCAAACAGGCCGACCAAAACACTGTTCTGTAGATCACATCTTTCTCTTTCTATCCGTGGTTTACAAATTGTTCTATGTGTCATGGATCGCGAGATATTTCTGTCTAACCAAAGAAGTACCAAACGGAACGAATTTCACTTGGCATTCGGTGCATTTTACTAAATAAGATAATCAATTATTCAATCGATATTTTGTAACCGATCTTTACAGTGTGTTGTAGAGAATATTTCATTCTACAAGTTTGGTATTACTTGATATAGGCTACAGTTACTTCCAGGATCTTGTTTTTAACTCGGAATATAGCCAAGTTTGTAACACTTATGAGTAAATTGACATGGAAAGGCGTGGCGCATATTGTTTTGGGATTATATATTTCTGTGATTCTGAAGGTTTGTGTATACAAATGTATATAAATTGTGTCTACAAGTTACAATATATGTGTTGTCATTTCTAAAGTTTATTTTTTTGAGTGAAGTTCTAGTTTTTGAATGGTTTATATTTGGGCTAACCTAGGTAAGTTATAACCTAGGCCTAAAAGCAAATTTTCTTATATGGAGTGTTTTATTTGATTATACAAGTGTATATGTGTGTTATACTTTGTAAAGTTTATTGTTTTAGTGAAATCTAGTGATTTTTTCTTAGGCCTTACTTTATATAGTCACAAGTTAGGCCTAGGTTGTCGAGGTTACAAACCTAACCTAACTTTTGTCGATTACCACTTTTACGGGAAAACATTATTTTTATTTTGAAAATTTTAGAATTTGATTTTTTTTTACCAATTGTTATTCACATTTATACTAGAAAATGTTTGTAATACTTGAAAAAAATGTAAAACAAAATTTTCTATGTTCAATTTTATTGGACTTTGAAGTGAAATTTAGCCTTCGATTTTTGTGTTATTTTTTTTTCCTTTGCCATACTGACTCCAAAATTATTTTTCAAACTTTTGTTTCATTACACTACTAAATTCTATGAACCTTTCTGAATATAATGATATATAGAAGTTGGTTTTCCATAAATATTACAATTTTTGAAAATAAATTCAACAAATTCCCTTTTTTCGTAAAGCAATTTCTGTATTTTTGAAAATGTAACAATCCCCCCCCCCCCCTAAATATATTCACAAATATATTACAAATCTCTAGTAATAGTTGAAAAAATTCCAATTTTTTTTGTATGGTGTACATTACCATTTCTGTGAAATTCTTCCCTCCATTACTTTCCGATTTTTGGCTATTTGACATAATAACTCTAAATTTTTTACATCTAACTTTTTTTTTCACTACACAGCTAAATTCTATACACCTTTCTGAATATAATGATATACAGAAGTTGTGTTTTCTATAAATGTAACTATTTTTGGTGAATTTTTGAAAATAAGCCTAACAAAACCCCTTTTTGCATTATATATATATATATATATATATATATATATATATATATATATATATATATATATAATAAATGCAAAAATCCTTTTTGAATATATATATTTGAAAATGTAACAAATTTATTTATTTATTTTTCTAAATATATTCACAAATATTACACAAAACTTTTGTATATCTTGGAAAAAGGTGGTAAGCTATTGATTTTGGATGATACAAGTTTTTCTGAAATGTTAACTTCATTTTTGACATCTAACATACTTACTCCAAAGCCGTTACAAAAAAAAAAAAAAATTACATAGATGAATTCTATGCATCTTTCTGAGAAAAATGATGTCTTATAAGTTAGGTTTTGTATAAAAATAATATTTTTTATTAATTTTTGAACAAACAAAGAAAATTAACATTGACAGTTAGAGGGTTAACAGGAGCCCAAATACGATTATTCTTGCTATTAATGTGTCCATGGACACAGGTTTACACATTTAGTAGATAAAACACACACAAATTATTTTGTTAAATTCTACAATTTTTTGTTATGAATTGTAGAATTCATAAATTTATTAATTTAACAAAAGAATTTGTGTGTGTTTTATTTGTATAACATGGAATTCAACCAAGTACCGTCGGTCATCTGTATAAACAACATTTAGTAGATCTTTGACAGGTTGAATAAGAGGTTGAGACATTGAGACAATTCTGATACCAGAAATGGAAAGAATGAAAAATGTTAAGCTCAGCTATGTACCTGTTAAGAATTAGGATAGTTTTAGTTAGGAATATAGTCCAAGTTCTTTTTAAGACACCAGTGTAAGAAAAATTATTGTGAGACCTGGAAAAATGATGAAATTGCTTACTTTACAAGCGAGGCAGATGTCATTGATGCTATAATGATATATAAACCCTTGGATGGGAGGAAACTTGGTCAGTGGGCCAAGATTGACCAAGGGTAGGTGCTGCAGAAATTCTTGAAGATAGCCAGACAGACTTGGTGAGTTAGAGCTTCCTGGGAGAATTGAGACTTTAGACGAGCATCCATAAGAGTGGCAAGTAGGGTGAGCAAACTTCATGTATAAATCTTGTAATTATTTCAAAGACTAGTCATTATAAACTATAACGTAGAATCAGATCTGTGAGTCACAAAATTAATCATTCTGGGTTAATAGTAATAATAATGATATTGAAGTATTGTAAAAAGATAGGAGATAGTCATTCTTAATAATAATTGTTAACAAAGATTAATTGAGTACTGAACAACTGATGTGATTATATTGAAAATAAAGAACCCAGGCAGTTTTAAGGAACCAATCCTAATATATCAATGACAAAGTAATTTTCGAGGGGGTCATTATTGCTATGTCAAATAATTTTTTTCAACAAAAAACTCTGTCATTATACATTTTGGAAATGAAGACAAGATTGTATAATTGTCCAGCTAGTCATAGAAATTCACTTTTAAAATTAAGTGACCTTGAAAAGCCAAGGTTGAAGTCACACCTATGAGAACAACTTTAACCCGTATAATTATCATGAAATGATTTTCATTAGAGTGGTTATTATATAATCATTTTGAGTACTTCTGTTTGACCTAATCACCACCATTGCATGTGTTAGGTGTAAGATTATAATTTGTTAGAACAGTGATTGAGGTTTAGTTATGTGAATTGGTAGCACAAAGTAAGAAAATATGCAAATGCTGACTAGGCCTAGTGGTCTATTCTATATTTGATGTGAAATGACACAGACGGAAGATGGAAAGGTTTTAAATAACCAGGAAGAAAAAAGAAAGAGGCTTTTCTGGGGGATAACCCAAGTGGGATTGTCTCTCTCATGAGTAGATATTGGTATAGACACGAAACGGAGGTTTGCTGGATAGGGGTCAAGTATGAAAGGCCTTGCTAAGGGAGAGAACACTGGTGAATTGGGACGTGAGATTAAAGAGGCTAGACAGTCTAGAGTCAATCTTATTAAGAGAAGAAAAAAAAAGGAAAGGAGACGATTTCTTTTTGTGCTTGAGTTTTGTTTTTAAATAAAATATAGAAATTCAAATTCAGTGTTTAAATATTCTAAATTGAGGGAAGCAATAGATTATTTGGGATAAAATTATAGTTGATATATTTGGGTTTTTGCAATAACTTAAGCACAGTTGTATCATTTAATAACTTGTGTAGCGACACGCTACCCCCTATGTATCGTTACGCTAAATTGTTGTAAATATAATTGTATATATTTATAACATCTAGGTTTGTAAATAAATAAATCGTAGCAGAGAGGGAGAAACACTGAATTACTCAAGGCCATGCACAGTGGGGGGACATGCGCACCCACTAGGTTGCATTGCAACCTGTAAATAAAAGCTGTATTGATTTCGAAATCATTCTGTTTCACAGAGTCACCTGCAATACTCCTCTCTCGCTGCTCTTGTTACCTAATTTCTCTTGTTTTCTTTATTGTTCCTTACTGTCTTTTCTACCGTGGTCTGTCGGCTGATCCCGGCAGCACGGATACCCCATTCAGTGTCTGAGGGCTGATCCCCTCAGGACGAGCATTACCTCTGTGGTCTGTCGGCTGATCCCAGCAGCACGGACTTCCCCGTTCGTTGTCTGAAGGCTGATTCCTCCAGGATGTAAGTTCCTAACATCCGAGTGGTCTATCGGCTGATCCCGACACACTCTATCTCCTTCGTTGTCTGAGGGTTGATCCCCTCAGGACAAAACTCCTTTCTAAATTCCAACCAAGTCATTTCCTACTGAATATGCATATTGTCGAAGCCCTTCTGATACCTAAACGACAGCACTTCTATCCTTAGCCTAAACCAAAATCCAGCTCAGACACTTATTTTATATAAATTAGAAGTAAGTGATAATCTTAGTAATTGTGTGTGAAAAGATAAATATTTGACTGTGTTCCAATAAATATGGTTTATGTATAATTAATTACCTACATAAATGTACCTATTGCATTAACGGATATTGACAAGCGAGCTAATTTATTTTATTTGACCTTAACAAATGGTGGTATTTATTTTGGCCTAACATATGACTACATAGCTGAACATTCTTTTTATATTCTTAAAAATAAAGTTTACCTTCAAATGACTATAAAATTTGAATCCAAGGACACCATAAAATGCCTCTTTTTAACACTTTTGTCTCAAACATATTTTTCTATATATTTTAACATCCCAGTAATTTTCTTACACTTAATTTATGTTAAAACCCTAAATTAATATAAATTTAAAAGACAATATTAAATGATAAACATGTTCAATATATGTATTAAAAAAATTAAATATTAAAAAAAAAAATTAAATATTAAAAAAAAAAAATTCTTCTCACTCCGAAACATATTATTGCAATGTACAATACAACATAATTTTCAAATTACACACAATGAAGTCAGATTACCTGCTGGATCAAGCGTGGTATGAGCCATTGAGATTGAATACAGAGTTTGAGGATATAAAGAGGGTGATTCTATAGAGTGTACGAAAAGTATACTGTGATGTTAGAATATCTCAAAGGGAAGAAGTTTTGTGAAAAAATCTTTGACAAATGTTATAGGGTACAAATAGGAGCACTTATTAAGGATCTTGAGACAACCAAATTTAGGGGTTATGTGATGGTCAATTTAATATTTAAAAATGGAAATTCCTATTTCTGGCACCAGAAATGAAAAAGAAAACCCCCCCCCAAAAAAAACAAAAACAGAAAAGCTTAGTTATTTCAGGTCAGAACTATGAACAGAACTTTAATAAATCCTGTCCTTAACCAAGGGCATAGAAAAGCTAGTCAGGAATAAGAAGGTCAGAAAAAGTCTTATAGACTGAAATGTCTAGGGGGTAAAACTCGCTTCTTCGCATAGTAATAAAAATACCATATTATTTTGTACACATATTGTAAGTCTTTGAAAAACCTTTAATCATAGGAAAAGGTGCAAAACATAGATGTTTTAAAGGAATTAATTTTTGTCACTTAGGTATTGAATGGTACTCGAACAAATGATCGTGGATAACAAGAGATATTATGACTGAATGGCTAACAGCATTTGATAGTTAAAGATGGGATGGCAAAACAGGGATGTTTTTTTATTTCTGGACAATGCAACATCGCTTCCAGACATAAAATTAGTGTTTATTCCTTGAATATCACTTCCTGTTGCCAACCTCTAGATTAGGGAATCATAAACAATTTTAAAGTTCATTATAGACAAAGAGTTGTCAGACATATTTTGTCAAAAATTGAAGACATTACATTGGTCGATGTACTGTGCAAAAACATTACTGTTTTGGTGGATATGCTTGGTTTTAAAAGAAGTCGAAGTCATCACAGTTAATTTTATTAAATTGAAGTTTGGCAATCTCAATAGCGACAAGAAGTTAATGAATTGGATAACTTAGTTTTAAAAAAAGGAAGATGTGTGAAAAATACAAATTGATTGACGATGCACTTTGTACCGAAGACCAATGAACCGACATAGGGCCTCTTGCAGCAGATTTTAAGATGACAGCTTCAGTTGAGAACAATACAAATGACTATGATGACGATTATATTCCAATAGCTGAAATTCCACGTCTTATAAATAAGTAAATTGCAGGGGAAATGAAAAAATAGGTTTTTGAAGTGAATACTTCTTTACGCCCGGTAGGCAATTTTTAGGTGCTGTTAAATCGATGTGGTGAAAGGCAAAATCGTCACGAAAATGACGTCACGAGTGAAAGGAAAAATCGTCACGAAAATGATGTAACGATATCTAGCAGCTTAATAAAATGATGTTGGCTTAAATAAAGTAAACATCAGAGATATCCAATTAAAACAGCTGATTATTTTTCTATGTAAAATTTAATTCAGCTGGACTTATGTAGAGGACATATTGGTTTGCTGTTATGCATTAAATTAATTTTTTTTAAATCTTGGTAATGTACTAGAATACACAAGAACTTTTCTTTATTATATTATATTTATTATCCGTTGAAGGATATTTTACGAGACATCGGTAAAAAAAAAATTAAACGGATCTTGGTAGTTTACTAGAACACACAACAGGTTTTTTTAAATCATATTTTAGGCCTATATGTTAAAGGATATTTCACGAAATTTCGGTAAAATTTTTTTATAACAAATGTTGGTAATTTACTAGAACACATGAGAGCTTTTCTTTATCATCTCACTCGGTTAGTGAACTTAATAACTAGTTTAAAAGTTGACTGCTAAAGTGTTTCAAGACAAATAAAACTAAATTTTTTTATTAAATCAGCTGATTATTTTTCTATGTAAAATTTAATTCAACTGGAACTTACGTAGAGGACATATTGGTTTGCTGTTATGCATTTGGTGAGTTAGGTTATTTGGTAAATTAGTTTTTAATAAAGTTTATATATGAATTTCATTTGATGTTTGAACAAATACACAATGCAGAGTTAATAACTATTGTTTGTTATATTTATAAATACCATTCGTCTTGACAACAAATATTATTAATTGTTTCGATAATTTTTTTAATGAATTAAAATTTGCTATTTTGAAAAGTGCATTGTTAAAATTTTAAGAACTAAAATTCAATTATTTAATAAATTAAAATTTTCAGTGAGAGTGTATTTGTAATGTTCAATCACAATTGACATGGTGTATTACGCATATACCGCTTTCCCCTATTGAAATGCATTTTTATATTTTACTGTATAATTAAAAAAAATATAGGTTCACACAAAATTATTAAAAAAATATTTTTAAAAAATGGACAAAAAGAGAAATAATGATTCTTTAAGTGATGAAGATACA
The DNA here is from genome assembly GCA_963513935.1 of Aphrophora alni. Lineage (NCBI taxonomy): Eukaryota > Metazoa > Arthropoda > Insecta > Hemiptera > Aphrophoridae > Aphrophora > Aphrophora alni. Next base: position 43,431,648 of record OY740765.1, read on the forward strand.
GATTTACAATGTATTAGAAAAATACCAAAAACTGATAAACAACGATCACAAGAATACAGAGATCGGAAAAAGCAAAATTCTACAAGTAAAAAAATAATTCCTAAAACAAATGTCCAATTAATCAAAGAGTGTAGAGAAAGGAAAAAAGCTTTGAATGTTTGTTTATTGGAACATAATTCGCAGGATCATGCAAACGTTTACCGACAAGAAATTTGTAGAAACGTTACAGAAAATTCTAGATCAACTACGGATGATTTTATTGTAAATGAAATTATACATCAGCCACTGACAAACGAAGGGGCAAGTACAAGCCATCAACCTCAATTTTATTATACAAATGAAGTTAGTAATGAGATAAATGAAGTTAATAAAATACCAAAAACTGATAAACAATGATCACAAGAATACAGAGATCGGCAAAAAACAAAATTAAATTTACATTTCAAAATATATATTACTTAACCTCGAGATAATCAATAAGCTAATATGGTAAAAACAGAGTTTAAATAAGTATTCACTTCTAACACGCGTAGTCTCTATGCGCCCAATTTATTTTTTTTAATAAAAAGGACACAGAAGGAGTTTGTCTAATTTTGATCTCCAGCAGTTTGAAAAAACTTTAAAAAAAGACAGTATTAAGCAAAAAAGATTAAAGATTTTTTCAAAAAAGAGTTAACCGTATTGATTAAATTAGTGTGAAAATTCTGTATAATGTAGTAAATAATTTTGGACTAATCTTTAGTTCTTTACATATTTGTCTATTCATAACTGTAATACGAAATTTTACTAAGTTCAGAATTCATTTAATTTTACAAAATTGTATTTTATTGTAAATAATTATTTTTATGACATGAAAACAAGTATGTCCATTGTACCTACTTCAAAAACTTTGATAATACAGTAGATAGTCTTGGTACAACTGCTATATGAATCAAAGTACCGTGCGTTATTAGAGGTTGCTATGCTGTTGCATTATTGTGATTTCTCAGTTATAAAAAGTAACAACATAAATACAGTATATGTATGCACAGTACATACAAAATACTGTATTTTGTTAAGGAAGATATGAATTATGTTCACAAATTTAAATTTTCGGAACGTTTTTAATATCGTTGCAAAATGTCACTTTGGCGGTTTACCGTAAGGAAACAACTGGCCTACATAACCAAATTTTCCCAATAACGGACAATTTATGAGATTCAAGCAGTGTCTATTATTGGAAGTTTGACAATATATGTAAAAAAAAAAAAAAAAGAAATATTTATTAAAATCCTTCGAAACATATTGCAACATATAATACAAGATAATTTTCAAAACTTAATATGTACGGTTTCAGTATGCCAATCATTACAACAAAGTGTGCTTGTGATGAGTAAGGATCTGTCAAAAATATATTTATTTTTTAACAGATACTGAAATCAGCTTACCTGCTGGATCAAGTGTGACATGAGCTCTTGAGATTGAATATTGAGTTCGAGGATATAAAGGGCGTGATTCTATTGGTGGTTGATTTCCAATGAGACAACTTCCAGAACCTAAGAGTGTAGTCGTAGCAATTGCTACACACAATAATAAATGCATAATTAACACAATATCATTGCAATTTATCTCATTAACAATATAATTACAAAACTAGGAAAAGAAATGGACATAACATTTTTTCACTCATGACCATTTACCATGTGCCAAATTTGAGTGAAATTAGTTGAACATTGCAACTTTAAAGTCATCTTTTACTACCTCTCTACTGTGACTTTTATGGATCTATTGTGGAAGGTAATCTGACTAGTTTTCATATTCCATATTCTAACCAGGCTTCTTATTAATTAGGACCATATAATCTTCTGTGAAGAATACAAAAGGGGTTTGGATGATATTCATGTAAGGGGATTTGGTCAACTGATCAGGATCGATCAATAAACGTCTTTTAAACCAAATGCAAAAACGACAAGTGTTTTGTTAGATATAACTATATTTTTTAAATAATTTTAATTTAATTTTGTAGTTATATTGGGGATACTAATGATTTGGCATGTAAGATAATGCATTTATGGAGGTTTTGGGATGTGTAAATGATACGCCAAGAGTGTACTAAACATACGAATGTAATTTTATCAATAGCATCATATTGTTTTGATCAGATTTCAAAAAAATAATGCTATTGATAAGCACAATCTAAAATTACATGAAATTGCCTGAACATTCAGCCACGTAAAATTGTTACCTCTCACTTCATTACAAAGGAGTAATTTCACATCCCATTGCTTTATGCGAGTTAGAGAGGTAAGATGGTAGTTAGCAATGTCATTATGTGTCATATCTTTAATACGCATAATGTGAAGCCATCTTCAAGGAATTTTATGAAAGTGTGTTTGAAAATAGCAAATGAAATGTTATGATTTTAGCAATCCTATAGAGTATGTAGAGGGGATCACTTCTACTATTAACCACAAAAAACAAAAATATTTTGATATTATCCACCAAAATGCTTAGTTTGCAACAAACGAAATCAACAAATTAAATTGGTTTTATTTTTAATATAACAGCATGGTTTAAGTAAAGAAAATATTAATTGCTTTAACATAAAGGAGTTAAATTAGGTTAATAATTTTAATAGGGCTAATAAGAAAGATGGTGGAATAGCTCTCTTTGCCCATAAAAGTAGAAACTTTATACTCATTATTGTCTGTGAGAATCTCAATTTGGAAAAGAACTTTGAAACTCTTAGTAATAAATTTAAATGTACATAAAATAGTTATCGTAGGGCTCTATTGAGATCCAAATGGTAATTTAGATGTATCTTTTAATTGCTTTTAATGTATCTTTTAATTTAGATTAAATATCTTTTAATTTACTTTTACAAAAAATATGTTTAAAAAAATATAAATTTGTTACACGCGGGGACTTAATATTAATATACTCGAAAAATCTAGAAGTTTAGATAGATTACGAAATTGATTAACAACTCATGGCCTGAAATAGTGTGCAAGTTCTCATACAAAGGTGATGGGATCCTCTGCAATGGCGATTGATAATGTAATTTCTAATAATATTGGGAATAATATATCTGTCAAAATTATCTAATTTGGAATTTCCGACCCCTATGCAGAGAAGATTAAACTTTTGAATCATTTTTCTTTTTTCTCAAAGTCCATATTTACAGAACGTGGGGATTACAGACCTGAAAACATTAACTTGTTTAAATTTTTTTAGAAAAAGAAAATTGGGAGAACATTAAAAATTTTACAAACATTGATGGGCAATTTGAATATTTTGTAAACACATGTTATATTCTTCCTGAGTGTTGCTTGTACCTTAAAAAGTATAAGAGTAAGGGATAAATCACGTAAGTCATAAACATCGCAATATTTTTAAATTCAACTTTTAGACTAGTAAAAATAATCCTATGTGAATAACTATATATCATTGTAAAGCTAATGTTTAAACCTTTCACACTTATATAACCGAAAGTCCATGTAAAGAACGGTAAATATTTAATAATTCGATGTAGTTGGTGTGTTTTGTCACTAGGTAGGATCACATTAATATGAGTCGCAATATAAGAAAATATGACCTCGTTGTTCATATAGTTTTTGTAAATGTTAATAATTATCCAAATACCACAAGGTGACAATATTTTATAGCATTTTTCTTTCTCTTTCGAACTACATATTCCAAATTATCGTAGCTGTTATAATTTTCGAGATATGTCCATTTTACGAAGTGGTAACCAAATTAACCTCACCTGTTTTCTTTTTGATAAGTTTATGAAATTTCAAATATCAATTAGTAATATTTCAATTTTTTTGACAATCTTTATATCATTGGAAAGAAGAATATCAGATCTGTCGAATCTTTTAGCCTCACCTACTAAAATTTTGGACTGGACTGTACAAACAAAGAAGTCATTACAAACACGTATGGTGACCTTCCAGCTTAAGTTAGGGGTGTAATGTTACCAATCTACTGTCTAAGGGTGTCTTGTCAGTTTAATGCTGTAGCATTTATTAAATCAGCTACATACTTTATTTAAAACAACCTAAACCATAAATTGATTCATACATATAGTTCAAACTTCCCACAAATCTTAGAGTTTTAACCTCAACTCTGTCTGGCGGGCCTGAAGCAAAGCAGCCGGCAAGATCAGCTGTTATAGTTTTGTGCATGCGTCATTCGTCTCTTATCGGCACATGATTCTTCTGTGGGTCTTGCTAATTAAATCATGTACTGAGTTACACGTTTTTTCTTGGTCTTTTTTTCCAAATTTTTTCTTAAGTTTAACATGTCTGGTGAAAAGCCGTAAAAATGAAAAATACATTTTGATAAAGTGATAATAACACGCTCATGTGTGCGTGTTTTCGGCTCAAAACCTTCGAAAGGTCAAAATTTGAAAATGAAAAGTTTCACTAGCTTAGTGATGCCGTACTCGCTTCACTACACAAATTTAAAGGCTATGTCTCTGAGATCCAGGTAATAAAAAAATCAAATTATTCTACTAACATAAATTTCGATAAATGAAATATATAATCTGAGTTTGCTACTATACATTTTGTATTTTGGTTATGCTGTAAGATTTTATCTAAGATTTCTTTTCCTTCATTGATTAAAGTCTGTTAAATAATTAGTTTTGTTTCTGATTAAAAATTACTGTCTGTTTTAATTATTAAAATTAATTAAAACTTATTACTGTTTAAATTTATAGCCCAGTCAGAAATAGTTTTGCCATACAGCCTGATGTAAAATCTTTTGTAATGTAACACTTGAAATGTGTAACTAACGTAAGTTACTTGAAATGTGCAAAGCCTAACATGAAGCTTAAACTTCAATTTAAAACATGAAAAACTAAGTTCTTCCTGCCTTACTAATAACTTTGTTTTTTTCCCTTTAAATGCAGTTCTAAAAACTGGTCCAAGAAACCGACTACAGTTATTTCTCAATCTACAAGTCTCAACCTATGCAGTGATATTAGAGCGATATTGAATAAATACCTTTTTATATGTTCTTGTAATTTACCAGGAGACTTTTGTCAGATATATGGTTGAACAAAAAAAAAAAAAACAAAGTTTCATTTGTCACTTATATGTAGTCTGCCGTAAAATAAGGCAAATTAGATTTAATGTTAAATTTATATGGATGGGACAGAATGCAAATTTTTGACCCTACGACCCCAAAGGGGTTATTTCTAAATTTAATCATTTCCTCTTGAGAAGTCTCAAATATTAAAATATCAAAAACAATTTTTTTCCCTGTCATGACATTTCCCCCCCCTCTAATTTATGTTCTTAAATATATATTTCTGATGAATGTAAATTAAGTAATTATTGTAATTTCTTCTTTAATGCAAAAAGGGTAGGGTTAGTCTATTAAGGGGAAGGGATTTTCTTTTTTTGTAACTAAATTCTATTTTCTCAACAATATGTATTTTATTTTTTTTACTTAAAGGCATATAAATAAAATAATATGTTTAAAGAATTCTAAAAAAAAAAAAAAAAAAAAAAAATTATTGTTCTAGAAACTGTATATCTATTTTTTGTTTTGTAAATGGTTCACTCAGATTTTGTTTTCGTAACTTTAGATATTTTGGCTGACACGTGCCACCAAAAATACGGTCCACCCACGTGTTCATATTCTCGTCGCAAACGAGGTGGCACAGTGCATTAGAAATTATTGTGATGAGTTTTTTTGCTTTATAATTTATTGTGAATTATTTATTATGTTTTGTTGATATGTGTTGATATAGTTTTATCTTCAAAAATATATTCTACAACTATTGTGTTTGAATAGTTTAAACAAACTTTTATGCAAGTTTGTTTGTGATTTTTTGGTTAAAATTTGTGTGAAGACAACTTTTCTCATTCTTGATTACTTTACTGTAAAATGTATCATTGTAGAAAATTTATAAATTCCCAGTTAGGTTTAGGTATAGTAACAATAAAGTTAATGTCAAGAAAGCCTTGTGCAGGGTGAGGTAATGAGGGACATGTAAATACTGTTAGTAGATACGTCACTGCGTGAAAGAGAATTTATATATTTTTAAACCTAATATATTATACAGAAAAATTGTTGAACTATACTAATATTGTTATTTATATTAAAAGCCGCTACTCCACTTTTTACTCGAGCCCAAATTATAAGTTCAATCGAGTTTAGTTCTGGGTGATACGGAGGCAGTCTCACAACAGAATGATAATGTTTCCCTAAAAGATTATCAAAAAGATATTCTTCATACTCGGCCTTATTTTGTAATATTAAATTATAAAGTTCAGGTTTACACATTTCACTACTATAAGGAGTATTTTTATTCCTTAACCATTGTAGTAACATTATTTGCTTTTTGAATTTGGAGAGGGATTAAATTTTTTGTTATGATAAGATGGATTGTCTATGACCAAAACTGACCGTGGTTTTAAATTAGGTATTAAATGATTTTCAAGCCACTTTTCATAATTTTCGGTATTCATGTCATGATAATCACATTTTCCCTCTCCCGATTTAAAAATAAGCAATGTGTTTGGAACCTCTGCATTCATTCCCTGCATGGACAATCAGCCTTTTTCCTTTTGAAACAAACTTATTTCAACCGGATGTCCGGATTATCCGGATCGATCCAGAACAAAAAATAAAAATTTAATCAAGGATAAAATAAAGCAAAAGCTTAAAGTTTCAAAATATTTTAATAATTACTGTATTTTGAATAATATTTTAAATAATATTTATAATATTTTGAAACTTTAAGCTTTTGATTTATTTTATTCTTCAATATGGAGTTTCAACAAGAAATATCTGCTATTACATTAATGTTGATAAAAACGTGATTTCTTCAACACTACAGTGTCGCCTCGAGGTATTAGGGCGGGTTGTTGATGCACTGGGAAGAGAAAGTGGAGGAGCAATGACCTCTGCGTCACCATCCCCCTACCCCGATGCGGCATGACAGTGACCTTGTCTATTGTCTATGCCGGCGGGTAACGGGTAGTATATCACGTGCTAGCGACCAGAATACATCATTACCATATCGTGCTGTGCCGTGTTTAGTTTCTTTACATTTTTGATCGGATACGGTTAATAGTATTTCAGGGTATCTAGCGACCGGGAAAATCGGGAAAAGTCAGGGAATTTGAATTTTCTGGAAATGTCAGGGAATTTTTTAAAAAACCGGGAAAAAAATAAAGAATGCCTGATATTTTAGAAAGTGTAATACAATGACGATGCCTGTAACGGTCCTTAAAGAAAATGTACAACTGTGAAATAAATACAAACCAGGTGCATGTTTACAACGCATCATAAACCATCATGTCATTTTTACAACTTTATTGTTGTCGGGTTGCTAAGACTCAAGGGTGTAAATCAGTAAATGTGAACATTTTGTCACATCTTAAAGCGGTGCCGCTAGCTTTGGGAACCCCTGTTCTTTTTTTTTGGCAGTTGGCACATCACCAGTCGGGAGTATCGAGGACGTGAATGAGAATCGGCATAGTATTTAGAGGTGGGCGTTGTTACTGCTATTTATTTATATTCGTGTGTTAGCTTTTGTGCGTGGAAATGGCGACGAAACGAAAACGTAATTGTAATGTGCTTACAATGGCCCAAAAGTTAGACGCATTGAATCGTATAGACAGGGCCGCATTGAAACGTCACACCAAATTAAAACAGAGGAAGATAAATGACTTTTTTGTAAATAACAACTAAACCCTGTGTAAATTAAAAGCATGTGTAAATATTTCAGGTATGTAAATAAAATGTTTTTCGTCATTGTGTAATTTCGTGTATTGTGTAAATTGAATGACTGTGTAAATATTGTGTTTTTTCATGACTTATAAATGGTAAGTTATCATTTTATATTTTGTTTTATTTATCTTTCTATAATTTTGGATTATCCGGATTTTTGATTAACCGGATCACTTCCGGTCCCAATTAGTCCGGATAAACGAGGTTGTACTACTGTACACTGTATTACTATTTTTGGTGAATTATTCAAAATAAGCCTAATTTTTCATAAAGTTTATTTTTTCACCAATACAAATTTTTATTTATTTTTTTTATTGTCTGTCTTTATATCCAGTGATAAATATTTTATGACTTTCGACTCGGAAAATCGGATAAACGCCTTTGCCTGAAATTGTCGGAAATTTCCAATGTAGGAACTTGCATCTCTCAATCCAGGCCAACCACAATTCTTAGATGGCTCTTAGGCCTTCCACAGAAGACTTTAGACCATGAAAGAGTCTTTGAACATCAGCTTTAATTAGACAGTTGGCAACCTAATTCCAATATATACTTGTATGATCAGATACCGCATTAAAGCAATTACATATAGTCTGGATCCAAAGACGATCGATTCCATTGGTTTCAGAGCAACTTGACTATCTGTATACGGATTTTAGCGCCTCTGTATCATTTCTTAAATCTCTCAAGCAAAGATTTATAGCTAGGACCTCGGCTTTGAATACTGATTGGTAGGAGCCAAGAACTACAGATAGTTTATGTTCAGAGATTCCATCCCCAGCTCCACTCTGATTATCTGTTATCCTGTAATCTGTTTGTTTAGGATAACCACCAGGTTATTATGCCTGTAGATATTTCCCACCTCTCCACATGCTAGCATTGTGGCAGGTCATTTTTTACATATTTTTAAGCTACTATGTTTGAATTCTAAAATGTGATTTAATTGGTTTTTACCAAGTGTTAGATTAAACCTAACACGCGAAAAACGTTGTAACAGGACAATGCAGAGTGATCCCGGGTTAATAATAAGATAAGGGGAGTAATGGGTGACATATATATTTTGTTCAACTTTGCTTTCAAAATTTATCTAAATTTATCTGAAGTGTTTTATTCTGTAAACAACAATTTAATTTTAAACACTTTTTGATGGCTGATATACGATTTGTAACTCATCATAAAAGGTTTCAAAGTTATTTGAAAAACAAAAAGCAATTTGTGAAAGGAGCGAATAATATTAGTAACCTTGGTATTATTTCATGCGGAATACCTCAAAGCTCTGTCCTAGGGCCAATATTATTTTCAATTTATTCAAATGAGTTGTGAATGGATTCTGACCTACAGTAACAACCTTCACTGATTAGAGTGGTATAACATTCACTAATAATGTTCTTAAATAATTATGGAGAACCTCATACTATTTGTCCGCTATTATTTTTATTCTACATAAATGACTTTTGATCTTCTGAAAATATTGACTTTTTTTCAGTTTGCTGCCAAATCCTACTATCTGGGTACAAATTGTAACAAAAATTTAACAGAGAAGTTGTATGCAAATTAATATGGCAAGTCAATATTTTGATGAAATTAATTTAAAAATCAACCCCAAAAAGGCAAATTACGGTACATGTTCTTTGGTAGGGGTCTCAAGTCTTTTAGTGTACATCCAAACATGTATTTGGAAGAGTTTTACTTGAAGATCTGTTAATTTTTTGGGTTTTAACTATAGACAGTGGATTGTTGTGGGGAGGTCATAAGATAACCTGTGTCATTAAATAACATTAGGAATGTGTTAGCTCCAAAATTTGTCCAAATACTATAACTCTCATGTCGTTTAAAGTTGGCTCATTAAGATCTAATACATTTCCATTTAAAGTATAGGGTTATTTTGTGGGGTAATTATAATAAACAAAATTTATAAAGCTTATTTTGCCTTAAGAAAAAGGCAATAAGAACCATTTCAAAATTAAAGCAGAGTTATGTAGGGAAGCTTTCAATGATGATTGAAATTAGGTAGTGAATAAGCTTGGTTACTGAGATGATGTCTCTGTTGGTGATATTTCATTTATAGATATTACCATAGTAAATATCAGCCAAGTTCTTGAATATTATTTTAGATATAAAGCTGTAAATTGAAATTTAGTTTTAAAAATTTTAAAGTTGATGTTACAAAAGACAAGTTGTCCTAGGATAGAAAGGAGCAGATTTACCTAGTTTGGTAAATAGTGATTCATTCCTCGTTAGTTATGGTTTATAAATATTTTATATAAAGAATATAAAGCTGTAGTGAATGAAAAAAAGGGATATAAATAATCACGAACTCTGACACAACACACTCAAACAAATGTAACACATATTCTAAGTAATAATTATTATTTACTTGCATTTGACTCCCCATTACAAATAATTTTACGGTATTTTTTTTTTAAATTAGGAGCTAAATATATAACTAGAAATAATAGCTATAGATTCATATTAATAATATAATATAACATGCTTAATTTTTATTTTTAGTCATGGAGGTTCTTCTGGTCCTTGAACCATTGTTCAGTCATTAGACAAATAAATTCAACTTTTGTCGAACCAGTTTGAAAGCCCAAGGTGTTAGAATTTCAATCTGAAGTGAACCCTAGAGCTTCGTTTGAATTTCGAACTGTTCATACACAATGTACATAATTTTTTTTGTCTAACAAAATTTAAAAAATACATATAGACAAATAAAAATAAAGTACAAAAATCCCTAAGAACAACATATGTATTTATAAAAACTACACACAAAAACACACAAACGTGCAGATACTTTACTATCACAGACAAAGTTTAAACTTAGATACCACACTTTTCTATCTCGCACATAAAGACACAAGAAGAAATGTGTTATCAAATACACATATATTGCTGTGTACATTTATCTCGGTACACATACAGTACTGCTGCAGTAAGAATGAACACGCAAGGAATGCAGAGGATTAGCAAATATTTTAGTTGATACTAAACATCTCACTACTACTCTAATTAATTACATTGACTCAATGGTTTGACACGATAAATACTCTGAAATGAGTTAAACTGCTAATTTGAATGCTTTTCTTAAACAACGTTTACACAACCATGGTCAATTTATGAATGAGATTATTTAATATTATTAAGTTCCACTTCACAAATAATATTTAAACATATTTTATTATTTTTTGATACTTCTTCAATAGTCAATGATGATATGATAAAAAGGGAGGAAATATAATTAATCTTATAAACAATAACAACTAATGAAAATATTGTAGTCAATCAAAATTTATTAAGCATTAAGTATTTTTAGTCTAATATTAAAAGCCTGTATGACTACTTAGAAAATTTAATGTTAATTTAATATTAATAATTTAAATGAAGATGTTCTGAATCATAAAATACTTGTACAGAATAATTTATTAGTTACCGGTACTTTTGTATGGTGATATATTATAAATTAAAAAGTGTGCTAAATCGGAGTTATCAGAATTGCTTTCAGAAAGTGACCCAACTGTAATTATAAAATTGTGTTTCAAATCACTGACCTACCGAAATCATCAACAAATACCTTTTTAGGATCATTCAGTTTTTTCTTTTTTTAGCCGGACCAGTCATACTCGTACTAGGATTCGAGTCGATCTTTTGTCTTTCTTTTCTAATATTTGTTATGGTATGTTTTGAAACTTTTGTATAATTAGCAGCCCTTTCAGTAGCTTTAGCTAGCGAAATGGACAGTTGATTATTATTAGCTTCTTCATTTCAAACTTTAATTACTTCACTAATCATATGGAGTGCTTCACTATCAATGACTTTCCCTTTTTTATTAATCCTAGGTATGTTATAAACTACATAAAATTAACCTACTGTATTCAATAATATATCACCCTATGTTAAATAAACACTGAAACACTTAAAATAACTATTTACACTGAAATCATACATAGCTTAACCACTCACAGCTGTTGAATATCCCAACCTGATATTTTCTAACCGATTAGTACGGTAGTTGTCGAAGGGACTTTACTAGTCTAGTAGTCAAAACGCGATCAGCGGATGTGCAGTTCCTTCTTCATCCCTCATATGTTGCGTTCATTCTTATGATAGTCAGACAGTACATATAAGTAGATAAATATAAGTGTACAAAAGTACCAAGATGATAGAATATGCAAGGGAAAAGGTTTCAGGAAAATATGTTTTAGACATAACTTGTAGAGCAAAAAAGAGGTACTTAATGATGACTTTGATCTTGGCATTGAGACTAAATTTGGGGTAATTTGAAAGATAACTTGATTTTTTAAATAAAAATCCCTATTTCTGACTTCAGAAATGAAACAACTGAACATTTTAAGTTCTGCTACGTATCCATGTTATGGAACGAAGTAATTTTCGGGTCATTTAAAAGGTAACATAATTTTTGCAACAAAATTCTAACATTATGTAATTTAGAAACGAAAGCAAGATTATAGAATTGTTTAGATAGTTATGGGAATTCCTTTTTTAAATTAACCTTTAGAGTAAAGGTTGAGGTTAGGTTATGAGCGCAACAGTAATTCTTACACTTTCAACAGAGTGATTTGCTCTAAAATACTTTCAAGATCAAAGTCACCTATATGTAGGTGAAAGTAAAATTTTGCACTCTTTTTATTGCTGGTATCAGAAATGAGGGGGGGGGGAGGGGTTAATTCAAAATTTAGAGTTGACCTTCAATATGCTTCTAAATTTTGTCCTAAGGTCCAGTTCAAGGTCATTAACAAGTGCCCTAATATTTTGTTCAAAAATTTGTAACTAGATTATGGATCGACTTTGGAATTATCTTTAGAAGTTACTTCACTCCGTAACAGCTAAAATTTTCCATTCTTTATGTTTCTTGTGGCAGAAATAGGGGTTCCCATTAAAAAAATCAAGTTCTCTTTCAAATGGCTTCTAAATTTAGTCATAAGGTCACCATCAAGTATGTACCTCTTTGTACTCTTCAACTTTTGTTTCTAGGATATTTTCCTATAAAACTCATCCTTTCGAGATATTCTACTGTCCTGGTACTTTTTTCTTCACTTTATATATATATATATATGCATCATGTAATTACGAACGAGAGGTCAAAATTACCATTCTATTCGTTCTAAAGTAGTCGATTAATTCAATGGTTTTGTTAATGACAAATAGAATAAAAATTATAAAACTACAGTAGGCTGTTAATTATCGAAAATAATTGTGACTGAGGTTACTGATTTGTTTGGAATATAAAACATAAAAACATAGAATATTGAGCTACGATGTTTCAATAACTACGTTATTATACTCAGTCATTAGATGCACACAAACTTTTATGGTATTATGAACTTCTTGGTCCACTTTGTGTTATGCAGGTCCACAAGAAGGTTTGTGTAGATGTAACAATTGAGGATGATGGCTTAGTCAAAGAAAGATTGTCTTGTTACAAATAAAGTGTTCAATGCGGAAAATTGCGTTTTATTTCAATTGGTGATCAAAGTTTCCACAAATGTTGCTCATTTCAAAAGAGTAGAACTCTATTTACATTTTTATTATTGAAATGTTGAATACAGTAGAACGAAACACATTTTTAACAATAACACAAAAAATTCAAAAAATTAACGCAGCAAAAATGAAATGAGAAGTTATAGAATGAAAATCTTACACAATATAATATGCATCAGATGTTTTAAGCAATGCTTATGAAAAGTTCATTAAAAAAATTATTTGGAGAACCTATTTTTATATACGCTTCATTGAAATATCCTCTTCAAAGGATGAATTTGTTTTGGATAGTGTTCCTACTTTTTCAAACCAAGACATGGCAATGAATGCCTTGGCATAAGTAGGACCAGTGTTGACATTTTCAGCTCTAATAAAGCAATCGCAATATCTTTGTTGTTTTATATAGCAAATCCTGTACAATCATTATCAGTCTCTTAAATCATTTTCATTATATTCACAAGAACCAAGGATTGATGTACAAATGTGTATCACTTCATTTAATATTTGTTACTATGCATTTTCAGATTGGTCGATGTCTACAATATAAATTTTGTCTGTAATAGTCCAGGCATTAAGTAGTTTAATTTCAAAATAAATGGGGGTAGGGGTTCAAATTTTGTATTGTGTTACTTTAAAAAAATATGTTAAAGAGTTTTATTGTTTTGTTTTTGTGACCATTTTGTTTTAAGTAATAATAATTTTATTCGTATATCTATTTAGTTTGTACTGTATTTGATTTCTGTGAAGTCCTAACAAAAATAAAGACATTTATCTATTTATCTATCGATCCTCACCCTTTACTAGTATCATAAGTATCTTTCATACATTTTGAACGTAAGGACAAGAAACTATGGATATACGAGTGTAGGCTGAAAAGTAATGCTTATAGAATACAAACAAAATGACCTACAGAAGCATGCCTGATGACATTTGGGAGTTACATTCCTCCTCTATACAAATATTCAGTTTGAAGGAGATTTGTACACCAGTACGTTTTGAGTAGCAGAAGTATGGAGACATGTTCTCATGCTATGTCAATGCAAGTTAAACAGTAAACGGTTATCAAATTTTTAACTGCTGGAAATGTGATTCATCGTCGTTTAAAGGCTGTTTATGGTGAAAATGCAGTTAGGTCTACTGTTAATAGATGGCTAATAACATTTTGTGGTTGCGACCCTGAAAAGCCGTAATTGATGACGAAAAATGCACGAATGTCTGATCACTGTTACAGATGATGAACTTCGCAAACGCAGTGACGATTTGATTCAAAATGAGTGGTGAATCACTCAAAAGCGTATTGCAAACCATATTGGAATATCAAAGGAATGTGTCGGCTTTATTATTGAACAATTGTGATACCGTAAAATTTATGCACGATAGGTACCACTACGACACTCTGCAAAACCTGAAGTTTGAACTGATTTAACATACACCCTACTCCCCTGATCTCACGCCTTGCGATTTCTATTTTTTCCTCAAGAGAGATTTCAAGGCTAATCATTACACCTTGGACGATGAGGTGAATGCAGCTGTCGCGTTCCTGGAGAAAAGTCGGATGATAAGGGTCAGACTTAACAGCGACTATGTTGAAAAATAAATATATACTTTTTAAGCTAAAGATATGTAATTTTTACCCCAATCTTGCTATTTCTTTAGATTCTTGCTGTATAAGCATGTGTGCATTACTTTTCAGCCAACTCTCATGATTATGTACAGGTGCGCTAATGATGATTTAGAATATGCATTAACTTGTCAGACATTCTCATAGACCTCTGTTTTCCTCCGTTTATCAAATGTTTCAAATCATATTTTTTTCACAGAAAGCGGTCTTTTAGACTGCTGCTCCTAATACTTCTCCCTCTTTTCATTATTTTAAAAAGCAATTTAAATCATTTTAATATGTTTCGAAGAAATTTTCTGAAGACATTATCAAAACTAATGTGCAGTAAATATATACATTTGTGTTTGGTCCATCAAAATTTACCAAGAGTTATCAGATCTAGAATACATGAAATATAAGAAAGCATAGAAGAACAGCCACAACAAGAGGATAAAGGTGGTTCTGGAAGATACTTCAAGTGTGGGTGGGAAAAAAATATCTTAAAAAAGTTGCAGTTTATGTAATTAAATTTGTGTGTAGGAAACATACAGCTAGAACTTGTGTGGACTGTGTACAATATGAAGATCGAAGTTAATGATAGAGAATATTGGCTTACATGTGTAGCTCACGTACATATTCAATAGACCTATTAAAAATTTATAAATTCATTATTTGTTTAATTTTGTATATTATTGTTTTTCTTTTCTTTGAAAAACATTTATACATTTTGATTGTTTTATTTTTGTAATATTTGCTTTATTGTCTAAATTTATTAATGCATTCCATTTTGTTATGTTATTGTAATAGTTACATTTTACAGTATTATATGGTGCGGAAAAAAGTATGGAAACTATTTATAACTGCTAAACTATAAAACTTAGATTAATAGAACCTTCCACCTTGCTTTTAATGCGTGATTCTAAGAGTTTCATGCCCTTTTCATGGATTTAAACGCTCGGGTGACGTCCCATCCAGAAGTCGGTCAACAATATTTAATGTGAGCATAGGTCGAGTTTGGTATCAAAATAAAGGTCTATTTTTAAAAAGAGATAATTGCTGCAAATCCGACTTCAAAGAGTTGACTCTATCTTGAGTAGTGGACGTTTGAAGTTATGAAATAACAAAACTGGATATTTCTTTACTGATTATTTCTCCAACATCTTTCAATATTTTTTTTTTGCTGTCTCAGAGCGTGAAACAGGCAACAAATAAAAGGTTTTAACATTGCAAAGTAGGAGGTCCTGATACAAAAAGTGTTGATGATATTTTCAACTTCTTTAATTTTTCAAATATTAATTTTTTTAATTACATTTGGCCTTCTCTGTGTTATCAGTAACTACTTCTTTCCGAACAGTAGGGGAGAGGCTTAAAGTTCATTCACGAGCCCAAGTAGTCATTGCCAAAGAACTATGTTATAAATTAGGATGTCATTTGTCTGTTGAGTCAGGACCTCCTACTATTTGCGGCAATTATCTCTTTTTAAAAATAGACCTTTATTTTGATACTGTCAGAGATATATTAAAAAAATAATTATATCTGATAGTATAAAAATAATTACACATCTGCAGAAGTGTCTCAAGTAACAGCTTGCACATGTAAAGGCAGAACGATTGTTCAACTTAAGTTTCCCAAGAGAAAATAATATTTGCAAGCTACACATAAAACCCTGAGAATTGGCGCCTGGAATGAACTCAAAATATTTCCACTGAAAACACAAGATTGCAAAAAGCAACGTCCAATCAAGAAAAGCCCGCGAATAAATAACCAATAGAATCTCAAGAAAGTACAATGCTAAATTGAAAATTTTAACCGCGTGAAGGAAAAAGAGGGAGAGACGCAAGTTTTCTTGGGACAGTTTAAAAACTATCACCACCCAAGTTAGACGTAGTAACGGTCCAGAGCAGAATGTGTAAATAATTTCAATATGTTAATAAGTCCAAGTGTGTTTCAAAAGGCAAGTAAAGCCATAATAATCATTAAAAAAAAATTCAA
Organism: Aphrophora alni; assembly: GCA_963513935.1. NCBI lineage: Eukaryota > Metazoa > Arthropoda > Insecta > Hemiptera > Aphrophoridae > Aphrophora > Aphrophora alni. The sequence continues at coordinate 43,448,467 of OY740765.1, forward strand.
GTGTTAAGTGTCAAGTGAGAAATCAAAAAAAAAAAAAATTTAATAAAAAAAAAGCGTATTGTGTGTGAAGTGAATCTGTGTGAATTGTATGTGCACACAGTCGGTACGGTTTGATAGAAAAAAATCTGTAAGTAGTTTTAAATATATATACAAAATATGTAAGAAAGATCTCATAAAAAAAAAACTAATTAATACAAATTTAAAAATTAACCCAGAATTTAAATAAATAATACAAAACCACAGCACAACTAATTAATCAAATATAAATTGAGAGTCCAAAATCATAATTAATCTAAAAACAAATCTAATCTAGAACCATTAAAATAAATGTAGTATTAAGAAATTGTGAAAAGTGTTTTGATTTAAATATTAAGGAAAATCTCCTTCATCATAAATAAGCTGATAAAAGGATCTCATGATACCTAACGAAGCTATTTTGAGGGAGCCAAAAATATTTCTTTAATTAAATCAAAATAATTATTATGTATAGTGAGTAATTTAAATTGTGCATTTAGTTAATTAAGTAATAAATTAAGGAAAATAAAAATTATAAAAGTAAATATTGGGAAGACTGTAAACTAAATATTGTATAGTCTTCTATCATAGTTTTAACCAAGAAATAAAATTTTAAAATATACATCTAAATATTGTAAATCTTTAATTATGTTTCGATAATGTTTAAATAGTTTTGAATCACTTAAGTTTTGTCTCTGTACTTATTTAGATAAATCCTATCACAGCCAAGCGATATTGATTCGAGAAATCTAATCTGCCCCCAAAAACCTTACAATACCAACCTCGACATATGCTCACATTAAATATTGTGGACTGACTTCTGGATGGGACGTCACCCGAGCGTTTAAATCCATGAAAATGGCACGAAACTCTTAGAACCACGCACTAAAAGCATGGTGGGAGGTTCTATTAATCTAAGTTTCATAGTTTAGTAGTTATAAAAAGTTTCCATCCTTTTTACACACTGTATAAGTTTACTAGGTAAGAGATTTTAGTAACTATATTGTTTTTAATAAATTACAAATATCTCAGAATACAGTTAATTTAAGAAATATACCAAAATAATATATATATATATATATATATATATATATATATATATATATATATATATATTATATGTAAAAAACGTCCGGGTTGTGAAACAACCAATTATTAGCTTTGAAAACATACATCAAATAAAATAAAAGTATGTTTTCAAAGCTAATAATTGGTTGTTTCACGACCCGGATGTTTCTTACATAAGAGACTTCTGACGTTACAAGATCTAAGGAACCTGTGATGGCTAAGAGATTTTACATTGTTACATGTTGGGTGGCATGTGAGAAAATTTACGGAGGGGAATTTGTTTTAGTACAGCATTTTTATTATGATCTGGTTTATAAATACAGTTTTCAAAAACATAGTTCTGATTATTTTCTATCACAGTCTAATCACCCTTTTTTAATCATTAAAACAAATTTGACAATATCACTCGCCTAGGGTAGGTGGCCCAGTAGTTGACCAGTTAAGGAAATGTTTTAAATAAACCATTTATAGTTAACTCTTCATAACAGAAAAACATTAACAGTATATACTCAAAATAAAGCTCATTTAATGCTTAATCCATTTTAATAATAAAAAAATATTACTAAAAGACTATAGTCTAATTATTACAAATGCACCAAATTTTGTCACAGTTTACCAGTAGTTGACCAGTGACAACCAAAGAATGACCAATCTTCAACCAGTAGTTGACCACAACATTTTTAACTGTTTATATTTATGAAATAACAAAATGATTTAAGTATTTATCATGGATATGGAGTATATTTAAACTCAAGAGACATTAGGTATTCATTATATTTATTTGAAACAATACAAACTACATTGTAGTACAATATTAATCGAATTACAATAAAAAATAGTGGTTACAGGCTAACAGGCTCTAAAAATGTATACAGTACTTAATCCTATTTTCAGTTGTAAAAAGTTCTGGTGTTATTAGTTTTTGTTTACTATTCATAATAACACTAACATCCTTTTCATCTGTTTTTCCTACGCTTAATGTGATTTTCACGGAGACTCGTTGTCGTTTGGCCACAATATGTGATCAAGGAATGATGGACTTATTTCTAAAGTATTTTTTATTTGCCTATTTGGAGTAATAGGCATATTAATTACCTGTATTTAGAATACTTTTGTTTTGACTCTTTCCATCAATTTCTTCATCATTGGGCTGTTTCAGAAACAACTTCATTTGTTACCTCATTATGTGAGGTGGAAGGGACTTCGAGTTTTTTCATCGTCTACTTTTTTTTTAAGAATTACAATTTCTTCAAAATTTTGTTCTACGTTTTAATAGAAAAATTTACAATTTTTCTTGCAAGAGGTACATGATCTTTCAATTTATTGATCAAAGTTGAATGTGGGACATTAAATTTCCTCTCAGCTTCTCTTATCTTTCCACCTTCTCTTACAAATGTTACTGTAGTGCCTCTCTCAAATCATCTTCTGAATATTTGAAAAAAAAGTCTTCTTTTCCCTTTTTTTCTCCATTTTTAAAGCTTCTGAAACATAAAATTTACAAATAAAATTAAATTTGAGCTAAAGTAACACAGTAGCCTACTTAGCCTAGACTATGTTATAACATCAGTACTAAAGCACTATAAAAAATAGGTAAAACTTACAGGTAGGGCCTAGGCCTAAACAAATTAATATTAATATTGTGTTAAAATATCATTGATAATATATAATTGCATTTTGTAAGATAGTACATTTAATAAAAATCACTGAAATTTTAAGGGTAAAACACAATTGCTATCACAACCTATGATTGACCATTAAGTCCCCAGTAGTTGACCATGCTGGTCAACTACCAGTAGCAAGTGTTTTTCTTACATTTTACACAGTTTATTAGTCACAAACATATATTATAAAAGATTTAGATTTATAAGATTGTAGAAAAGTAATATTGTTGTTGAAACCTAGTAGTTGACCAAATTGGTCAACTATTAGTAAATGGCAAATATTTGTGGCTAATAGATGACCATTAATATTTTGAAGTTAAATTTGTAGTTAAGACAATAGTAAATGCTATTAATATGTAGCTTAATAAGTCTACTTTCATTAAAAAATCAGTGGTAAAGTAAATATAAAACTTACATAAAAATGCTGGAGAAAAACAAATAATGTGCAACTAACCTGGTTCTTATTAGATGGTGTTTGCTTCTACAAGATTCTTTGCATTATCAATTGGAAATAATGGCTGCCATCCACAATTTTTCCACCAAAGATATCCTCTGTTACCTATCAGCTAAAAACAGACTACTGAACATGTGTAACCAATCAGGAAGCTCCTATCAGTATTTATTTTCTTGTTTTTTAATGTAAAGTATGATAATGGTCAACTACTGGTACATGGTCAACTATTGGGTGACTTACCCTATATAAAGAGTGGAACTCTCAAATCATAAAAGAATAATGGTATATGGAAACTTAAACTGTGGAATGCAAACATTTTATGTTCGTTATATCTAATGTTTATCTGATATCTGTTTTGCGGTTTTTTGTGTATACAAAATTTTCATATGGAAAACCCACAATTTTCTAAATAAAATTATAAGCAGATACCAGAATTTTTGTCTCTGTTCAGTACTATCTGCAATTTTCCTTTAAAAAGTCCAAAATGAAGAATAGAAAATTCATCACTGATATATACAAGGGGTGTTCAAATATGAACAGGAATTTTCATGCTCCATTCTTTAGAGAGTTTAAGGAAATCACAACTCATTGGGCAAAAACATGCATGTTTGAATCTGTCATTAGTTATGCTATTTTATTTTCCCGAACAGCTGTAATCAACACTTTACTACAGGAGGTATACAGTAGTTATGTTTACCGAAATTAGATTTTTGACAAATGAAGGTGTTTTCCGTCTCAAATTTATTCGAGACTTAAAAATCATGAATACCTCTTTTAGTCCTCAGTGTGATTGGCACAAGTCTTTAAAAAAGATTGGGTAAGAGTTTAACCCTCAAAACGCTATTCGACATATTTTGTGTAGATAAACTTTATTCGTGAAGCGGTAAACGAAACAAAATCATTTTTTATACATTCAATATTTTCCCCACTAAGAATCATCATAACAGTATAATTTATATTATTGTAAAGCTTGTTCCAAACATTCATATTCATATAACCAAATATCCATAGAACGGTATAATAATATTTAATTAATTGGTAAAGTTTGTGTATTTTGCCACTAATGAATAACACAACATCTGATTTATATCATTTTTAATCTAATTTTCACACGGCCATATTTCTGTCTAACAAATCTACAATGACTAGTATTTTTTTTCATCTTTCGATCTGAGCTTTCCAAATCTATGCTTTCTAACTTTTAAAGTTTCGAATCTATAAAAATTAAAACAAAATCAAGAATTTTAATACATCATGTTTTTACAAAAAAAAAAAAAAAATCACATTTTTACAATACAAAAATCACATTTTTACAACATAAAAATCACATTTTTTTCCATAAATAGTTTTGAAATAATTTATATATCATTGTAAACTTAATGATTCAATCTTTCAAAAACATATAACTGAAATTCTATACAGTAAAAGGTGAAAATTAAATAATTTGATATAGTTGGAGTGTTTTGTTGCGAGGGAGGAGCACCTCATGGTTCGTAGCAATATAACAAAACATGATCTCATTGATTTTTGTAAATGGTAATACTTGTCCAAATACCACAAGTTAGGAATATTTTATAGTATTTTTCTACCTCTTTCGAACTATGTATTCCATAGTAGCTGTCATAATTTTTAAGAGATATATATATATACAACTTCATAGAATATATATATATATATATATATATATATATATATATATATATAGATTGGTTAGATTTTGTATAGACAGGAGACAGGCTTACCTTGGAAAATGGTCCTTGGTTTACCTAATAGTACATAAGTAAGAAAACACACAAAAAAAAACACTAAAGTTTTGAAATATTTCGTAAACACTGTTGTTCAGTCTTCTTCTTAACTCTCTACTGATTGAGAAATAAAATAAATGGGTAAACTTGGGTAACTTGGCGTAAACTTGGGTCAGTGTTTACGAAATATTTCAAAACTTTAGTGTTTTTTTGTGTGTGTTTTCTTACTTATGTACTATTAGGTAAACCAAGGACCATTTTCCAAGGTAAGCCTGTCTCCTGTCTATACAACTTCATAGAATATATATATATATATATATATATATATATATATATATATATATATAAAAGGTTGTATATATATAAAATATATATTCTATGAAGTTGTAACCAAGAAAAACCAATCCAGTTTTCTTTTCGATATGTTTATGAAATGTCAAATATCGAAATATTACATCATTGGAAAGAAGAATTTCAGATCTGTTGAATATTTTAATCCATTCCCCTGTGCAACTAATATTTAGGACTGGACTGACACAAGGAAAGTCGTCATACCTAACGTATCTTTTAACCTTGTTACTGCAGTTGTGATGTAAAATTAGCAATCTGATGACTAGTGGTGTCTAGTACAGTTTAGTGCGCTGTAATTTATTGTTTTGAGCTTTTTGATTTATAATTTATTGTGAATTATTTATTATGTTTTGTTGATACAGATTTATCTTCACAACTATACTCTACAACTAGTATAATTGTTTGAATAGTATTAAAAAAATTTGTATCCAAGTTTGTTGGTGATTTTTATATTAAAATTTTTGGACATGAAGGCAACTTTTCTCATTCTTGATTAGTTTACTGAAAAATGTATCATTGTAGAATATTTATAAATTCATAGTTCAATTTTACGTACATTTCTCTAACAATGGTATATATAATAATTTGTGTTTTGCATAATATTAATATTTTTGGTGAATTTTTAAAAATAACCCAAACTTTTTAGAAAGTTTTTTTCAACATATAAATTTCATAAATTGATTAATTTTTTTATCAACATTTATTCACAACTACGTCATAAAACTTTTGTAAATCTTGAAAATAAAAATAAAAATTGTTAGATGGTATAAATAGACTTGTCACTTCATTCTTTTCACATTTGTTGATTCCCAACATATTAACTACAGAATCTTTACATCTAACATTTGTTTCATTACATAGATAATTTCTATGCACTTTTCTAAGAAAAATGATATATAACAAGTTGTGTTTTAATTAACAAGTTTGTGCATAATATTACTATTTTGTATGAATTAAAAAAAACTATTAAAAAAGGAGCAAAATTTCCAGACTTTATAGTAGGCAGTTGCAGGGTTAAACACAAGCCCGTACAAATTTGTTAAAATGCTTCATAAATACTATAAAAGTAACCAAAAAATTTGATAACAAAACTTACGCTCTCTTAAAGGTTGATTCTCAACGGGCAAAGCTATGGGTTTAGGTTTAACAATACGTCTAGCTGTTGATGTTTTTTCTTCTGGCAGAAGAAGTGGTTGTGAAGCATTGCCTGGAGAAAATTTTATAAAAAGCAAACAAATATATGAACATGCTCAACATAAACATAATACAAATTAAATAATAAGGGTCAATACATATCAGATTTGGTCATATTCTTAAATTAAAATAAGAAAAACAATTGTAAAATATAGATTAATGTCCAAATTTTAGCATTTTATCGTCATGTTTTTACAAATAACCCAGTTATTTCTCAATAGATTTTTGTTTTTCTCCAATGATGTCTGTATTAAGGGTATTAAACATTTGGTCTAGGATAGTCTGGGAATAGTTTGTAATAAGTGAATAGGCTACATCACTCAGTCTGTGTTTCTACCTTGCTTCTACATACAATTTGTATGCTATTCGTATCAAAAAGTATAGACACACCTTATAAATTCAGTTGTGAAGTCACTTACGGCGAAGAGATTTTCCTAAAAATTGTAATATTATCACAGTCTTTTATTCTGAACAACATTCATGTATATTCTCATACACACTTACATAAAACGACCCTGAACTGACATAATTCAAACTTTTTAGGTTATAATATCACTTCCAGTGGGAGGTAAAATGAAAAAGGGGGAAAAAAAAATTATAAGCAAATTGGTAAAACAAAATTCCTCACAAATAATATGATTATCCATTCAAACGCTTTTCAACGACAATGTCACCGTCTTCAGTTATTATATTTTATGAAAGTCATTCAGACATACATTTTTGATCCATCAAGATTATTCATACACATACATATCATTGTAAAAATGATTTTACCTTTGAACTATGAGATAGTCAATGACCCTTTCCGAACTACCATCCCTCTTGGCTGAGGTATCCATGCACACATTTTTTTAAACTGTTCCTCATACTAAAAATATTGGTTTAAGTGGCTATTTTTAATATTATAATAAAATTTAAAAATCTCTTATTATAAGTATTGTAATAATGTTATAAGTGGGATATTAAAATCTGTAACGTTATGAGCCTAAAAGAAGTGTTATTGTCAATTTACGACAAGAAGCATAGTAGACAAATGGGGGGAACAGATGTTTTGTTCTGAATGTTGATTTAGCATTGTGGTTATGATTGTTACAATGTTGTACTTGTTTGTTAATACTATTAATCATTTTAAATATTATATAATGACACCAACTCCTTTGTGAAGTAGTGATATTAGGTGAAAAGCAACTTATGTATGCGAGATAAAATATGATGTTTCAAAAATTGACATGAACTTTGTCTATCCCATTTTTGAGTTTACTGGAGTGGAGAACATAACCAAAAACTATATTTCCTTATTCAGTATAAAATTTCATATAATTTTATATGTAATAGCGATGTAGCTAGGTCTTTGATGTGGAGGTGGTTAAGGTAGGTGATATATCTCATATAGAAGGGAGTATGATGGATTAATATGGGAGGGCCAGAGAGGTTTTATGTGTGGAAATGGTGGTAACTTGATGGTCTGGTTTTTGTTGGCACTGAAAAGGACCCTGTCATTTGCTAGTTTTAGCTTCGTCTTTCTCTACAGGACCATACAGAAGGAGTGCCCTTGGATTGCTGGGTACTTGGTTTCAGATCCTGACAGGCTAAATTGGGATGTAGATCCTCCTTAGAATGGTGTATATAATGCTGTAGATCTGGTGAAGAGGCGTCTCTTCATTTGGACAGCAAGTAGTTGCAACCATTCTAGCCTGCTGTTGGTTATGTTTCCGCCATCATGTCTCTTGTCGGAGTCCTTGTTGATGGGCATCCGTCCGTTGATATATCGCCAGAGCCGAAACTCTTACAATGTCCATGTCAGAAGGTGATGGGTATGCACAACAGTTTCCTCTTTCAATTTCCCTGTCGGGAGATGCAGGTTCGCCATCTCTCTTCCTTCAATTCAGTGATGGTGCTGGTGTTAAGGTCAATTACCAATGTTTTGTTTGCTTAATCTTGGTTTTCTCGGTTTAGCTACTCCTTCCTAGTCAGCTATCCGCATGCTCTCTATTATCGGTGGTGTCCAGGTGGCTAATGAGGTCTCTCTGAGGTGAATGATGACGTAAGTGTGTTTTTCACGGTACTTATATAATTCCCAACCTATTGTCCATAGACAACAATAAGCAGGGCACTGTATGTTTTAGCTATGAAACAAACCTATCGGAGAGCAAGGGATTGCTTGGGATTGGTTCAGAATCTCGACAGCGTGGATGTTGTGTCTCTACTCGTGATCGTTAATCTGGACATTCACCTAAGTAAAAGTTGTTGGCCAATCAGAAATGAACTATGCAAAATGAGTGTTTAAGAGTTGGATTGACCAAAGCTAAGGCCGTTTACGGCTAGAGACGTGAAGACTGTGGCTAGTGTATGTGTTTTCACAACGTTTGTGGTATTTTGGGGGTAACTAGTTCCCAGTTGTTATGGGATTATCAACTAAACTAAAATGGGATACAAATTTTAAGTGATATGGTGGACGAAAGTAAAAACAAAATTTAAAACAATTATTTGTTTTTGATATTAAAAAATAATTGAACATTTAAAAAGAGTTTCAATTTGTTTACATCATTTTTTTTCTAGTCATCCTGACCACAAAAATATGCCTGATATAGTTATTATTTTTAATATTTTTGCTGAATTTATAAATAACACTAAAAATGGCCTGGCAGTGAAGGTTTCAGTACTGAACAGTTAGAGGGTTAAAGGTTAAAAGTTAGACGGTTATATTTAAGACTATTTTAAGAAACTAAAATATACTGAACATGTAAAAAAGCTATTTTCTTACATTTTACTAGTTTAAAATAAATTTTGTATTCAAGTATTTGTTTGCTAATCAGCTGTCTCTGTCATAGCCATAAGATGCTATTGTGCAAAACACAAACAATTTTCTGTCTTTAACACAGTGTTTTTTATAGCATTTTTCTCATATTTTTATAGTATTATTGTTGTGTTTTGGAACGGTAAAAGTGAATCGGTGGGTTTAAATTATGTGTACAGATGGATTTGTCATTTTATTTGTATGTTTTTTTTTTTATAGTTTTTGAAAGATAATTGAGTGTGTTTATAGGCTAATATTTGTATAGGTTAGTTCTGTGATTACTTTTATTTATAATTCTATTAATAGTTTTTTTTAGTAAATTCAAAGTGTATTTAGTTGTGGACTTTCATAATGAAATATAATTATTTGAATGAACAGTTGCAAGCGCTTACTAAACCACCTCCAAAAAGTACCGCATCAGGCATTATTCCTTATTAAAATCTCCCATGTTGAAGGGTTAAGATTAAGAATCCAGAGAGCTGTCAGTATAAACTACTTTTTAAATAAATATAATTTTATAAAATTATAGGATATCACATCTATGATAAAATTATAATTATTTAATAGAAAGTAGTTTTACAGGCTATAGGCTCCTTTTATAACGTTCTGGTGTCAAGTAATGTGTAGTGGATTTTATAATGTACAGTGAATTTCCAAACAGACACTGCTTGGACCGCATAAAAGTCTGCTATTGAGAAATGTCCACTATCGGGAGAGATACAGTTATATAGGCCGGCTGATAACGTATGGTAAACCACCACAATAGCTCTTGTAATGATATCAAACACATTCAGAAAATTTAAATCGTGAATTTTAATTAAACTATTTATGCTAAGGACTGTAGGTACTTGGTGGTATTCTATTTTAATAAATAAAAGTGTTTTATTTATATAATCTTAATTACATGTTAATTAACCTATTGTATAATAAGGCACATTACTTTAATGCATATACGGTCGATAAAAGTGAAATAAATTAAACATTGGTATTGTTTCACAACTGTCTACTGCATTATTAAAGTTTTTACAGTACAACAGGTATAATGGTTTCAATCTCACAAAAATGCACAATAAAACATAAATTTGTAAATTAAATCATATTCTTTATTCCTACTGTACTAGAGTAATAATATTTACTATAATATTTGTACTGAATAAACAAAAAACGCAAATTAGGAAAATGTAAATTTAAAAAGGGAGAAAATTAAACTATGTAATGTTTAAAGTTAAACATTTTTGTTTGAGAGACATCACAATAGACAACTATACTACACACTGTTGTCACGGCAACTTTATTGAAATTTAATTCGTAAAGAACACTGATGACTGCAGTATGAAAGACACAAAGAAAGCAAACCTAGTTTCCAGAAAGTCAACTTCCAAATAATTACCGAACAGACATTGCAATGTTTGTTTCGAGACATCTACAATTTCCTAGAAAAGAGTGATATTTTATGCTCTGCTATCCATTATTCGGAAGTTTGATCCATTGGCCATCAATTTCGTATCCGTGTCCGTTTTTGGGAAAGTTCATTATTTAGAAACATTACAATTGCCAGAAAAGTATGATCCCGGTTGGTGAATACAAAAATGTCCATTTATTAGAAGTGTCCGTTACGGGAAGTTTAATTGTATATGTATTAAATGTAGGTTAATTAGATACTGTATTTTATATAAACTGTATATGACATTTCAAAATAATGTGTTCTGTAGCCTTGCTGTTTGATTAATGAAACAAATAAATAATAATAATATTTACAATATTATATTTAAACAGTACACGAAGGTTGAACTATTATAGAATGAATACATCAATAATAAAGGAATTATTATATTCAGTCAATTTGATTACAGTATTCCAATCATATCACATGCATTGATATCTGTAAACTTTAAAATACCTGTATAAGAAGAAACATAGGTGCGTTTTTCCAAGGAGCTAGTTGGATGATGACGAGTAGGTTCAGGATCTAAATCTCTAGGAGGGCCAGCATCTAATGATCCTTGAGAGGATTTCTCCATATTCTTAAGTTCCATCTGATCATGATGTATCCAGAGATCAGGAGGTTTGATACTACTGGCACTGGGTTTTCCTGTATTTCCTTTGATGTACCTTTTATTAAAGAGTAATATATATATTAAAAGTTTTGTTACGTTTGGTGACACTCTTGTTTGAAAGAATTTACTAAAACTCAATACAATTTGTTATTTTAATAAATATACAGTCTGGGTTGTCCTGTATAAATTTTCGCAAAACAATTTGATGTTTGGTCCAGTAACTTTAGATGCAAATTATCTTGTTTTGTTAAATAGAAAATTGAGAATTTTATAATTCACACCATTTGATCAGTAATACAGTCATTAATAGTATCAAATTGATTAACATGAAGCCTATACTAATGAAAACGTATCACAAAGCAATATGACTGAACTCAAAAAATAATCTATGAATAAGAAGATTTTTCTTATTCAACTTTTTTATAGAGTATTAAATAATAGAACCTTACACTGTTGTTAAAAGGCATGCAATAAAAAAGAAGAAAAAAAAAGGTATATCATCCAGAAACCGAAAACCCAGGTAAAGCTGTTTGGTAGGGAGAGGTGAGGAGAGATAATAATTACAGCGAACAAATAGTCAATACTGATTCTACACAAGGAAATGCTAAACGCAACTTTACTCAAGAAAATATAAATAAAAGAAAATCAGTTTGGGTTTACTAAAAAATAAATAAATAATAAAGCAAAAAAAAAAAAAAAAATCAAACTTTAGTAGGACAAGTAAAAAAAAACATAAATTACCAATTGTGAATTGTGCTACATTATTTTATACTAAATATAGGTAAATAAGTAACTTAGCAAATAATTTTAAATATTATAAAAGTGTAAAATTATCGATTGAGAAACTTAATGAACAACACTAACCTGAACATATTGTTTTAAGACACACTAATAAATGTGAGCCTAGTGATTTTGTTGTTAAAAAACGTCTATTGTCTAAGTTATTCCTTATAGCAAAAATATTTATTTTTAGGATATGCTCTTTAATTTCATCTTACAATCTTATTCCCTATTTTAATATTGCTTCGATTATAAATTGATAAGAAAGATGTTTGAAAGAAGCGCAAAGTCAGGTGTTTGTGTAGGAAGAGAACGAGAGAGGGAGAGAGAGGGAGTGAGAGAGGAAAGGAAAGATTAGAAACAGAGCGTCAACAGTACAATGCATCTAGTTAACAACACAGATAATATACTATACTAAGAGAGAATAAATTCATTTTAAAGATATCCAAGTCACTTTATAAAATATTAAATAGTAATAGAATTATATTACCTGTTTTCCGTCAGTGACTTATTTGTTAGTCTTCCTCAGACGTGTTTCGAGATCGCGATCCCATTATCAGTATTATTCACAGAAATCGTCATATTGTAAAAATAAAACAAAAATAGAAACACATACAAACAAACACACCAAAAGATGAATAAATATAACATAAAGTAAAATTTAGATGATAATATTTAACCCTTTTAACTCTGGACCAAAAAATTGGAATTACAATATTCAAACAATTCCACAGAGTAAGCAATATTTGTAGTTTGTTACAGTGTGTTTAGCAAACGTGAAAATATTTAAAATTGTTAATAATTCAATCGGAATAACATAAACTACATCAAACAATTGGTGCTAGTTGTAAAATATGTATTTACACATGTTTAAAAACACTAAAACTACAGCGACGATATATCGGTGCATAGGGTTTTTTGCATACTATATGGCGACGATATATCTGGGGTTTATCACGTAATTCATCGGTAACGATATTACATCGCCTGGGGTTCAAAGGGTTAAATAACTGTCCACGGTTAACCCTTTTAGTGCCACGCACCGATGCGATCGGTGCAACTTACGTATGCAAGATGTGCCAACGCCGATCGCATCGGCGCCTTTCATATTTGTTCACATAGTTCCTATGAATTCCAACAGATGGCGTTGGCGTTTACTTAGCTGTATAAAGCAATCTTTCAGCTTTAATTCAGTATAAAAATCATCTTATTTGGTCAGAAAATAGTCGATATACGATCGATTTAGTGAACAGCTGATCCGGTCTAGCAGACATAAGTTCTAACACAGTTGATGTGAAGTGTACTAACGTTGTTACGGTTGTGTAAAGAATGTTTCTTGTATTTTTATAAACTTTAGGAAAATAGACTTGTGTTTTTTGATATTGTGTTTTATTTTAATTAACTTTTTTTGTTCATTTAGTTTAATACATTGACAATTCTTGTTTTTTTAGTGATTATTACTGTAGGCTAGGCCTAGCTAACCTACACACTTTGTTTTACAAACTATTGTAGGCCTAATTTGTTTTGTTGTTTTGTGATTTTTATGAAATTTTCTACTAAATTATAAAATGTGTTCTTCTTAATTATAAACTAAAGATAAAAATGGTAGTGACTGAATATTTATTTTTAATTAGTGTAAATAGTTACTATTTTTTACCAATTGTGTTTTTTGTTAAAAAAATGTGCGTGACCTACACTTTGTTTTTGTTTTATGTAATTTTTGTTTTTTGGTGGATTTTTATGATTTTTTCTAATAATGTATAAAACATATTCTTCTTCAATAATAATTTGGTTCTAGTATGATAGTGAATGATTCAAATAGTGTTATGGCCCTACAAACTCAGTTTTTACAAAATTTTATTTTTAAAACCTGCTGTTTGAGAATTTTTTAAAATTTGTGTTATACAAGTTGACCAGTTTTAATCTAAGAAACAACATCAGTACAGTCTTTTTTAGGTGAGTTAAAAATTTTATTAGCAGAGCATGAATAGTTTATAAGTTATAAAATGTTTTATACAAGCACTACAAAACTGCAAAAAACGGCTTGGCACTTTTAGACGGATCTTGCATATTAGGCCTGGCACTAAAAGGGTTAAGGTGTGGATCATGAACTCCTTAACCGTGCATATGTATTTTAATTATTTTCATCTAAATTTTACTTTATGTTATATTAATTCATCTTTTGGTGTGTTTGTGATTGTGTTTTTGTTTTATTATTACAATATGATGATTTCTGTGAATTATACCGATGATGGGATCGTGATAGGAATGAGTTATCATAATCAAAACTTTACTTCCTTTATCACTATTTTATCTCGTTGTTAGCTTCTCAGAATTGAAACAAAACTTCTCTTGGAAAAAAAAAAAAGTTTAAGAATGAACTTGTGTTATGTCATTGTTTCTTTTAAGATGTTATACATGGATAGATTAAAATGCGAGCCCCCCCACCCCTTTCTCTTTTTAAACATTTTTTGTAATATTGTTTCTCAACTAACACCATTTTTTAAAAATTTCATTGTTTTACAATTTATTATTATATAAATGTACTTACAAAAATAATAATAAATTGTAATAAATATAAAGAATATTACACTGATTATGAAATTTAAAAAATCTCTTTTCTTCTATCAATCAAAGCTATACAATTAACACAGTTTATTTTATTTCCTTATTTAAAAACAATGGAAGAAAACAAATAAAATATGACAAATAAAACCTGTAACAAAATATTAAAAAACACTGTTCAAGACAATACGTTTGTAGTTTTAACAATACTTAATTATTTTCTATTGTGAAATAAAGTAAAATAATATTACACCAATTATGAAAGCAATTCCGTTTATTTCAGTCAAGGAGTCTTATCAAACAAAAGCTTATTTATACTCATCATACTACAAATATAAATACATTACTTTTTACTACGCATACGTGAGAAAGTAATGCATTTAAATGAAAAGTTTGTTGAAGTGAGATGTATCTGTCTGAGTCTGACTGAAAGGAAATACAACTGTAAACAAGTTCAAGGGCAACTAGTTCCCCTCTCCTACCACTTGCTTTTTCACTCTAAATGATAGAACACTGAAACCTATCTTTTGATAAATGTCACACACACATGGGCGCCTACAGTTGAGTTAATTTGACACTGTATAATAAACTATTAGATTTATTATCATTACTTTAATCCTCATTCTACAAAAGAAACAGTGAATGAGCACTAATCGTTAACAGCTGATTATTAAAAATAACTGTAATCGGTAAGCCCTGAATAGTCTCATCCCTAATAAAAAGCAAACAAATAATACAATTTTTGTTTCAAATAATATAATAATACAAAATATATTTACCCTTTTTTACTACGATCTTGTGAAACAGAAGCTTTTCTGCAACAGACTATTGCAATGCCAATTGCAACACCAACCACCAAGAGTATACAGCAGATTAACAGAATCAGCAATAACATCGTACTGTTCATGCCACTTTTGCCATCTGAATAACAAGTGATTATTATTGATGTAATTTGACACATAAGCTCAATAATATTAGTGATACAAAGAAAAAAAAATTTCTGCATTTAATTTTTATTTCTCAATAATTTAAAGTTGATAATTTAATTTTTCATCACTATTAAGATACCAGAAAAAATTATAAGTAAATCTTATTATAACTGCACTTGACCAGTTTTAAATAATATTAGTGATACAAAGAAAGAGATCTTTTGTGCATTTAATTTTTATTTCTCAGTAATTTAAAGTTGATAATTTAATTTTTCATCACTATTAAGATACCAGAAAAAATTATAAGTAAATCTTATTATAACTGCACCTGTCCAGTTTTATAACAAGTTAATATCATTAAATATTTAAGATTGTGGGTTGATTCAAATTTAGGTCGGAATTTACTTCCTACCTACTTCAAAAACAAATTGATTAAATATATAAGGACCCTGTACATTTTAAAGTCAGATTAATAATTTGGAACAGTTACGAATTATTATGCATTACAGTAGAACCCCTCTAATCTGACCTCGGGTGGTCCGTTACTCCGGTTAATCCGACCGTGCTACAGCTCGCGATATTGTGCCGACTTGCCGATGACTCACGGCCCGTCTGGCGCCAATCTTTCCGGTTTGTTATCGCTTTCCCACTTCAGTGCTGTGTCATCTGTCATGTTGTTTCTATTGATTTGCTATAGTACTTGCAAAGTTTATATATAGACTTTTAAAAGTTTATATATCACTTATTACACTTTAAAAAAATCTCTTTATATAATATTTAATAAATATTGACTTTTTTCGGATAATCCAACCTTTTTTGCGTACCGACCATGCACCCAATCCCGAAGGTGACGGATTAGAGGGGTTCTACTGTAATAATATTGGTACTGATATATAGGGAGGATCATACGTAACCACATTTAAACCAGTAATTTTGTTGTAAAAGGCATTTATTAGAGTAATTATTAATAACAGAAAATATGAGTATTCACCATCTTTCTTTAGAATGTTGAAAATTTTACTCTTTAGATAATTGTACGTATTCAAGGTACTAAAGAGCGTTTTTGACAAAAGTAGGGATGATCCATACAATCTCCGATTAGGAAATCTAAGGAATAAGACAAATACAAGTGTTTCAAGGCTTAGATTAAATTTTAAGAAGCTTTACTCATATCTTGTAACCTACCTTTTTAAATCTCTTGACTGATGAAATAAACTCATATCTGAATAAAAATAGGTACGAGTACTTTTAATTGGAGAAGATAATAATAGCAGATTTTATAATACAGATCAAGTCACTGTGCAAGACGCCTCATTTGGGCATGTACACCAGTGGTGTTCCCTCACCACTGTTATTGGTACAGTCAATTCTGATAGTATTAGTTATCTGGTGAATACACTGTTTTATAATGTGTTGTTCCTCTGTGGTCTATGTAAACCTTGTTTATTGTTCATATTTATTTGTGCGACATGGTTACACCTACCATGTTTAAATCTAAACTTGAAGGTAAAGTCCTTAAAAACCAGACATGCGAAGTAATTTCAAACGATATAAATTTCATGGAACGAGAAGGTAAACCAGATTCATCAACGATGTGAAAAAAGTGAGATAACGAGTGGCAGTTGCTGTTGATGTTTCTCAGAGAACTCTAATTCGAATAAGTGAAGAAAAAAGCATACCTTTATTATTATATTAAGATGAAAAATGTATTAACATTAATTAATATTTTAATGCAATTTAATATGGGCTATATGCAATTTTATTAATACCCTGATATGATTGGTAAATCATAGCCAATTAGTTTACATTTTGTATGGATAGGAGGCACAGGCTTACTTTGGAAAGTGGTCCTTGATATTTACCTTGTACACAAATAGGAAAACACAGAAAAAGACTAAAGTTCTGAAATATTTCGTAAAGACTGTTTACTTTCTCAATCAGTAGAGAGTAGAAGACTGAATTGTTGTAATCTTGGATGGATATGTCGTAGAGATCCACAGATCCAACCTAGATTACAACAATTTTATCTTCTATTTATACTCTCTACTGTTGATATGGTCGCCATATATATATATATATATATATATATATATATATATATATATATATATATATATTATATAGGTTGACTGTACTGTGCACAAATGGAACAAAATTAAGGGAAGTGGAGTGGAGGTATACTCCATTCCTTTCTCACTATTCTCCCTATGCACAAAGCAGCATGGGATTGCAATCTGTACCTTGGTGTGAATGAGTTTAGTGTGAAGATATTAATGAGAGAGTGGGTGCATGTGAAGTATTGTATGGTTTTTTTTTTAAAAAGGAATACACACATTTTTAATCTAGTTTTGGTTTGTGACATTGAGTGTTGTAAGAGTTCTGTATTTCTATAATATTAATTATTTTCATAAAATTTTACCCTGACCTAATTATTTAATAGTCATATTATTCGTTGGAAATGCTATAGTTGCAGTAGTAATCTTAATCCTGAACTCAATCGTTTAATTTGCTCTTTACCATTTTAAGCTTCGGATGTTACTAGTAAAGTTTTTCAACTTTGTAGAGAAATGTGGATGTTGGCAATGTCAAGTGTTCGTAATTGCCTAATTCCTTCAAGACTGACGGAAAGGCAAGACCTAGACGAGATGATAAAGACTTTAGACAAAGATAAGTTAACTTTCATCTGTATTGTTTTCTGGTGTAGTTCACTTTATATAGTGTTACTTTATGTATGTTGTTATCTGTTCCAGTTTACTTAACTTACATTTTCTACATTGTTTTCTGATGCAATTTACTTTACACAATGTTACTCTGGTTATATTGTTATCTGGTGCAGTTTACTTGACATACATTTTCTTTTACCTATATTGATCCAGCCAAGGAGGAATAAAACAAGGAGTAAAATCAAACTTTAAATGTAGCGTAAGACCTAAGTTAATTAGGGTACACTTAGTCCTAGTGTCAAAAGTGACAGTAGCTGACGAAAATCGTACCGAAAGGCTTAAGGGTTTTTTAAAAACAACTTCATTAGCCAGATGAGATGGTTTTGAACGCAGTTTACTAATACAGATAGTTGAACCTGTTGTTTACTTCAAGAAAATGGTGGTTTACCAGTCTCAGCAAGTAAGTTCAAACCTAAACTTACAAAACGCTCAAACAGGGACAAGCCAAAAGGGCAAAGTTGTGGACAAAATCTAGCTTCTTAATGCTGATTTTTTTTTCTAATTATATCTTTATAATGTATATGTAAAGGGTTGGTCCACTCATTACAAGATGTTGACTTCGGCAAACTATTTGTATACAAAATTAACATTTTAAGAGTAAGGATTTTGATCAATAATTAATTCATTCTAATTAATAATTAACAAGGATTCTGGCACAAATAATTAACGTTAATAGTAAATATTAACAACATTAAACAAGTGCAAATAATGTTGGTAAATTAATATAAGGTTAATCTAAAAATTATTTTATTGTACTTGGTTAAATAAGCAAACGTTTAAAATTAAGTTGAAACATTATTTTTTACATTAAAAATAGATCACTACTAATGCAGACATATATATATATATAACAAATGTTAACATAAAACACACATACCTTTAACAATCTGACCGGTCTCGTACTGATGGAAACTCGTGCCTGAGACAAATACAACATCAAGCATACAAAATAGAATCAATATAAATATACAAAACAAAACAAGTAATATAAACAAATACAATCATGCTTAAATTCAAAACCCAAACAAAAATACTAAGAAGGAAAAGGAAGCAAGTTATAAAAATAAAGTGAATTTATATTAACAACGAAGACATTTATTTAATTGGATAAATCTTCTGATTTTTTAAATACAAACCCTATTTCATACCTCTGCCCCAATGATGCTTAAATATACTTGCATAAATATAGCAAATGTCTCACAAAGGGGTCATTCTTTTTAAATTTTTATATGGAATAATAACAAATTTTATCTTATTTAGTACAAATATTTACATTTTTATGTAGTACAGTTTATTTTGTCATTGGAAGATATTTAATTATAGCAGTGTTTCTTATTAAGTAAATAATTTATGTTGTTAAGTTAGTACTGCTACAGACACACAAAGACTAAATGGGTGCTAAGCTCAGATGCCGTTTTAGCCAACTTCAACTATTGAGTATAGGAAAGTACAATTGTGCCTATCAGTCCTATCTTGGAGATAAATGGTGCAAAAACATTGTACAAACTTTCTCACTTATACATCCTAAACAAAATAAAAATGAACCAAGACTAATCATCACCAAAAGTGTGAGTTCGGTAGTTGTCAGCCAAATAATAAAAATGAACGTTATTGTTGAAAAAATATTTATAGGGTCTAAACTTGCTTTGCTTCTACCATAAACGCGACTTCAGCATAAATGTATTTTAATGATGGTGGTAGAGGTTAAATTTGTTTTTGCCAATTATTCCTGAAACATAATATTTTTTTACATACAATTTTACACACAGGTTTAGATAATTAATATCCACGTTTCACTAATACTTGAACAAAAATCAAGACC
Source organism: Aphrophora alni (assembly GCA_963513935.1). Lineage (NCBI taxonomy): Eukaryota > Metazoa > Arthropoda > Insecta > Hemiptera > Aphrophoridae > Aphrophora > Aphrophora alni. The sequence continues at coordinate 43,468,628 of OY740765.1, forward strand.
CAATTTTGAAAAACTACACATTTTATAACAGCACCATGATTGATGTTTTAGTTTTATAATGATAACTCATGAACCGGCATTTTTGGAGAGATGGTGACCAATACATTTTGTTTTGTAGTAGAAGCAAGCAAAATTATTAGTCAATTTGAGAATTTTGTATTTTTCTCCCTTATGGTTATTTATAAAAATTATGGTTTACCCCCAAATTTTGAAGTTATCAACCAACTTCCTGAGACATGTTCAAAATATACCCACACATCAAATTTTATTAAAATCTGTAAACATATTTGAGATGTAGACTGCACATACGACTGACAGATATCATTCCAAAAAAACAATTTTATGAATCATTTGACCTCAAATCAAATAATCTACAAAAAACTCTACATCAATTTTTAACCCATCGCATAACTTTCTCTTTCAAAATTTTGAAATTTCAAATCAGGGAAATGAACTGAGCCTTACTTAAGCTATACAGTAAGCCTACCGTATTTATTGCAGTTCTCACGGTTCTCAGTTCTCAGTTGTCTTTCGAAGTGTTAGGTTTTCTGTGCATCATGTCAAATCGAAAGTGTTTAAATGTTTTAGATAAAATGTCCATCTTAAAGGATGTTGATAAAGGTGTTAAAAAAAAAAGACAGCAAAAATATTTGATATCCCACACAGTTCGTTATCAACAATTTAAAAAAATCGTGATTTAATTTTGAAATAAGGAAATGACTACGACTTAAATAGAAAAAAAAATTGTGTACTTATGAGGACATTGACGAAGCCATGATGAAGTGGATAACAGTGATGCGTGAAAAAAATCTTCCATCTTCGCTGTGGCACGGTCGTTTTCGGCTGATTCAGGCTTATTGCAGATGCTGTGCGGTTGATTTTGGCCTCCTCTTCCATTCTAATAATAACTGTTAGTGTGAGCCCAGCTCTTGACTGAGGAGGTTGTTATTCATTCAGCATGTAGTGTGGTACCTGTGCTGTTGTGTGGTGGCGCCAGTTTTTTGTTCCTAAGTGTTGTTGCTAGAGTCTATGTGAATAATAAATTGTGCAACGTTCAAACATAATTATTGCAGTATTTTTATTCTACACCGCAGTGTTATGGTCCCGTTTTAATCTATGGTAAAATGGAGTTTTCATGGTAAGTAAGGTAAGTAAGTTATTTCAATACAGTAGTTTAGCCTCCAAAGCATAACACTGGATTGATTTATGAGTTCAAGGCCTTAACCTCCCATTAACGAATACCCCCCAATAACGAATTTTTTATTTGGATATCGAGTTTCGTTATACAGAAGTTCCACTGTATATATAACTGTAATTATGACATGTCACATGTTTCATGGAAATGTATTGAATATAGAAGTGACCACAGCGGTGGAACCTTTATAGTTTTATTGTGCTTCCCTTTCACTATTTCTGAGAGGCTCAGTTACATATTCCTTTTCAATCCCATAGCCACCATAAAGTATGGAGTTTATAGTGGCTATGGAATTGGAAAGAAGGATTTCAAGGTGACTTAGAAAGTGTAAATCTTCCACTTCTGATTGGTATTTTCCCAAAACTCTTGCTCTTTTAATAGCTACGGCCTCACAGTCTATAAATAAGTGATGAGAGGTTTCCTCACCCTCCATACAGTATCTACAGGTCATGTTATCCGTGAGATCAAGCTTCCTAAGATAAGTGTGCCATGCCCCATAAGGAAGCTCGTTAGAAGTCTTAGTCTATTTTCGCATAGAGTTATGCATGCTCTGGATCTCTTACTGTCATAGTTCCTGAGAATCTCTTTTGTTTCTTTCTAGAGTTTCAATCTACTGGCTTCTTAACCTCTTCTGAGTTTCATCTTGAAATAGTTTTCTCCAAGTCGACAGAATGGTTCTGGTCCTACGAATGGGGTGAATACCCCCTTATCATTTAGGTTATATTGTGCAACATTTCACAGAATAATTACAGATATTTGAAAAAATGAAAGGAGTTCAGTTAGTTGAAGATGATATATTAATTTGAGCTGAATAAGAAAAAAGTTTAAAATAGTTAAGGAAGTATTAAAAAATTCACAATTAAATAAATAGCCTATTAATAAAAACTGTTAAAGAAATTACTTTTCTTGATAATAAGATGAAAATAAATTTAAAGCTATTACTTGCCAGTTAAGATAAAAAGTTTTTATTTGGTTTTAGGGATGGGTGAGTAAAAAATTTATGCAATGTTTAGCACCATTTTGTAGTTTTTATACTTCAAAAAGAAATTGTTTCCCTACATTTTTTTTAATGATCACACAAGTTCTAAATCACACAAGGCCAGCTGATCCACCACCTTTTACATTGAACAACTGTATGAATATAATCACTGTATTTAGTTCCAAAGCTTACAAAATATTACTTCTGATAATTAAAAGTTATATTAAATTTTTACCATTAAAAATTACAACAATATAAATAAGTTACTGTGCTTTTCACAACAAATGAATTCGGGTATAAACTAGACTCTCGACCATCTGCCCTAATGGCAGTCAGCCATGCCGGATGTTGTGGGTAAATTTCTTCCTTTACAACCTACATCCAAATGTGTAATAAACAAACATCAGTAGCTTTTCATAACATTGTTAAACTTGTATGTTTAACTTTGATCAAAGACAATTTGAGCTATTTATGAAAGCCTTAAATAAATTATTTATTTAAAAAATGTAACAAAGATTACATACACTGTATCGAGCAACATATGTCTTGTATTTGTCACTCATATATAACAAACCGTTAAACAGGACAACCGATCGCATTAGATATCTTGTATAAATAGAGCCGTAATTTTCTTGTACAGACGTGAGAAAAGTAGCGCATGTTCCTCACACAGCTACACTGATCTCTTTGTTAATAAAGTAGTTCCAATGGCAAGCACTTGCAATTACTTGGGATAGAAAAACTAGACAGAAAATGTGTACTGTAGGTATAGGCATTTATTTCATATGCTCTTATGATTGGAAAGTATTGTAAATAAACGCCAGCCCCGGCTGAATTGACAAGAGCCAGATAGTCATGGGTCTACTAATGTATTTGTAGTTGTAAGTCACTGGGTTAAATCAGTCCTATAAGGACATGTTTCCACAAAAGAATAAAATACAAACAATAATATTTCTTCTTAATAATTATGATGAGTAAAAAATATTTTGAAATAAATTTAAATTTAAATATAGTGTACATATAATTGTTCTGATAAAAAGTATTACAACTAAAATTTAATCTGCCATTATCCCATACTCTAAACAGTAAGAAATTGCTAAATCATATTATAATTTCAAATACTGTTCCGTATGTAGAATACAATTCAAATGTTACATATCATAACTATACATGTTCAGGAATCAACTTTCCAATGAATTGTATCGTTTCCTGGCATGTCTTTAATTTATGTCAATAGGTAAAGACTCAAAACTACCGAAACAAAAGTAAATTTTATAGTAATTAGACAAAATATTAATGACTATAGTATTGTGTAAAAAAATATTTGTTTTTTCCTCTTGTCTATTTTTATGGAAAAGTTAATAAAGTCGAATCTGTCTAATTAGAACTTATGTAATTCGAAATCGTGGATAATTCGAACTTTTACCACGGTCCCTTGACATTATTATATACATAATGTAGAAAAATCGTTTGTAAATCGAACATTTGTTAGATAATTCGAAGTTAAAACCAACAAAATTTGTTAAGAAAATTATTAAAATCAGTCCATAATATAGTCAGAGTAACATTGTTAAGCAATCAGTGTTACTTTTAAATCATCTCCGATCCATGCCGGCAAATGAACAGAAATTGAAAAATACAAGGGCATCCTCTCTCTCCACGGTTATCTGCAGTTGACAAGTGCTACACAGTGGGTGTGTGTACATCTAGGCTGTACTGTTTGTAGAATCTCTCTCTCCCTCGTAGGGACCTGTCAGTTGGTTTGCTACACTGTTGCTGAACGCTGTGTCTTTTTTACAAGTTAATGTTGTGAGTCAGTGTTTCATTTTTTGTTCTACTCTGTTTTCTGCCATGTCCATATCAAAACGAGCGTACAAAACATTAACTTTAGTGGGTAAAGTCACCGTTATCCGTGAAGTGATAAAGGGCGTTATTAAAAATTCGCAGGTAACAAAAGATTTTTTAACACCACTGAATATGTTATCTAGGTATTTAAAACATAAGGAAAAAATTATGAATAGTGTATCAAACAAAAATGGAAAGGACTGAAAAAGAGCAAGAGGACTGGAAAATCCTGATGTTGACGAATGCATGCGTAAATGGTTTAAACAAGTGTGAGATAAAAAAATTCCACTTGTGAAAGTGGATTAATTGTTTGCACTAAAGCTGAGGAATATGCCGTATTTTTTAAATAAATATAATTGTAAAACTATTGCACTGTAGATTATTTAAAAATGATGATTTCATGTGTTTGACTGGAAATAAATTTATATTGTAAGAAAATTGTATTTTGTAAATTTTGTTACCTGAGCACCTAACTTTTCTAATTAGAATTTTTGGTTAATTTGAATTATTTTCGGTGCCTTAAACTTCGAATTAAACAAGTTCCACTTTATTATGATCTTGTTCTTCGGTGTTCGACCTCGTCAATATTGTCTGCATGTTGAGTACAGCCGACGTTTCGGGCACTTTACAGATGTCCATTCTCAATTTAATCCATTTGACATTTGTTAAGCCTTGAGAATGGACATCTGTAAAGTGCCCGAAACGTCTGTGGAAGTCTATCGTTCAAAATCAAGTTCCACTTTATTCTAATATTAGGAAAACAAATAAATGGTTCAAAACAATTGCAAAAACTTACTCACTCATCTATACTCATAACCAAATAAAAAGAAACCATAATCAATTGTCAACAAAAATATCACTTCGATAGTTGTTAAATTAAAAGTGTAAATAATCTATGGAAGTCGTCTTTGAAAAGAAAATTTACTTATTTACATAAGAACCCAAATTTGTTTTGCTTGTGTCTTCAGTGTAAATCACATTTGATTAAATAGTTTTTAATGATGGTGGTTAAGGTTGAATTTTTCATGAAAATTATTCTTGAACAAACATTTTTATTTCCACAATGTGTATTTAAACTATAATTGTAAAATGGGTTACTGTCCTTTTTTGGTATTATTAGGAACAAGTTGAACATACGAAAATTATTTGTTAGAATAATAATATATAGTTTAAGAACGTAAGTAGACCAGAAAGTCTAATTATGTGAATAGACAGCACAAAGTGAAATAAATGTGTCAATGATAAATGTGCCTGCTGGTCTACTTTATATTAGATGCAAAAATGACAGAGTTGAGATGGGATGTGGAAAGGTTTTAAAATAACCATGGATATGGTTTAGGCATAATTAAGTTTCAAAATAAATAACTCTTGGATTAATAGATTTTCTTTTTTAGCAAGTTATATCTTTTGCCATTTATATATTTTTATTGGTGATCCCCTATTTCAAAAAAGTAAATTTAATGTTTGGTGGGCTCTTGTTCATGATCACATTATTGGCCCTTTATTCATTGCTGAAAGCACTGTAAATGAACTTTTTACCTTGACACGATGGAGCTATATACTTTTTCCCAAATCAAGGGTGTAAACTTGATTTTTCAGCAAGATGTACTCCCTCACTATGCCAATGTTGTTCATGACTTAGTCGATTAAAAATTTTCACAACATTGGATTGGAAAGCTAGACGGCCACCATATTCACCTGAAGTTACCACCAATGAACTTATTTATAGGGGTATGTTAAACGAAATGTCTTTTGTTACAGGATTTAGAACAATGAACATTTGAGACAATGAATTCAAGAAGCAGAAGCGGGAATGTTCTAGATAGAGCGGGAATGGATATTTTCAGAGCTACTCACGGGGTTCTAAATAGAAATCAGATACATAAGAAAAAAGTTATGACATGTTCTTCTATTTTAGTTTTTTTTTTTAACCCTCCAACTGGTTTGTGTACCCCAGCGGTACACAAACTTGCGTCCCATGCAGCGGTAATCACTTTTTTTTCAATTCAACATTTACCCTAGTAAAAATCATTTCTCCGTAAAATTTATATACCATTGTAAAGCTTAGGTTCCAGACATTAATAATCATACAATCAAAAGTTTATTACAGCCTCGTCAATGCCTTAGCAGGCGAAACCATTGGTCGGATAGACTAATAAAAAGTGGATATTACAAAATAAAAAATTGTGTGTTATTATCTTTAAACATGGAATTCCACCAAGAACCATCGGTCTCAACAGTAATGAAAATCAAAAGTTTATAAAATGTTATTAAATAATATTGAATTAATTGGTAATATTTCTGTATTTCGTAACACAGCAACATTTGTGGCAGTAAAAAAAAAGAAAGAAAAAAAAGTCATTCTTTGTCTAATTTACATAAGTTGATATTTCTTATTTTTTAATCATAAAAACTGATTTTTCAACATGCATATTATTATAAATTGATTAATTTTTTTTGATCAACAACTACATTATAAATCTTTTGTATATCTTGAATTTTTTTTTTTATAAATTGTTGTATGGCTTATATAGGGTTTTTGTGGCATTTTTACTTGGGCACTATTTTCTTGATTCCTGATATACTAACTCCAAAATTTGTAATATCTAAATTTTTTGTCATTAAATTCATAAATTCTATGGACCTTTTTGAGAAAAATGATATATAACAAGTTGCGTTTTGCATAAAATTACTATTTTTTGTGAATTTATCAAAATAGGCCCAACTTTTTAGCTTTTTTGAATGAAAATTTTATAAATTGATATTTGTTTTTATCAACATTTATTCACAAATATATTACAAAATTTTGTATATCTAGAAAATTTTTTTATTTAATTTGTTATATTGTTTATATATGCTTTTCTGTGGCATTTTCACATTTTTTTTTTTTTTTTCATTTTACAGATAAATTCTATCCATCTTTCTGAGAAAAATGATATATAATGAGTTGTGTTTTACATAATATTTATTTTTTATGAATTTTAAAGAAACGATTGAAACAGGAGCATAATGGCAGATTTTATAGTAGCCAGTTGTAGGGTTACAATGTATACTTTTGTAAATATATTTATTCAAAAATCCCACTATGACTTTATGGACACACTGTATTGCTATGTGGTTGATGTGAAAACTCAATGTGCATGCGTGGAACAGCAAAGGCTGTGCCGCAACAGTGTGGTTGCATAAACCGTATTTAATTTATGACACCCACGTCGTATATAATAAATTTATCATGCAATAGTCTTGCAATACAGGCATACATAATCTTGTATTATATAGACACACAACTACTGTTTCATGCCTTCAATTCCAATCATTAGCAAGTATATATCTTGTTACATTTGTACACAATAATTAGTACATTTCTTGTTAAAATAATTTAAACTACACATAAATGTAGTTAGAGATTGTTTTTAATAATTCAGTTTCAAGATCCTATCTTTAAAACTTCTAGAATTTTATGTTAGGCTTACCTGGTCCAGTGGTAATAGACACAGTACTAGACATGGGACCATGGCCTTTACTATTCCGTGCTTGTACTTTGAAGTAGTAAGTGGTGCTTGGAGTTAAACCTTTAACAACTGTCGTCATTTTATCACCCATAACATTTTCCACTACCCAGTCTCTATCACGATTGGACAGATCAGTTGTGTATGAGACAACATACCCTAGAATCAAAGTAGCATAGATATTTTAAATTTAAAATCACAAATATAAGCTTAACTTCATCAATTTTCATTATACTCTCAAATAAAAACTTGTAGCAAGTTTGAATGTTGCTAAAAAAAGTTTTCATGTTGGAAGTGACAGTATTAATTTTTTCCATTATCGATAATTTTTTATCTTTTTTCAATACTTTTTTTAAATTTATATAAAAAAAAAAAAAAAAAAAAACAAAAAAAAAATATATATATTATCCAAAACCCAACATCTTTATGTCATTCCCTACCCTAGGAATAATCTAATAGCATCAGGTTTGGAAGAAAACAAAAGTCGGTTAAGAGAGAACTGGTAGAGAGGGATCTAACTCAAGACTACATCAACAATCCATATACAGAGTGATTCAAAAATGCAAGAAAATACTTCAGGAACACTGATTCTACGACTAAAAAGAAGAAAAATTTTCAATATAAACATACGTCTGAAAAAGTTATCGAGCTAAGGTTATAAAAATATTTCACATTGAGTTCTGTTTCAAGAGTGAAATAGTTATACTGCAATTCTTGGGATACAAATTTGAGGGTGTTATATGTTTCTTACATGGAAAATACAATAAAATACATCCCAGAACTGTATCTTCAGTAATTAATTATCGGGATACAAATTTGATGGTTTTATGTTTTTTATCTGGAAAATTGAATAAAATACATCCCAGAACTGTATATCCACTAATTTATAAAAAAAAAACTAGTGCACATTTTTAAGTAGAGTTGAAAAACACATTTTTGTAGGTTTGGCATAAAATAATTTTGTTAATGGCTAATAAAAGCATAAAACAAACAACAATTTGTAGAAAATTTAATTCTGAAAAAAATTAATGTAAATAAAATCAATAAAAAACAAATACAAAGAAATTCAACTATTATTCAAAACAAAACGGACAAAATGTGGCAGAAACATTTCACTGTAACAATTTTAAACAGATCATTAATCTTCTTCATAATGATATTTCTTTCTTTATAAGCAATAATATTTCTTTAGATGCATTTGTTTTCTACTGACTTTATCTACTAAGTTTGCATTGTTATAATGTTTCAAGTCAATTTAACTAATAATTTATGATTTAAGCTTTCCTTTAAAAATTCTATTTTATAAGAAGCTTAAATTTGGCTCCAGGGATGAAAATTATTTTAAAACACATTTTTGAAAAGAAATATCTAACAAACTGGTACTTTTTTAAAAAATCCAATAGTAAAATTTATTTTCTATCAGTAGGCTACAGATAATATAATACTATTTATTGTCATTCAGAATTTTTAAAGACACTTCCAATTTGATAGATTCATAGAACCACACTTTCCAAAATAGTTACTAGAATTTTTTTCTAAATTCTAAGAGGATATTTAAAATATTTTTATTTACGGTGGTATTTAATAAAATTTAAATAGGTTACCTGTAATTTGACCATTGGGTTGCTTTGGTGGCTGCCAGTTCAGATTGACCAATGAAGGGTTTCTATCAACAGGCACAACTGTAAGATCTCTAGGTGAAGAAGAAGGAGAAGCTTCGTAAGTAGTGTTTGAAACCAACATACTCCAAGGACTTTCCCTACGTCCCTAAGGAGGACAAATATATAAAAAATTACAATAAATTACTAATGATAGTTCAATGAGTCTGACACAGGTCCTTGAGCCACCAACTATAATGCAAAACCTTAATAGTTTTAAATGATTGTAGTAAGTTGATTTATTTAGGTTAATAATACAAATTTAAAATTAAAGCCTCGAGTATGGTTGTAAAATTGCTGGGAACAAACTTGGCTCTAGTGTTAGGCTTAAAAATCCTGTGGAATGTGCATTTTTCTGTGAGTGTATAAATGTGTTTGTGTCCAGTATATGTGAACGTAATGTTTTAACCAAATTTGGTGGAAATTGTACAAAAGTTGTGACCGTTAGAGAAGCTACAGAGAGAGAGAGAGAGAGAGAGACACACATTTACATATAGTTGAATTATTCCGCTAGTCATAGGAATTTCCTTTTCTCATTAAGTTTTACCTTGAATTATTCTTCTTGTTTAAAGGCAAAAACCTCTCTGTTATCATTACAGAGATAACAAAGATATCTCTGTTATAAAAAAAACGAAGAGAGGAACATAAAATAAAAGACTCCTAGGTCGGAAAAGAACAAGAGTTGGTCAAAAGAGACCTGATAGGAAAGCCTAAAGAGAAACCCAAGACTACACGTAAAAATATATAGAGTCAGCTAGGATTGTCATGTCAGTACTCACTATAGTGATGCCTTGAGGGCTTTGACCTTGAATTGATCTAGTAAATTTAACATTTGGAGTCAAAGTTGAGTCACATATGAGCGCAACTATAAAACTGTACAATGTCCATGGAGTGATTTTCCATTTGATCTATAGGCATACAAGTTATTTTGCCCCATAACAAGAGTCCATAGTGGAATGGTCTATAATACAAAATGAGGGTTCACATGTAGATAAATTAAGTTCACCTTCAAATAACCCCTGTATTTGGTCAAAAAGTCAAGATCAACTTCACCATCAGGTTAAGTTTTGCTGGTTATAGGAAAGTTATAGATCTATATATCTTAAGTTAAAAATTATGACTGTGATAAATTTATATATATATATATTTGATTTGCTGACTTCTATTAAACAAAATCAATTTGATATTAAATACAGGTCACAAGTTCATACATACGATACTAGAAATAGTCACATTATAGAGGTTTCATATAGTAGATTAAGTGTGACATAAAAAAATAGTGTTTTTATTAAATTACTTTTGGAATTTAAAAACATCTGATGTATGACATCAATGAATTCCTTAGTACAAATATTGTGATTGATGCTGAATTAAATGTAGTGCCTTTGTAAGACATTAAGTTAAATTTCACCTTTGTTTATTAATATTACATTGTATGTTTTGTTAATAACAATAAAGATATAATAATAATAAAGTGCCCATTTGTATGGCATTACAACTTTTGCCTGAATCATTTTTTTCAAATATTCATAACTATAGAGTATGAATTAAAGAGTTGTTGATGTGACCTTGAAATTACGTCTAGTTACTTCACTCTATAAAATGGGTACATAGTAAAAATTCTGTTCTTTTCATTTCTAGTGTCGTAAATGAGGGTTTCCATTAATATAAATAAAGTTGACCTTCAAAATATCTCTATATTATGAACAATAAAAACAAAAAAAATTACCTGAATATATCCGTCAATGACTTACTATCAATTATTCCTCTTATTAATTCATTGACGCATTTCAGGATGTCATCCCATCATCAAAAATCACAAATATGTTCATCGATACTTCACATTAAAACAACACAAGCATATCAAAAAGAAATAAATTCATAAATTAAAACTTTAAAATGAATACTGAAGGCCCTAAAAACATGTGCATTATTTAGCAGAACTTCTGTTATCAGATGAAATTTGATCATTAGAGTTGTGGTGATAATTGATTGCTGGTAGTTGTTTTGAAATGAAATCTGTTCATTGAGTATTAAAACTGGTGTTAATATGAAAGTTTTATCAATTTCATACTCATATAAAGCATCCATAATGTGTCCTTTCTTACATATATGTAAAACAATGTGAAATTACTATTGAAATTAAAATAAGAATGCTTGAAGTCCATTGAATGTTCAACATATTTAGTTAGATCTTAAATTTACATTTTTTATATGTTTGCAGATGTTACTTAAATCTATCTTTAAAAAAATTTCACGTTTGTCCTATATAAGCTATCACAATCACCGGAGTTCAATATATTCCAGTTTGTTGATCTTTAGGGATTTTATGTTGTTTACTATTTATTATTTTTTTAAATTATTAGTAGTTCTACGTGTAATTAATATATTATGCTTAATGAAAATATTCTTTAAAATATTATCCATTATTTAAGTAAATTCAACACCAATATACCTCTTATTCTCTTTCTCGTTTATAATTGCTAATTTATGTTTTTTAATCAAAGATTCTATCATTGAACATTTGCTTGAGCAATGAATTCAATGGTGTTTAATTAATCTAAAAAAAAATTTGGTTGTTAAGAGGGACATAAAGAAGAATGGGCCCTTAAATTAGGTCCCAAGATCAAGGTCACTATCAAGTGTCAATTTTTGTGCCCTTCAATTTTTGTCTAAAATTTTTTCCCTAAAACCACATCCTTTCAAGGTATTCTACTCTGCCCCATTACCACTCTATATATGAGTTACCACTTTATATACACACGTGTGTGTGTGTGTGTGTGTTTTATAATTTGCATTTTTTATTTATTTCTATACTTAAAAGCATGATTTCTTATTTAATATATACCTCATATGTTGGGGTCACTGTAATGGAACATGAATGAAATGAAATAGAAAATAAAAGTAAAATCGTATGTAAATCATTGAAATTCAATACAAAATTAATAAAGCTTACCTTGACTACTTTAACTGTAAACTCATACTGTGTATTAGGCTTCAAGTCATCTATCATATAGTTGAGATCAGAAGAATTATAGTATTTGTATCGTGGATTGGATACCAAGTGATGACACGAAGCATAGCGTACTTCATAATATCTGTTATCTGTTACCAGCTGGAACAGTTTATTTTAAAAAACATGTTTTTACTATATATAGCTCATTAACACTTTGAAGGCTAATCTATGCTTAGTCATGAAAACCTGGCTATTTTTATATTATATGATACATTCTAAGTTATGTAATATCATCTGAAAGAGTAAAAAAACAGATTATTATGGTGTATACCAGTCATGTCAAAGATATGGCCCGCGGGCCGTATCAATACGGCCCGCGATCGCAATGTGTCACAGAAAGAAGAATCATTGTTTTTAGAGCTTTTAGACTTCACTCAATTCCTCTACGGAAGTTTTAAAATACACACACTACATTTATAAGTAATTTCAAGGGCAGCGGCCCTTGACCTAACCTAACCTTCCTTATCGATATAAAAGGAGTGCGTTGGCGCGACGTGAGTCAGTTAAGTAGAGTAATCGAAGCGATACGGCCGGAGAAGGATTTTAGTTGTAGTGATTGTGAAGTCTGGTGATTGTGAAGGTATTTTGCATTTGATTGTGTCGTGCACGTGCGATATCCATAATTATTGTGTCGAGTTCCATAATTGTTACGATTTTGGCATAATGTCACAAAAACGTAAAGTTGATAGTGAGTGCAGAGTTTTTCAGTCTAAATGGGAAATTGCATATTTTTCACAGAATGGAAAGTTAAACCACTGTGGTTTGATTTGCAATCAAACAGTTGCTGTTTGTAAGGAGTTTAACTTGAAGAGACACTATGATACTAAATCATAAATCAAATTACACTGAAAAAATAAGAATGGACACATTGTCATCTTTAAAATCTAAACTTCAAGGTCAACAATCGATGTTTACTAAAGCTAATACTGAGAGCTAAGATGCCCTAAAATCAAGTTTTATTATTGCATTAGAAATCGTGAAGAGATCAAAACCTTTCACTGATGGTGATTTTATTAAAGACTGTATGTTGAAAGTTGCTGATGTTTCATTTCCATTTCAAAAGTCAATAATTCAAAATATTTCGCTGTCAAGAAACACTGTTGCTTCAAGAATAAATGATTTATCTCAAAATTTGATTCTTCAACTGAAGGAGAAAATTAAGGAATTTACAAACTTTTCACTGGCTGTTGACGAGAGCACCGATACTGTTGATACAGCTCAACTTGCTGTTTTTATACGAGGTATTAACAGTAACTTTGAAATAACTGAAGAACTATTAAAGTGCATTCAATTGACAGGTACAACAACAGCAAATGATATTTATTCTGCAATTGAGTATTTGATAGCAGAATATGAACTCGATGGAATATACTTAGCAGCACAACTACGGATGGCGCTCCTGCCATGGCTGGCAAACATTCGGGCGCCGTAACTAAATTAAAACAGAAAACTTCAGGGAATTTTGTGAGATTTCACTGTATAATTCATCAGGAATCATTGGCATCCAAACATTTAAAAATGGACCATGTCATGCATCCTATAATTAAAATAGTAAATTTTATAAGGAGCAGAGGACTAAACCACCGACAGTTCAGGCAGTTTTTACAAGATTTGGATGAAAACTTTTCTGATGTCCCTTATTTCATCGAAGTTTGTTGGCTTAGTCGAGGAGTAGTTTAAGAAAGATTTTTTGCATTACGTGACCCTATTCAAGCTTTCATGTTAGAAAAAGGCAACCCAATTGATTATGACAATTACTGGTGGGTTGATTGTGCCTTTTTGGTAGATATGAATAAACACTTGACTGATCTGAATGTAAAGTTACAGGGTAAAAATCTGATTGTCACTCAAATGTATTCATGTATTCAAGCCTTCGAAACAAAGTTGAGACTGTGGTAAAATCAGGTAAAAAATCAAACTTTGGATCGTTTCCCTCATTTAAAATCATTTGGCACAGTGAACCAAAAAAAATTGGATCAATATTCTCAACTTCTGCAAAATCTGATCACGGAATTCAACAATCGTTTTGAAGACTTCCACAAAATGAATGAAATGGAATTCCCAATTTTCAACAATCCATTCGATTTTGAAGCTTCACAGGCACCAGTTCATTTGCAAATGGAGTTCATAGATCTTCAATCGGACAGTATTTTGAAAGAAAAATTTAAAGAGGTTAACGCTCTTACATTTTATACACAATATTTCAAGAGTTTGGAAAACTACCCGGAATTAAAAAAGCATGCAGCACGCATTCTGTGCATGTTTGGTAGCACCTATTTATGTGAGCAGATGTTTTCCGTCATGAAAATAAATAAGAACAAACATTGCACAAGACTTACGAATGAACATCTCCAATCAATTCTTAAAATAATTACAACAAATATGATACCTGACATCAATGAGCTTGTCAAAAACAAGAGAAGTCAGGTATCTGGATCCTCGAGCTTTAAATACTTACCCTCTTTTATAACTTTGATATGATTTTTAACAACCGTATATTATACTATAAAATTAAATAAATAAAATGTTATAATAATTCAGTACATTTTTTTTTATTTGAATCTGGACTGCCTACACATTCTAAATTTAATATATGTCCCTCTGAAAAATTGAGTTTGACACCTCTGGTGTATACAGTTATTTTATTTATAAGCAAACTATGAAGTCTTTAAATAAAGTAAAAACTGAAGAAAATCAAAATTGTGATACTATAAATAGTTAGCTTCAGTATGGTAAAGTTTGAAAAAATCAGGTAAACTGAATGCTACTGAACACTCAAGACACCACCAGGTTATTTCAATCCTTCCAACTTTCCGAGTTGTTGTTTTATCTTTTCATTGCAGACATTCATTGAAACATATTCTTTGAGCTGTGCTTCATTTTTTTTCTGTCGAAAAAACTTTTTTTCTTTTTTTTTAAAGTAATATTTAAACCATTATTTTTGGATATAAAAGTATATGATTTGTTAATAAACAAATTTTTAACTACATTTTAATCATTGAAATAAATATCAAATATCAAGATTCACGTATTGCTTGATGCAAGCGAATATAATATGAGTAGTTTTAATTCTATTAAATATAAAGATTTTTATAGTAATAATAAGTAATTTAAAAAGTATTTCCTGTAAATAATACCTGAATTATATTAATATAATAGATTTAACCTTACATAACCTGTCTTATATGAAGACAAGAAATGTAAGGTTAAATTCTATTATATTTATTTTGGGTCTTTTCTGTTAGTCTCCATCACATGTTTTGCGACTAGCATCGAATATAGATCTGTGCATGTGTATTACAACTTTTTTTGAAGAATTTCACTTTTCCGTTGGCTATAATTGATAAATGGTATTTGTATTGTTTACACTGATGACCGACGGTACTTGATAGAATTCCATATTTTAACAAATAAAACACAATTTTTCTTTTGTAAAATTGTGTTTTATTTGTTTAAATAAATGGTATTTGTTTAATATGAAATAAATATAAAAGATATTAACCTTATCTAACTTTTCCTTTTTGACAAAGTAAGGTTAGGTTAATCCTGTTATATTAAGATAATTCAACTACTATTTACATGAAATATTGTTTTAACAATAGTACAATCACTGGAAAAATAATAGTTTATTACAAACTAAATTACCCTTATGACGTTCAATATGGATGCAACCTTGCTTCAGTCGCAAAATTCATAGTGGGGACTAACGGGAAAATCCTTTATTTCACTTTAATCAAACATGTCTTACCAATCACAGCCATCATAATATTCCTATTACATAACAAAGTAAACTTCTTGCCACAAGTTATATTATGTATGTGTAATTAGTCTTATCAATAATGATTTTATTGTGTATATCTAGATGCTCATCATCTGTAATTACTTTAGTCACAGCAATTCTATAGACTTTCATATAAGCTATTTTGGTACTTTTCGTTCTCAAATTTATAGTGAAAACATGATCTAATATATTATTTATCTTTTTCAATGTATGGTTTGTACTAAATGAATTTCACAAAATTTTGTTTATGATTGGTAGGCTATTATGACAATATGGATAATTAGACCTGTTATGAATAATTTCAGCAAACAACTCTATCTTGTTTTTAAAAGATACAATGACAGTAATTTTAATATAAATTGATTGCAATACTAGACTGGCATTTCCCGGTTTATAACACTGGTTAAATTTTACAACAATAGTCGGAAGAAGCGGTAAGGATAAGCAGAATGAGTTAACCAACTTGAAGTCTGTTAATAAAATTTGTAATTTCAAACTGAGCTTTCATTTATTTTAATGATGTTATCAAAACAGTTTACCTGACTCTGAGAAAGTGTGGTATCAGTCCAATAGACAACAACAGTGCTTGAAGACAATACAATAGCTTTCAGACCTACAGGTGGAATTAGAGGAGAAGAAAGTTCTGGTGGCATGTCTTCTCTAGTACGCACAATTTCATATTTTGGAGGTCCATCTCCCAAATCGTTGTTTGCCCTCAAACTGATCACATACTCAGAATTTGCCTCTGAAAAATATAAATTTGATTATTTTTTAATCTAAATTCACTTATAACATCATGTTTCGTCTATAGAAAGTTTTTCTCTCTCGATTTATCAATTAAACCTGACTTAATTAATTCTCATAATTTTTTTCTCCCAGAAAAGTCTTTATTACCAAGAAAACCGCCTTTTGTCCGATCGACACAAACTTGCCTGCAACGTTAATGATCTGAACTTGTGGCTAGCTGCTTCTTTCTTATGTCTGAACATGAAATTTTGTATAAAATGTCCTTTTTCTAAAAATTGTTTAAAACTTTTTTCACAGTAATGTTTTAGGGAAACTAATTTCAGATTTGAATTCGATGAATTATTTGCGATTTTTTGAAATGTCATTTATTATTGTACTTAGTCTGGTTCAACCACTAATTTAGTTTGAAAATTTCACTATTGTTCCGTTATGTCACTTCTCAAACCTTTGTTTATTTTATTATTTTTGTTGTGTGATATGTTACCCTCACTTATATTAATTAAAAATTAAACTTTTGAAAATTTAACATTTTTATATTTACTTATTATCTTAAAATTTACTAAAAATCTGCTCTTTTGCACATTATTACTGATTGTGGTAATAATTATTTTATACACATAAACAATAAATGTTTGGTAAAGTCAACCAATCAATTCATAGCGATGCATCAATTCTAATTGAGTGCTAAATCTCTCAAAACCGTCAACAAGTGCAGTAAAACGAAACTTTTTGCTCTTAATGAAATATTTCATTGTCCTGGCCAGAAGTTCCGTTGCACAGAGCACTGTACTTTGAATTACTAAGGCAACCCCCACATCATTAATATAGTACTCCAATAAAGGCCAGATTCTGTAGTAACTGGAGGATAGCACATTAAAGTGTACTTCAGAAGATGGCTGGTAGAAGAGTAGACATCCACGGATGAAGAAACACACCAATAGATGGAAATGAAGAGTAAATCTTATAATGTTGGAGACAACGTTCAGAAAGCACCAGTGCTGTTAGGAATAATTTAGATGTAATATTCAATATTGTTAGAAGTAAGTAAGGTGTAAGATTAAATTTGTTAAAATAGTGATTAGGGAAGAAATAGATTTATAGTTTAAGAATGTAAGTAGGCCAGGTCTAGTTATGTGAAATGGTACCACAAAGTGAGAAGTTATGCAAATTTTGACTAGACCTGCTCGTCTAGTAAATATTTAATGAAAAAATGACTAGGTTGAAAAGGGGAGGTGTAAAGGTTTTAAATAACCAGGGAGGACAAAGAAAAGGGCTTTTCTGGGAGATCAGCCAAGTGGGACGGTCTCTCATGTGGAAAGGTTTTTGTGCAGCGACAAAGGGGACAACAGTGGAAGGTGTCGGCACAGGAAAGAACGGGTGAATTGGAATTTGAGAGGTCAGTCTAGAGTTGGCCAACTCTGGAGAAGAAGAAAGGTAAGGAGGCCATTTTGTAAATGAGGGGTAAACACTCATTTTTTTGAGTTTTGTTTTGAGGGCAAATTCTAGAAAGACAAATATTCTAAACTTGGTGAGCAACAGATTCTTTTTGGAAATAAGACTGTGGTTGATAGCTATGGGTTTTTATGAAATAACTTATGCTCACCTATGTCATTTAGTATCTCTTGTTTTAGCTGATATTACCAAACGATTTTGAAAAACACATTACAGTACGTACTGTAAAAACAAACCAGAAATGTATTTGAGGAAATTACTGTACAACACGTATTACTTGACTCATAACCTATAAAAATTAAAAGAAATCCGTTATTTTCTTTTGCTTTTTCTGATTAAGAGTGTTTTTGAAAGCATAGTCACGCCATTTTCTCATAAACATCACTCGACAACTGTTGCAGCGACTTTGGACCGATTCACCTTTATCTAGACGCTCTAGGATACTGAGTTTTTGTTCAATTGTCACAAACGTATGTTTACGTTTTTCAGTCATTTTAGAAAACATTTTTCTTAAAGCTACCTCGCACACGTACAACTTACACTTACTCACAACGTTCACTCCCGAAAACAGTCCTACATACTAAACAGCAAAAAATATTCACACACGAAATTACAGATCAATCAATCTCACTGTACAGTACGTACTAAATATAACCAAACCATTTGTCACAGTGCGATCGAACAATTACAAGCTCGCCCGTAAACTATATGACATACAGCAAATAGTTTACTTTACAGTACTTCTACGGCCGGAGTAGACTAAACATTCAAGATAAAAGATAAACGTGACGTGACATTCAAGGCGACGTGACGGATATGACTCACCCTCCTAGGACCGGCCGATCCAACCGAAGCCGAACTAGAGGGCGTCTACTGTACTACATGTTAGAAAGGAAAAATTTGAGAAAATATTTGAAATATCTGGAAGAAGATATTTGTTATAATACTCACTTTCTAAATAAGTTCATGACTGTAACCATCTAGAGAATGTAGTTATTTACAACTATTAGATATTGATAATCCAGTTAGAAAATGTGTTATTTGTAATTCATGGAGAGTAATGTAATACACATGTATATGTACTAGCACATTCTAACACATATACTTACACAGACATTAAATAAAAACAATGATACTATACATACAAACATCTTTATCTAAAAAAAGAAGAAAGTAACTGACAGCCCAACTTGATATTTAACAGACAAGATTGACGAACTGTTCAACATCATCCTTTGTTAACAGCAATAATCATCTAAAAACTGTTATATTTCTTGATACTATGATACACCTTTATGTCATGTGGAACATAATTTAAACAAATTTTAGTGTGATAAACATGAAGGAACACGAAAAAAACCCCGTCTTAAATGGTCACGGTACTTCTTTATCTAATTTTAATGTCAGTTTAATTATATAATTATCGTTACTTGTTTTAAATTTACCACTTTTATTATAAAATAGTCTAACTATCTTAAAATTGTAAAGTATCTTAATGGTAAAATATTAAGTTCTCTAAATAATAGTTACAACTGTTCTGATCTATGTTTGTTCATTAAACATCTTATCAAGCATTTTTGTAAAATAAGAACTGGTTTAATTGTGTCATAATAAGTACAATCTCAGCACTCAATACCATATTATATTTTAGACTGCAATACATTTTCCTGAGCATCCGAATGGAGCATAAATAATTTTAAAAATAAAATTTTCTCATATAAAACTGGTTTCCAAATGTAATTTTCAGTTTATCAAGGTTAACACCACAATACTTTGTTGAATCTACTTGCTGGAATATTTCAAAAGTGATATTAACATGTTATTACTTCTTAGTTAAAAAAATATATACTTTCTTTCATATCTAAGTACATATTATATTTCTTGTTAACCCAGTACTTTATAAGAGTCGGTTGAGAGCCACATCACAGATTAGTGTGAATCTTTGGCCTACTATGCATTCTAAATTTCATATTTATGTTATTCATTCCAATGTTATTTCGACTTTGTGACATACTGTTGTGTAGTCTGTGTTCTCTACTTACCTTTGGAATCGTGTAAAGTTGGTGAAGCGATTTTATTTCTAGAAAATTTGGATAGAGTTTGTAGAATTTCAGGTGATTTGACATTTGTCCATGTTTCATGTGTTTACTAATTATTGAAGTTTTTTTGCCGTTTTATAGTATATTGCTTCTTTTTTTATGTCAGATGATAAAGAATTATGTGATAAGGAATTCAATTATTTTATTAACAAAATTTCAGACAACCATTTTAGCTCTCCGATTAGTAAAACTATTAGTTAAAATATGTGATACGTCAATTATCATTATGTATCTCACCTTATTCAACTTTACCTATCGCAATTTCGATTTAGAGTATCGATTAACCATTTGGACATGCACTTCGATGAATTGTTCAAAAGTGACATTTATGGTTTTTTAATAAGTTTTTACAATCTCCACGTGGAGTGAAATGTGTTTTGTATTGTAACTGTGTATTAAAGTTTGTATGTTTCTACACCCTGAAGATGGTCGTATGACCGAAATCCCAATAGGGGAAGTTGAATAAGGTGACATATATAAGGATTAGTTCACGTATCACATATTTTAACTATAGGTTAGAGTTTAATGGGGCACATTGGCCATTAGATTAAATTTTGTATGGTCAGGAGACAGGTTTACCTTGCAAAGTATTGGTCCTTGGTATTACCCAATAGTAAACAAGTAAGAAAACAGACACAAAACACAAAAGTTCTGAAATATTTTGTAAACACTATTCACTTTCTCAATCAGTAGAGTATAAAAGAAGACTGAATTGTTTTAATCTGGGAGTGTTGAACCATAGATTTTTTTTATTTTTTATATAAAACTTGTTGAAAAAGGAAAAAGATTAAGGATAGGGGGTTCTCTAGAGTTTGTGATTCATTGATGAGACAGCTCCCATCTTCTTAATTCTAAGGGGTTACATTCTGAAGAGAGTGATTTTATGATTGTTGTCATGAAGCATTCATCAAAAGTGACAACGTTGTGGATTGCTGCATGTTGTGCAGTTGGTTACTCCATATCCATGATGTTCACATCATGTCTACTTTTTTGATGTGGTTTCCGGTAAAATGTTTTACTCAAATAGCACTTTAATTTGATGTACTAGTTGGTCTAAGCTTATACTAAAAATTTTCTCTGTCCTCTTTGTAAATTATTCTCACTGGAAGTGAAAAGTCACTCACTATCCAGAAAAATTGTTCCTTACATTCAGTGTGGATTGTCGGGGTTTTACTTATGTAACACATATCAAGAACAAAAATTAAGTCATTTTCAACAAGACCAACTTTCAACTTTAAACACTCTCCATTTTGTATAGGACGAACCTTTTGAGGTTGGATTTAAGATAGTGTATTCTCCTAACAGAGACTTTTTATATGATGTAAAACTCAACCTATGCTCCCATTTAAGATTTTCTTCTGACTCTCTGCGGGCTGTCCCCATAAGGTGATGAAAATTGATAGTTGCTTGAAAAGTAGATTTTAAAGTATAGTATTGATGTGCTAAGTTTTATTGATTAAACTGTAATGGTTAAAAAAATATAACAATGTTCTGATACTTTTTGGACACCTGTATATTAAAAAAGACACATATTATAAAATATTCAAGTTTGAAACATATTTAAAGCCACATATATAAACACAAATTAATTTGATAATCTAACTTTAAAAATAGTAAAATGAAAAAGATTGAAATTAATCTTGTCTAGGACATTTCCAATTTGTTTAAAGCGATATTAAAATATATTTGTAAAGTGACATTTTATCTATTAAAAATATTTACCGGTATTTAAAAAAGAACGATTATGAATTTATGTATTTGTAGCATATAAAAAATCACATTTTGCATAATATCAATATGTGTATGTATTTTTGGAAAGAAAAAAGGACAATTATGAAATTATTAATTTGTAGTATATAAGAAATTACATGTTTCATAATCTGAATACATGTATGTAGTCTAGAATGTGTGCTAGGCTAATAATTATTAAATTTAGATATTTCAGAATACCTGTAAATGATTCATTATTTTAAGTATATTTTCCTCTAGAGCTTACGATTTTTCAAATAAGAAAGTGTTTGTGCTTATAGACTGGCGCCTAAAGAATTTCAATCAACTACATAATTTAAGAATAGTAGAGTGTTACAATTCACACCACACATTCACTTTTGGCGAATCTTTCATATGCCAAACACTTCATTCGGTTGTTCAGACCCCAAATCCTACAATAGTGCCGATTTACACAACCATTTAAATGAAATGGTATATCATACGTTTCAAATAATGTACATTACCATCAATGTAACTGAGAAAGTAACATGTTTATGAATAGTTGTCTTAGGGATCCTTAGCTCCAAACTGCACCTAGCTATAGATATTTTGGGGCTTTGTACGCAAGACGAATGCATTCAATATTTTCGTCATATGTTATGAGTCGTCCAGGCGATTTTCTTATGTCAAGATTGACTGTTTCTTAAAATTGTTTATACCATTTTGTGATGCTGTTTTTATAAGGAGGTTCAGCACAACAAAAGTCCATTGCATAATCCAGAGATTTAAACTCGGCTAACCATAACACACATTGTGCTTTTTATTGAACGGTCGCCATGGCACTGTTTTGTTTTGTTTTGACAGAACTTTTATAGTATCACTTATCGCACAGCGACTGAAGGTCACACTAAGTTAACTCAAGATATCCCCAAACATTTCCCAGACAGAAACATTTATTTAATTCTTGTCTTTTTTAGAGTACAATATTTTTTTGGAATTGGTGCAACCTTTTTTGATGAACCTATATTTAATTATGTTAAGTACCACTGTAACAAGAATTACTGTAAGATATATATTTGTTATTATAACAAATAAGAGGAACTCTCTTGCATACCTAGTCCTTTGATGATAAAGTATCTCTGTTTACCATCGAGCAGTTGAGAATATACATCAGGTATACCTTTTCCCCAACCTATGATATAGCCCCGAACCATTATATTTGGATTGATCGGAGGACTCCAAGACACAGTGATGGAATCTGTACTGGGACGCACTAAAAACAAAACAAAACAAATATTTACAAAACTATTATAATTTTTAAATGTTATGTTTCATGTTTAGATCCAAAGGTTATATAGGTTACTTATTTATTTATGCTTTAGACAATTAACAAGAATTGTACAGCAATGACAATTGAGTTACGTAATAATTACATAACTTCAATAGAAACTAATGTACAAAAATATTATATAAATATAAAATTTAGTCCAATAATAATATGTCTACTACCTAATATGCAATAATAAATCATGGATTAATTTTTGGTACTCATTGCTATAAAAGAGCTGATCTAAAGGAGTACAGACGTCAAAGTAATTTTTCTTAAAGAAAAACAGAATTGCCAAGTTTCAATTTTTACAAATACGGAGATTTTTAGCAATTCAATTAATTTTTAGTTTTTTTTTTGAATCCTAATAATTATTTTACAGCAAAGTGAGTTACAGTTAATAACACATCTGAAAAGTACATAATATAGTCTATATAAGTTAGTTTTAAAATACACAAGTGTGTGCTGCTTGAATTAGTTATCACAAATTTGTCTAAAGATGCACATGTTTTAACCCTCAATCAGCCTCTTCGACACTAAAGCGTGTTGATATGCGGTGTCGGTAATCAACATAAAAACATGTTTTTTTGCAATTCAATATTTCCCCCCCCCCACCCCTAAGAATCATCCTACCCCAATGAATGTAATACCATTGTAAAGCTAATGTTCCATAGATACACAATTACACATTCAAAATACCATAAAACATTATAAACATTAATTAATTAATTGGTGAAGTTTATGTATTTCGAGGCAAACAACTAACACAACAACTTCGTAATTGTGAAACATAAATTTATGTCTAATTTTCACAAGTCCATATTTCTGTAACAAATCTACAGTAACATTGTTCTATACAACGATTCTACATCTTTCGATCTGTGCTTTCCAAATCTTTCTAACTGTTATAGATATTAATCTATAAAATATTAAAAAATCAAGAACTTTAACATATTTTTACAGCGTAAAAATTTCAACTTTGAGCCTAGTAAATATTATTTGTATCAAAATGTGTAATATATCAATGTGTAAAGGTAATGTTTCAAACTTTCATAATTATGTAACCGAAATTCTATACCAAAAGGTAAAAATTAAAGAATTCTATGAAGTTGAAGTGTTTTGGTTCTATTGGGGTACCACTTAGAAAAGAACCGTGCACCGGTTGTGTCTCGCGCAGGTAGTACTGTGGTGGGAGAAGGAGAGCCCGATTCGGGCCAGACATACCCAGCCACCACTTCATTGCGTAGGGCTTAATATTTCCTTTTTCAAACCTACTACAGCGCTAAAAAACTGTGAATGTGTATCGTTTATGTTCCTGACAACTACAACTAGTAAATTTAAATATTTTACAAAGTAAAAGATGTAAAAAGGCATTAAATTATAGGTTTTAAAAAATTCCACCGCTCCAAACCCCTCCCCGCCACCGCCCCTACGTGAATGAGTGAGCCACTCTCGAGATGACAGTTCTGTGTGTTTTGCATAATATTACTATTTTTGTTGATTATTTCAAATTAGGCATATATTTTTAGCAAATTTCCTCTTCTATTTAAAAATTATTTTGTCTAATGAAAATTTTATAAATTGATTTTTGTTTTTACCAACATTTATGCACAAATATAGTACAAATACTTATCTATATATTGAATTTTTTATTTTTTATTTTTCCCTATTATTCTTTTAGGGAAGAGGATAGTGAACTTTGAAAATGTATCCACCACAGCGAGGAGGTATCTGATCATTTGGGAAATTAGGAGGGGGGGCCAATATGGTCAATAAAAATCTTCTGAAAAGAGGAAGTAGGAATTTCTGAGGCTAAATGTCCAACACGACACAAGACACATGCTTTAACTCTCTGGGCCACTAGATCTTTCACATCCTGAGCTCAGAAGTATTTTGAAATTCAAGCAAGTCTTAGTGATTCCCTTATATGCGGAAATGCGTTAACGGTCAGGCCGGCCTGCCGAAGCCTAGTTAAAACAGTTTCAACCTTAAGAAGATGGTCATTGAAGGAACCATCTGAATAAATACAAACGTCATTGAAAAAGAGAAAATGTATTTTATAACGCCAAAAATTGTTTCTATTAAACGCGTCAAAACCAGGATAGCCTGAAAAGGAGGAAATTATACTGAAATTGTCCAAAAGGACATACAAAGGAAGTAAATTTCTTTGATTCGTAATCTAGAGGAATTTGAAGATACGCCTGG
Source organism: Aphrophora alni (assembly GCA_963513935.1). Taxonomy (NCBI): domain Eukaryota; kingdom Metazoa; phylum Arthropoda; class Insecta; order Hemiptera; family Aphrophoridae; genus Aphrophora; species Aphrophora alni. The sequence continues at coordinate 43,494,151 of OY740765.1, forward strand.
TTTAAGTCCAATAGGGAAAACCATTTGGCTTTGCCGAGGTATTTGAAGGCTGATTCTAGAGTTGGGATAGGGGTAACCTCAAGCTCTGTAAGCTTGTTTATGTGTTAGTAATTAATGACCATTTTGGTTTTGCCCCCTTTTTCGGGTACCAAAAATGCGGGGAATGCGTAAGGGGAAATAACACCTTTGGAGAGAAGGTCGTTAACATGCTCTCTTAAAGCCTGAAGTTTTTGGAGCCATATTGGTACGGTCGTGAATGGACTTTGGTGGTAGTTTTAGTGACATTAATGTGATATGTAAGGAGGTTGGTTTTTCCTAATTTTTTGATACCTTGGCCCGTTGTGAGGCTGTAAGGTTGGTAGCATTGGGTAATAGGGAAATATTTGGATCGATTGGGCGGGGGGTGATATCATCAAACAATAAGTGGAGAGGCATAAGGGAAAAGTACCAGAAGACTCTTGAAGTCATTTGTGGCCTTGGTTTTTTGTAAAAAATTACAACCGAGTAACATTTCTTAAAGGAGGTTCAGAGCAATCAAAAACCTGTAATCTCAGGGACAATTTTTCAATTTTAATATGTATTCTATGGTGAAATTTAAGTGTTTGGTTATTGACTGTAACCGCATTGACAGGGAATCTTTTTTTTTAATAGCTTAGGAGTTCGTTGGAGATTGAGAATTTTTTTGTAAGGTGAGGGGAAAATAGGATCCCATATCAATCAGGGCTGTAACTGTGAGTAGACCAACGCCAATGCTTAATGTGACCATTTTTGATATAGGAATACTTAATCTTCTAAACCTCTCTCCCTGGTTACCTGCCAGATGGTCCAAGACCCAAGCCTTTGAATGTTCTTGATGACGGTGATCGGCTCCATGAGCGCCCCGATTCAGTTTAAATTTCTTTTGTGAAATGTGGGGGAAGGGTTGTCATTACGGCGGAATGCATGAGACTGACAGTGTTGCTGTGGATGGTAGGTGTTGTAGGCTGGAGTAGGTCGATTAAGTAGATAATATTGAGGTGCAGAACATGAGGGGTGGAGGATATCCGAATGGTTTAGTTGAGTTATAAGTGGGTTGATGAGACTGTTGTCCTCATCGAGTAAAAGTGTCTGACCTGTCATTATCAGGGCTATAGTTGATGGATGATGTTGAATAAACCCTATTGTTTTGAATATCCATATTTATTGTGGGTATTAGTGACAATAATTCATTAATTGTATTGGGTCTGTATATTGTGGCAAAACGGGCTATGACCTCTGGGGACATAATCATATAACTTGAAGTGTTATAAATCGATCTCCGTCAATTCGGATTGTAGAAAGTCGGCCATATCGCGTATATTATAAACAAAATCCTCAAGGTTTTCATCCCGCCTCTGTGGACGATAGACCCATTGAGCTAGAAACTGATGGTAAGTCTGTTGTGGTATTAATGTTTTTATTACTTCCATCTTAAAGATAGAAAAAGAACTCTTAGCTAGAATTACTTGCTCAATTAGTCCTAACAAGATTCATGAGGAGGATATTTACTGGTCCTTTGGCTGATCGAATCCCGGATTTAATTTAGCTAATCTCACAATCTCATTTGGCTAATATGCGGTGATAATACAGAGGTTCTTATATCTAGCCCTGAGAGCACTGGAACTAGGTAGGTTTTGAGAGCGGTTATAAGTTCAGATATCAATAGTTTGGTGATTGATAACGTGGTAGGTTAGGAACCGAAGTGCTTAGTCGCACAATAAGATTTAAGAAGTTGCAATGCTGGAGATCAAAATCCCCCTTTCCTAAAATTGATATGTTATAAACAAAATTGCTCCAAATACAATCAAAATAAAAAATTGTCTGAGGGGATCCAAATCTCACTTAACCCATACTATTCAATTTACCATTTATGGCACATTGCCATCTATTATTACCATAATTTTAAACCATTAATTCCCCTAGCTCCAGGTTTCTACAAAATATCATGATCTACACTCTGAAATGCTTTGCTAACGTCTAGGAATAAGGACTAACACATCTTGTGATCTGAGTAGATATGTGCTACCTATTACTTATTAACTTGTTTGATTAACATACTACTCTACTCTAGTGCATACATTCTAACTGTCGCCTTACCTTTCATTGAACTTGGGACCTCTGGTACTGTACTTTCATCTAAATCATTCTCATATGTATCAATAGTTAACCAATCTGTAGACGGTCCTGTTCCATTTACATTCATTGCACATAAACGTACTTGATATGTCTGTAAAAATATTTTTAATGATTTATTTCATTCGTTATTATACAAAAAATAGCACTATATTCAACAGCAATAAGAAATAGAATGGTCTATAATATATAACATATACAAAACGATGTTTGAAAGTTTACTTTTTCATATATACATAGTATTGAGAAAGTTATGTGGAGGGTCAAACAATTGATGCCAAGTTTTTTGAGGATAAATCAATTATTTGATGTATTTGTAATGATGCCTGTCTGGAGTCTATCGTATGTGTAGTGCTTAACAGCCTAAACCCACAGACTGATTTGAATTAAATTTGATAAGTGGGGATATTTTGGCCATATCAAAAGATTTTGTTCTTAATTTTTGTGATAACTTAAAATTTAAAGGAAGAAATAACAATAAATTACAACATAGTGGTTGCCATCTCTCCAAAATTGTTGGTTCGTGGATTATCTGTAAAAAAATTAAAATCGGTCATAAGGCTATTTATTATAAAATATGTAATTTCTCAAAATCTACTCTACTGACTTTGTTAAAATGTTAGTGAAATGTGAATATTAATAACTCTAATCGCAAGTTAAAATAAATTACAGTTCAAGAATAACTAGGGAAAAATGAACATTGACCATTGTTATTAAAAGTTTGATTTTACCCCTAGAACTGGAGCATAAATTCATAAAAAATAGTAATATTATGCCAAACCGAACTTATAAGATGCATAGAATTTACATGTATAATGAAAAAAAAATTATATGTAACGGTTTTGGGGTATGTTAGGAATAAAAAAAAATGAAGTTAACATTTTACAGAAAAAAATAAATATCCACATAAAAGTGTATATTTCCTAAAGAACAATTTTTTTTAAACATTTTTTCAAGTATTACAAGAGATTTGTAATATAGTTGTGGATAAAAGTTGGTAAAAACCAAAAAGCAATTTAAAAAATTTTCATTAGCCAAAATAAATTTTTACATAAAAAATGGATATTCGCTTAAAAGTTAGGCTTATTTAGGAAAAATCACCAAAAATATTAATATTATGGAAAATACAACTTCTTTATATAATTTTTCTCAGAAAGGTGCATACAATTTACCTGTGTAATGAAAAAAAATTATATGTAAATAATTTGGAGTTATGGGTAAATAAATTACTTTTTTTGTACTAACCAACAAAAAGGTTTTGCACTCTAGGCTAGGCTAGGCCTGTTATGTAATAATAAATACACTGACAATAATAATATTCACTCAAAAAATACACTCTAGAAACACTAACACACATATTGTAATTTGTATAAACAAATTATAATAAATAAATCACACTAAATAACAAAATCTATTACATAATAGAAACACATTGAGCAACACACGCTATGATACACTCAAGATGGCAATAAAGATACAAGTAAGGCAGATCGATTTGGTTTAGAAAGGACAACTTCTAATATTCACGGCTATATAAATATCATGCCTATGAACTAGATCTTTATAACAAGTTGTAGGTTTAAATTTCTTCTTCGCAGTAGTACAAAGAACAAAAGGAATATATAAAAATAAAGATCGAAATATTCAATGTTCGTTAGGTACTCCCAAGAGCAAACCAGAGAGGAGTAAATTTTTAGAGCACTTCGTAGAATGTATATATTTCGTAACCATAAAACTTGTGATAATTTCGAATACGTAGTTCGAAAGAGAAAGAAAAATACTATAAGATATGTTCAACTTGTGGTATTTGGAAGAGAATTACCATTTACAAAAATTATATGATCCACGAGTTCACTTTTTCTTGTATTAAGCTGTTCCTTTAGGTATCACACTTACAGAAAAATGAAAAACTTTATCGAATTATTGAATTTTTATCATTCGTGAGAAGGATTTTGGGATACATGATTATGAAAGATTGAAACATTACCTTCACAATGATATATTACACATTTCTATAAAATATTATTTACTAGGGCCAAAGTTGAATTGAAAAAAAAATGTGATTTTTAGTATATAAAAACGTGTTAAAATTCATGATTTTGTTTAATTTGTATATATTAAAAACTATAAAAAAAAGAAAGATTTTAAAAGTACAGAACGTAACAGGAAGATTTGATCTATCAACAGCGTTATGGTAGATTTGTTAGACAGAAATATGGATTTGTGAAAATTAGAGGAAGAATGACGTAATTTGTGTTTCACAACTGCGCTATTTTTTTTTTACTTGTTCACAGCAAAATACACAAACTTTACCAATAAATTAAATATTATTTATAACGTTTTATGGTTTATTTTTGCATGATTATGTATCTATGGAATATTACCTTTCCAGTGGTATTTTATTTATTACGGTAGGATGATTCTAAGTGGACGAAATCTTGAATTGTAAAAAACCTGTTATCCAACGCTGCATGTCGTAAAGGGACCCAGGCTGGATCATTATGTGGTTTGAGAGTTAATTAAATAAGATTTATGCTATGGTATAATCAAAGCAAGTTATTTATATACACAATTTTTTTTTTCAAAGAAGACAATTAGTTTTGATTGGTTTTTGTGGTTTTGGGGAATGAGAAGGCCTTAACAACATGTAACAACTAAAGATGATGTATTTACTGAAACGTTGTCTTGTAAGTAATAGTGATTGTTGTGGATAATTGTGTATGTTTTTATTTCATTTCGCGACAATGAAAATAACTAATATGAGTTAAATTTACTGTTTACGTTCTAATACTCTATAAACACTAAAAATATGTTCACTTACCGAGCTCTTGTCTAAGCCTGTAATAGCATATAATCTGCGGTTACCAGCAGTTGTAACTGTATCAGCTTTTCCTTTACGGTCCTTCTTCCTATAACGCACTTTGTATCCTGTAATAAGACCATTCTGACCATCCTTTGAAGGAGGTTCCCATCGTACAATAACACTCTACAAAAAATATTTAAAAATTCAAAATTAACTAAATAATTGACACATTATACCGGGTGTCCCATGAAGAGGTCGCTATGTCGGACATATGGACACTCTACAAACTTGTCACTCTACAGTTATGTTACATAGATATATTGAAAAAAGTACCCTCAAGTTTCATTTTTTTTATGGTCAGTCAAAACAAAATGACGGAATAACAAAAAGAACCTTGCTCTTCTGGATAGAACCACTTCCTCCCACAATCCAATGCAATTAAAATCTGCATTGCCATCTGTTGAATCTTGATCAGATGTTGTTTTGTTTAACACACAACAACAAAACAATTTGGTAGTTGTGTTCAATCAAATCAGTTTATGTGTGATATCCAACCTCAAAACAATGAATTTTTCAATTGAACAAAAAGTGAAATGTTGTTCTTGGGCTATTGCTTTTGAAAATGAATATGAAGTGATAGTGTTTTCAAAGAACCTACATAAATAAGATTCTTCCATCAAGAAAATCAATTCATAAATGGAAAACTTGCTACATGAAATTGGATCAGTTTCAAAGAGATACCATATATTTTCTAACACAGAAAATTAAGAGCTTGAATGTGCTACTTTACTGAAATTTCCAAACAGGCCTAATTCACTTAGAAAATTTTCATCTGCTACTGGGATACCAAAGTCGTCAGTTCAAAGGTATGCCAAGAAGGGGAAAAAAATTATAAAATACAATTAGTTCACAGGACTGCTGGAAGATGACCCAGACAGACGAGTGGATTTTTGTTCAAAGTTATTGAAAAGCTTGACAAAGATGCCGAATGGTTTGAAGGACTTTATTCTCAGATGAAACTACATTTTACCGAACATGATCTGTAAACAGAAATAATTGTAATTATTATAACACACAAAATCCATATATTTTACACAAAGAGGGCTTAAAATCAAACGGTATAGCTGTTTTGACTGTCGTCACCAAGAATGATGTTCATCTTATTCAGCCGGAGATGAGGGATGTTTTTTTTCAACAGAATGGAGCTCCTCCTAATTATGCTAATGTGACCAAAGCAGTTTTAGATAGAGATCTTCCCAACAGTTTGGGTCATGACACCAACTTCATGGACTGGTCTCCAAGATCCCCAGTTTTGACGGTTTGGATTTTTTCCTAAGAGTTTTTTTTTTTTAAGAAGAAGTTTATTCTCACCTTATAGCAACAGATGATGAATTGATGAGACTTATTGAAGAGCAATTATTGTTGAAACTTCGTCAATTTTTCAAAAGCGCTTATGACTCTTTTTTGTTTCGTTGCTATCAATACATACCTATTGATGGACATCAATTCTAATAAAAATCAAATATGGATAATTAATTTATTATTGTTTTTTTTTTTTTTTTTTTTTTTTTTTTTTTTTTTTTTTTTTATTAAGTTTTACACATTTTCATGTTATCTACAAATCAAAAATTTGTAATGATTATGCAAATAAAATCATTTTGGTGAAAACATACCATTCCAGTATTTTGTTTTGATTGATTATAAAATTTTAATTTGAGGATACTTTTTTTACATATTTATGTATCATAAATTTAAAGTGTCAAGTTTGTATGGCATATTGTCCAGCACATTAATTTATAAATAGCGACCTCTTCATGGGACAACCCATATATAGGAAAACATATTTCTTGCATTTGTCACTATATTTAAAAAATATTTAATCAAAATAAAAACACACCAATAAAAACTGAATGTAGCATAAATAACCAATCACATTAGATATATTTTGCTAGTATAGTAGAGCCATAATTTCCTTGTTTACACATGACAATAGTTGCATGAAACAATATGGTTGCCAGGCAACTGCCGGCTGTGGAATCTTAGCTTGTAAGTGCTACACAACAGGCAATGTTACTGTGGCTCACACGAGTTGAAAGAGGAAAGGGTTAAGTAAACAATATCAATAATCAGTTTTACCTTTTAAAAATGCAAAACCATTTGCATCTTGAACAAACCTTGCAAAGCAAGGGTTAAAATTTTCAAAAAATCAAAATTATTGTAAATATTATAAGTGTTATTTCTTGTCGAATCAGATAGAGACTTGCTAACCATTACTACAAAGCTAGAGTCTAAAGCGGTAGGGATTCAATGACATGAGAGGACAAGATAAGTCTTGTGTATAAAAAATAGATTTTAAAATTATAAGAAATTTTAAAATAGTTTTAGTTTAGATTTTGTATGGATAGGAGACACAGGCTGACCTTAAAAAGTGGTCCTTGGTATTAGCTAATAGTACACAAGTAAGAAAACATGTACAAAAATACTAAAGTTCTGACCTAACAAAACACTAAAGTTTTGTGTGTTTTCTTACTTGTGTACTATTAGGTAATATCAAGGACCACTTCCAAGGTAAGCCTGTGACTCCTGTCCATACAAAATCTAAACTAATAGGCTATGTGGTTTTTTAAAACTCTAACTTAAAATATTTTAAATTTATCATAATAAGAAAAACAAACGGTTTACAAATGTATTAAAAGAATTTAATAATGGTTATCAAATAATGTAAATAATGGTTCAGCTTCCTCTTGTAGGAGTATTATTTGGTAAATATAAGGAGATTTTAAACATCCTAAAATAATATTTAAATAATATTTCAAGTGGTAAATATTACACTACCTCATATTTATAAAAAAAATTAATATTACCGTAGAACTGGCAGCTTCAAGTGTAACATTCATAGGTGCTTCACTAGGTACATCTGAATAAGTTCGTGCACTTATCTCTTCCGATGGTGTACCAGGTCCATTTAGATTGTAACCTACGACCCACAAATTATATTCTGCAAATTTGTTGAGATTTTTAAGAGTATATTGTAAATCTGTAGTTTCCACACTCGATTCCTCTGCCTCTTCAGTCTAAAAACAATAAACCAAAGTTTTAAAGAAACATTTCACATTGTACACAAGAAATAAAACAAAACACAATTACTCAAACTACAATAAAATAAATGATTCTGCACATATAATAAAATAATAACTGTAAGACCCACCAAAAGGGAGGCTGTGCGGACAACAAATTTTATATTTTGCTATGTAATTTCCAAAGATAATACTGTGTAATTGTGACGTTATTTTGACCATTTTGCTAAATTAATTTCTACTATAAATTCTCATGTTATTGACCTATGAATATATTTCCCCACCCCCTTATATAATATAAGTGCCACTTTCATATTTCCGATTCTACCATAAACATATATTTTCTTATGTAAATGAAAGTAATTACTCTGTCACCATTGTAATTCAAGTTAATGAAATTACCAAACACATCACTACCTTCCTATAGGTAAATGTTTTGGAAATATAACCATTGTTATATAATCTCCGTTTTAACTCTGATACACTTTTGTATTCCTGATAACTTCTCTGATAATTCCAATAATATTTTTTACATTATCTTATTATTTTGATGATAGCACACACATATACGACAAGGAAGATCATACACCCCTGAGATGTAAGTATATTAGTTCTCTTCAAATCAGACTAACTCAACTTTGTATTCCATAGGTACCCAGGTAAACTGGATAGAGATAAAATCTAGAAATGACTCTATCTAGACATAGAATGGACACCACATCTTGAGACCATAAGCATCGGACTACAGGACTTCAACATCCTGAAGGACACAATGACCTTTTGTCACCTCACACCACACCTGCATCACGGCTACCCTTATAGTGTTCATGCATAGGTCCAGTATAACGAAAAGAAGAAAAAAAAAAAAAACTGAAGATTCCAATTACTATTTTTTTCTAATATTTAAAAAACTGCATATTGTAATTTTTATATAACATTGTAAATTTTGATGTTGTTTTGTTATTGTTTAGACTAAAACTGGTTATATATATTTTTTAAATCTTTTTTAAACAGAACACTAATTTTATTTTCCATAAAACAATTTTCTTTTTTGGGGGAAGTATTTATGTCAATAATTATTTACGGGGGGGGGGGGGTGAAAAAGCATGAATAATAAATTAATTGTAGATTATAAGGTTCAATATTAATTAAATCTTTTTTCCTTCTCTTTTTCCTTTTATCTTAGAGCTTAGAAATGTGAAATTGAAACTAAGTAAAAGTGTTTATCATATATGACATAGCATAGTGTAATGGTTGAAATCATTTTTGAGATTTTCTTTTACTATAGGAAATAAGGAGAAAGCGAACTCCCTGTAAGGTGGTAGAAAACAGGATCTTTATACATGTATTTTCGAAATAGGGCATTAATAATTTTACTTCATAATTGAGGGAACTTGATGACAAAATAAGAGTTGACCAAGACATAGTAATATATATTCATATATTTATACTAAGGAATTTCAACCTTTAGAACGGTAATAGAAAGCTATTTATTTAAAGCACAATTCCTTAAAAGGAAACAGCACGAGTAGCACTTGCAACTGTGGTCGTGGGAAGTTGTGTTGCTATTCTTAATTGGACTAGTTTTTTTTTAGAAAAATATTGAGGAAAAATAGAAACAAATTTATCATGGGTTGTGAGGGGAATTAGTTTCAGGATGGACTTATGTTCAAATTGTTGTCTGCATAACACCAAGCATGAACTGTAGAAGTGGCCCAGGAGCCAAGATTTCAAGGTATAAGCATGCAGTGGGCTGCAGAAGTATCCTGCTGTTATTATTAGGCAATAATCATATCACCAAGTCACCAGCACAACAAAAGTTTTACTTTTTTCCGTTATAATGTGCCCACACATCAACCAAGTTGAAAAATCAAAGCCATGATATTCTTCTTTAGATGTTTATCAATTTAATACATTACAAAGAGAACACAAACACAATCTTCCCATTGACCGCAAGTGCACATACGCACACACACACCACAACATTTTTTTCTCTTTCTTTTTTTCTACATTTCAGGAGGGAAACCAATCACAAGTCATTCAAAAAATATCTATATATAATTAAATTTGGTTTTATTTGATATTTGAACAACAATAAACATAGATTGGATTTACACTTATTTTGTTTTTAGCTAAAGAAAGTAAATATGATAATAATTTTTCCTTTAACGAAGTAAATTGGGGAATGTTTTGCAATGGATTACATCTTTACAGGATGTTTTTTTATAATTTTTGTAAAGTGATTGTATGTAGAATTTAAAGAATTTGTGTTACAGCATTCTCAGGAGCCTTTGGAAAAAAAATGTTTTTCAAAATTACTAAGCTGTTTGGATTTGTTTGGGGTTTTATTGCTTTGGAATGGAGTGTCACATGGCCACCACTGTACAATGAGCCGAGTGGGCGGCTCTACTTGTATGAAGGGGGTTGATGTGGCCCAGCCAAGGAGCCTACCATTTATAATATAATAATTAATAATTGACGATTAATGAAAAAGGATTTTTAATTCATAATTTTCTATAATAAATAACGCATAACAATCAAGTAGATGGATTTTGTTGGATCATCGCAAGACCACCAAAGGGGGGGGGAGAAGATGCTGTCAGAGTGGCTAGAGAAAGTTATTGCACAAGATGAGAGCTAAACCGCTGGGTTGGACGAGCTTCCGGCATTGGCCGTGACCTAAATTTATTAATCATGTCTTTTTCAAAAAAGGGGAAACGTAGATATACAATTTTACTTAGTAAATATGAAAAATTGTAGATTAAATTAAATAAGTAATGGAAATAAAACTCTAAATAATTTAACACTAAACTTGTGTGGCATGTAATTTAATTATTGTTTGAGTCCGCGTCCTCGTCGCCATCCTGACGAGATTTCGGCCAAAGTGGATGCAGTCTCCAGCCAGCAGAGGACTTCCAATTTCCTAACAGGGGTCTTCAACAGCCAAAAAGCGGGCGATGGCCATATAATGATAGTGTCTACCAATAGGTCTTGAAAGAACATCAGAAGACTTGGGAGAGAAATGAAGGCAATGTACAGTCTAAGAGGATGCTTAAGGGTCTTTCAAGACTCGTAGAGAGAAAGCCCTTAAGCTGTACAGGTCAAACCTACAGAAGTGGTTAGATTGTTGACGTAATACTGGATGTTCCGTAGTCATCTACAAAGAATGGTGTTTCGTGTACCAGACCTTCTGTGTAGGAATTGTTGTGAAACTGATGAGACAGTTTAGTACATAATATTTTACTGTCCAGCTTTTAGCAGCAAACAAATTGTGTCCTAAGGGCCCTGTGTTACATTTCACATTTTTGGGTCTCTAAGTTTTAATTTTTTAAATTTATTAGGATTGGGTTCTTTTCAATCAGTGGTTCAGTGTTTTGAGTTAATGAATACTATGCTTTATATTACTTTACAATTATTACTTTCCAAATATTACTTTAAACTGAATTAACATATATATATATATTCAAAAACGATGAACCCAGAATAGTTCCAGCTATTTTGAAATGAATTTAATATATTTACTTTGATGATTATACGTGTTGATACTTTGTCTATTTGCTCACCCTTTCTGTGTTCTGCAAAAAGCCGCTACTACAGCTCTGTATTATTGGAAGCTCCAACTTGCCAATAATACCCTCGTGCCCTTGTCAGACCGCTTCAACGGCTGATCCTCGTTCTGCCTCGAACGTTCCTTCTCACGTGCTCGCTCACGCTGCTGATCGAAAGATCCCCACTTCTCTTGAGTCATCGCTTATATTGCTTCGACCTGCCTTGCAAAGTAGGTTGCCCATGCTAGGTAAGCATTTCATCATTTTTTTAATTGTTTCGCAATACCTGTCGCTATTCTGGGTTTCATGTATGGTTTCTACTTAAAATATTAATTATTACTACTAATTCTATTAATTACTATATATTTCTACTCTAGTATCTATCTAATCCTAACAGTTAGTACGTGGTTCGATGTGAAATATGATGTCAGGAACTTACGTCATCTCTCATATTGCAATCGTATATTCAAAGCTTTGTATGGAAGGACAGACAGTGTGTAATACTCAATTTTTAAATTTAGCTTTGATATTAAAATATTCGCTGAATAGGGAAAAAAGGGATTTTATGATTGGTTTGAAAGAAAGACCACGTAAGTCAAATTAATGTCTGTGAAAAATATTTAAAACAAGGGAAAGAAAAATTAAAATAGATTTCTAAAATATAAATTTAAAGTAAGGAATGTTTAGTTTTAAGATAGAATAAATATTGAAGTGAGATATTATTTTGTGAAAATAGACGATGCTTGTTGTCAAGCAAAATGATTTGGACAGTGTCCGTGGGACCAGAAATGTGAACCCTGTGCTAGCATTGTGTAAAAAAGCAAGCATGCGTGAAGTCAGTTGGAAGGGCACCTTTGAAATGATCAGATGTGTTTGTGAGAGTTGGAAGCCGGCGTCTGACTTTTTGATTGGAAATATTTTGTGAACAATGTAATTAATGTTAAATAGTTGGTCAGGAACGTTCAAGGGATTAAGACATATGTGATGTGAGTAAAACTTTAAACATGTGTTAGAAACAGATGGAAGCCGGCGTCTGACTAGGACAGACGTATTTTTGTGTGTGGAAAGGTACAATTTTTGTAGAACAATGTAAGTTAAAATGAAAGATAGATGATTTAAAAAATGAATGATTAAAGACAGTGTGTAGTATCGAGAAGTTGTTGTTTTTAAAAAACTGTAAAAATAGACTTTTAAAAAGTCTATTTTTACAGTTTTAAAGTTTAAAAACTCATTTAGGCTTTTAAAAAGCAAAATGGACAATGAAATGAGAAAGAGTGACGTGGTAAAAAATGTATTCGTTTCATGTGAACAATTCTAAAGGTGTTTTAATAAGAGAGACAGCGGACTTTTATTTAACTGAACTTTAAGTGAAAAGAAAGAATACACGATAATTTACGAATAGTGAATTCCCAATGGAGACGATCAACCAAGGCACAAATGTGAGGAATGGCGGATTTCTGTCGTCAACTAGGAGGCTTCAAGTTACAAAGGGTATCCATCTTAGACATTACTACAAAGTGGTAACATACACAACAGACAATATAAATATCATTTTATAAAATTGAAACAATATTATTTTATTCATGTTGTATAAAAAAGATTAATTGTAGAGTTGTTTTAGAAAAAATTAAGATGTTCTAATATTTTGTTTGTTTAGTAAATTTAAGTGCTTTTTAGATAAATGATTTTTTTTCCAAAATAGTAATATAAAATTTTAAACTCAATTCAGAAAATAATTCAACATTAATTTAAACTTAAAATGAGACAAAGCGTTCTCATAATAGAATCATTTTTAATTGAAGTTGCAACTATATTAAAGTAAAATCATGTATTAAAGCTTTTATGTCTCTTCAAGACAAAATTTTATTAGAATTAATAGGATATAATATCTAATGATTAATTTATGTATTTGTTCAATAATTTGTGTTTAATAAAAAGATGTTCAATTTCAGAAAAATAAATAAGGATTTCTTATTTACCAGATAACCACTGATAGTACACTTAGAAAAGAAACACGACCCTGGGAACATTTTAATTCAAAGTAATATTTTTTATCTTTTCAAAATTGGTGAGTTAAGTCCACCTGGCGCCCTTAGCTGAGCAATTTCTTAAATTCTTTATATTTCAAAGTTTAATTAAAATCACAAAAATCCCCTCCATTTTTATTTAATATTTACAAGTGTTCCTAAATTGGTTAATGATATAGAATTGTGAGTGAACTATTTGTATGAATGAAAAAGGTTAAACATTGTATTAATACTAATACAATACCATTTTAAACAAATAAACATTGTAAACTTTTTATAAGTAAATAATTTTAAGAAAGAATAGTTTTCCCCAAAATAAAAAAATATTAAGAGTCACTGCAGTGTGTTAGTGCGCCGATGTGTTTCGCCAAAATGTTTCTAATTAGTCCAATTATTCAACCAATGCCTATATTTCGAGGTTGGAAGGGATTAGTTCAATTTTTAGAGAGAACACTTGCTCATCTTCCTTCGGCAAAAGTGGTCGTATTGACTCTCTCGTCACTAAGAGACCTTCTCATTAGGCTGATCGCCTCAGACTTGCTAATCTTCAAGAGTGACATGTCAAATCAGCTATTCATTAGGCGAAAAAGTTTTTCCTTGATTTTAATTAAAATCTGTGGTCAGCGTCCAGGTCTCGTAATATATATTGGTTATCGTAATATACATAATAACAATAAAAAACACTAAAGAAACATTCTAGTTGAAAAGGTTACCATCTTGAGGAAAAGACTATCAATTTGTAAAATAATCATAAAGTAGAGACATTGGAAGATCTTTTAACAATAAAAATAATTTGTGAACTTTGAATAATAACTTATTAAAAAAATAGACTTTGTGAATATTTCCCTAGTTTTGAAAGACAGCCATACACTGTGAGCCCCATTATTTGAACTATTATACTGATTTTCAATTTATGTATTTAGCTTTAAGAATTGTATATGTTGTGTTCAGGAAGTACTTCCATAGTTGGAATTATTCTATTATATTCATGTATGTATTTCAGATGGGAGAATATTCAATGAATATTATAAATTGAGTATTTAATTGAATCTGTGGTTTGATTGTGACTGTGAAGTACACTTTCCTTCAAAAAATCCACTATCCCGATTCCTAGTAAATTCAAAATGTCAATGCTTCAAATCATAGAATGGTGTCCAATTAAATTATTTAAGTTTGTAAATATAAATTCATCAAAATCAATAAATCTACACTCCTTTTAAATTCCTGGTTTTAGAAATTGTTACACCTGTGAAGTGCAGGACAGATAAGAGGACAGGACATCATCCGAAGTATCCCATGGTTTTCCATTAACCTGAGATTGGATTGAAAAGAATGACCTACAAATGAGGGTGCACAATAGGCCTCATAGCTGAGAGGCAAAACCAGAACTGGAATCCTGAGCGTCCTAGCAATAAAATTAAAAAATAAAATCATCAAGATTGATAATATAAGACTAATTAATGAAGAATCAATATCAAAACAAAATTATCAGTATTTTTTAGTTCAATATAGTAAGAACTTTTGAAACAAAATTTTATTTTTTCTGAACTAAAACACAAAAGAAAAAATAAGACACGTAGCTAGTTATAAAAATGTATTGTCCATGACCGGTTTATGTAATGAAACAGGTTGAAAGTATCATTTTAGAAAGAAACTAACCTATAGTAGCACAGAAAGATGTTGACAAATGTGCTTTACACATAACCGGTTTATCGTGTAATGAAGCAGGTTGAAAGTATCATTTTAGAAAAGCAACTAACCTACAGTGGTACAGAACCAAGTTGACAAACGTGCTTTGTGAATAACTGGCATCATGTAATGAAACAGGTTGATAGTAGCATTTTAGAAAAACGACTAACCTACTACAGTGATACAGAAGCAAGTTGAAATTATCATTCTAGAAAAACAACTATCCTACAGTGGTACAGAAACAGGGTGAAAAATATGCTTGCATATAACTGATGTATCATATAATAGAACAACTTGAGAGTAACAACTTTAATAAAAACTAGTGCTGATTCGGCCGAGAGAGGTGAGGAGACTAAAAACATGAGCATTATCTTTTGGCCAACTTACTCAGGCTTGATTGGGGCTCTCATACCTAGTGTTTTAAAATGTACCTCATACATTGACTAGGTAATTTTTATCTTATCTGTTACAAACGCATAACTGTTACAAAGTATTAGGGTGATACACAAAGACAAGTCCAAACCTAATATTTATCAATAACCATTTCTTTTGTGATAAGTTTACAGCATTTTAAATAAACTAAATTAAATAAAGTTTGATGCGAGATATTTCTGTTCAAAATATTCCTTGAAAATGAAATGAACATTAAATCTAATACATTGGAATATAAAATATTAGGTATTAAAAATTTAATTGTTTTTACCTGAACATAATATAGTCTATAACCTTGAATTGGACCACTGGTTGGGTGTGGTTGGTGCCATTGAACAAGTATTTCTTTAGGTGAAAGAGGAATAGCACTAACATGTTGAGGAGGGCCTGGAACATGAACTTCTGCCTTAGTAACAACAGAGAGTTGTTCTGAGGATTGACCCACAGTGCCATTACTATATGCAACAACTCGAATCAGATAAGTGCGGTCTGGTTGCAATCCTTGAATATTAACTTCTTCCAATCTTGATCTTGTTGTGTTGATTACACGTTCCCTGTAAAATTGAATTTTACTTGATATAAACAACACTTGTGGAAACGAAACATATATTTGCCACAACATACATTTTATTTGTAACAAAATGACATATCAACAAATAAATTTTTTATTTCTTTTTCTTTTTACTGTTAACAATTATTGAAAATTCTATAGCAACCATCAAATTACAGTTAAAACATTAATAATATTTGACAATTAACAATTAATTATAATTGATAAAATTAACAACAATAACACAATAATTTTAGAAAATGCATTGTGTAAAATTAAAAATGAAGGAAATGAATAAACCAAGAACATCCCGCTATTCTAGCAGCAACTGCATGATAACACGGTAACCACACACCCCATTTATATGTGACTGAGGAACTCCTCCACTGAATAAAAAAGCATCAAAAATTGTCGACAACTTCCTCTTAACCTATTGGCGTAGACTTACAAAACTGTCTCATACCCCCATCGCTTGGAACATTAGTAGACAAACATAATGGTCTCGTACTCATTATTTCAACTTCATTACCGGACAAATACTCATGTTTTGTCATATGGTAGCGTCAACGTATACAGCCAGTATTTCTTCGTAATAATCTAGAATGTTTTTATAAGAAATTATTTATATTTTGTACAGAGTTTATAAAAAATAATGTATTCTTATTACAATTGTATCTTGTTGTTGAAATCATATTTCAATGTTCCCGTTTGCCAAATAAAACAAAATAAACTAAATAAAACCAAACAAAAAAAATGGCAGGTACTGATTTATGAGGCCTCTTTCTGTTTCACTGATTTGGAGTATATTGCCAATGTCTATTTGTAATATACCACATTAAAGGTGCAAAATTAAACTCACTAGTAACACAAAATCACTCAATTATTGATGAGCGAGCAATGTGGCTGTAATCTATTTACATAACTATAAGGATATGGTTAGGATTAGGTATTACAACACTTATGTACCTACTTCAATAAATAATTATCTGTGTTCACAATGTAGAAGGTAATTAGTCACAGAAAGAAGGACATATATGAGAAAGTAAAATAAAGTATAGGCATTGATGAAAGTTATTGGATGACTATACAGGGCTTATCTTCCTGCCTGAGCCCCATCAGGCATCTGTCCTAATCCGAAAAGTTTGTTCCATGGTTGAAGAAACCCATATTTGCATACATACAAATATAAGTTTATTTTGTATAGTGAAAAATCTACGTTTGCATGCCCAAGACAAAGCCTAATAATGTTTATAATTTCATACTTGTTTATGCGAAACATCAGGGTCTAAGACTTGTACCACTAAGCTTTATTAGAATTTTTCAGTAAAATTTTTACATCATTTCTGGATTTTTGTTTGAGTACGGACCTGATATCATTTATTGGTGGTATGAAATCCACTACTTGTTGTCCAAAATTGGCTACATTATGTGCCAGGATATCGACACATTTGTTATCATTTATCCTCACATGACTGGTACCCATTGTATGACCACTTCCATTCCTTGTTTATGAATTTCCTTAATAATTTTAATTATCATGCCTTCTTCGAAGAAGGCATACATACAATTTTCAATCTTTTGGATTGAAAAATTAGATTCAGAAAATATGGTTTTTCTATGTTTTAAGGTATTGCTAAATTGTAGGGCTTTGAATATTGCATAGAGTTCAACAGTATAGCTGGTTGTTTGTGTACCTAAGGAGTATTGAATTGGAACGTTTTATGAGGGACAGAGCACAGCTACTCCGGTATCTTCTTTATTTCTAGAGCCTTCAGTTAATATTCCAAAATAATTTGCACACATGTTATTTCTAACATTTAGAAATTCTCGTTGAAGATGTGAGATTGGACATAGTTTTACTGGTATCAATGTGAGGGCGGAGCATGTTCCATATTAAATTTAGATCTATCATTGCTAGTGGTTGTTCAAAGTCAGTGATTTAATCATATGTTGCTGATGAGTGGATATTAATTAGGCTTGGCACTGCACAGTGATTGTAGCTATTTATGTAAACTGGTGTTTTCTATCTCAACCAGTACTTATGATGAGTTACAAGCATGTTTAATTCTAATATTTTAAGATAAAGAGGATGGAAGACATCAGTCATAATTTTATAGATAAACTTACTAACTAGCAGTTATCTTCTTTATGCATGGGTATATATATGCTTCTATCTATAAAGTTATTATTGGTGTAGACCTGAAGGCACCCATAGAAATTCTGAGAGACTGATTTTGTATATATTTCAGCTTTTGGAGACTGGCTTTTGAAAGATGTCCAAAAATAAAACAGCAATATTCCAATTTAGCCCTAATGAGTGATATATACACATTTAGTAGAAATGAAGTTGTGCCCCTCTTGTAACACATATAAATTATTTAATAATATCTAAATCTTTGTGCATTTCTTCACTAGCTGACTAATGTGTTCTTTCAAATTTAATTTATCATTTAGTTGTATCCCTAAAATCTTATGGCTTTTAACTTTAGAGATTTCTTTATCATGTATATAAAGTTGGACCAAGTTAGGTAATGTTCTTTTCCTAGTGAATATTAACAGTTTGCATTTGTTAGGATTAAGTTCTAAACCAAGATCCTTTAAGGTTTTTTCTAAGGTTGAAAGAGCTTGTTGAAAGAGATGGATTTTTGACTCAAGTTTTTTAATGAAATATAAAGAAACATATCATCAGCATATTGTAGGTATTGTACCTGGAGTGATAAAACATTATGTAGTTCTGAAGTATACATGGAAAAAAGCACTGGGCTAAGGACACTTCCTTGTGGAAGGCCATTGTAACTATATCTACTAAAATTGCCATTAACACTTTCAAAAGTCAGTGTCCTATCAGATAGAAACCCATGTACATAAATAAAAAATTAGGCAGGTATCCTCAATTTAAACAATTTCTTAAATAAAATTAGAATTAGAACAATATCATATGATCCAACAACGTCTAAAAATGCAATTAAATTAAATGTATAATAAAATCGGGACAACCTCTTTTTTCTATAGTGTGAGGGTGGAAATAGGTTTTCTTTTTCTATATATCATTCTAACCTATTTTTAACATTGTGTTCAAAATTTGTATAAAACATGGGATTAAGGAGATTGATTTGTAAGACTCTGGTTTATCTTTATTTGGTTGAAGAAAGCCTATGACTTTAAAATGCTTCCATTTATCTGGAATCATATTATTGTTTCACATGTAGTTGCAGATATGTAATAATTTTGTTAGAGCTATGTTTGGTAGGTTGTTTTATGATTGTATAATTAATGCCGTCTATACCAGGGTCTGTATTTTTTGTTTTTTATATTATTGCTGAGTTGTGTGAAATCTCTTTCCAAGAAATGATTTTTTTTTTACAAAATATTGGGGGTTTTAATTCTGTTATGCGGGGAACATAGTCAGGAACTAGGGCCTATATGTTTTAAAAATGAATAACATAGGTCACTATTATTAGATAAATGCGAAATTTCAATACTCTGTGCTTTATTTTTGAAACATTTTATGTTCCATGCATCTGCACTGGTTTTCTCCCAAATTTTGTTGCACACCATGTGGTAACCAATGATCTTAGCATTTTAAATTATTTGTTTAGTATTGATTTGTGAATGTTTATATAGGTGAAAGTTGCGTGGAGTCATATTTTTTGTGAATTTTTTAAGACTCACCACCTTTCAGCAACTGCCTTGGAGCATTCATTAGTCCATCAGGATTTAGGTATGAAATTATGATTCCATTTTCTTGTGTAGGTAATTTACGCTATGGAATTGCAAAAGATAGGACTTTATCTATGACTCTTTGAAAGAGCAAGGTATCAATTTGTATTTCAGTGTGGGAAATAAATTCATTGGCAATCTCTGACCTGAAAAGCTCCTAATTTGGACTTTAAAAATGTCTATGAATGTAGTTGTTAGGTAAGTGTTCAATATACAGGTGGCTATTGGTTTTTACTGGGGTGTGAAAAACCATACATATAGGGAAATGTAAACTTCCCATTGAATCTTAAAGAACTTCCAAGTGTCCAATAATGCATGCATTTCTAGAGTGGCAAATGACAAATCTAAGACAGCTTGATTTCTGAAAAGTCCAGGCGTAGTAGTAAAAGTATCATTATTTAACATGATATAATTTGAATTATTATATGCATTGAAAATATGTTCCCCTCTGATGTTGATTTTATGACTGTTCCAGAAGGTATGATGAGCATTGAAATCGCCACATAATACTGAGAGACCTGAATCTAACGAAAGAATATACTTCTCCCACACAGTGTAGTCTATTTTGATATTGTTGCAATATAAATAGATGTGACAAGTAGTAATTTTAATGTCTTGTAAGGTATTGGTTACTCGGTAATTGTACATCAATTTTAACCCATAATATGGATTTTTGGATATGCCTCCATAGCCATCAGCTTTGTTAGCGTTGAGTATAGTATAACCTGCTGTCCTAATAGACACCGTGCAGCTTTGTTGTAAGCCATGTCTCCTGAATGGCAGCAATATGTAATTTTTATTTATTAAAAAAAATTTCATGAGTTTCTCAAAATACAAATGCACGAATATAATTTGTTACAAATGCAGTTAATCTAACTGTCTCAGTTTAATTTATTGTCAATAACTTTGCTGATTATGACCATCAACTAAAATAAGTGATGGCTCAGATATACTATTTACGTTTTTATTCTAAAATAGTTTAGTTTAATTTAAATAATTAGTCTGACAAACTAACTTTATTACAATATATGGAAAAATTATATTCAAGAAAGTAATGACATGTAATATTAGTCAACAAAAGACTATATTTCTAAATCATATTAAGGAATCTGCTTGAAAAGTTATTCATCTGCCATCTGAAAAATGTATTACATTTATAACACTTGTTTCAGCTGACAAATAGTTAACATATAATAGAAAGAGTACAGGCCCAAGAACTGATTATTGTGAGATTATCTTCAGTTGTTACATGTACACAAACCTTTGTGACAATGAACCACAAGAGACAAGATCTGATGCAGATGGTCGCAGGGAAGCAGTATGGCATGTTTACATTGCTTTTCTGGTGCTATCTGCATGAAGCATTGGCCTTGTCTTTGTGGGTTCAATGTACATGAATCAACTGAAGATGACGACTTAGTTATTGAAAAGTTGTCTTGTTACAGTGTTTTTTTTTGGAAAATTTGTGTGATTTTTTAAATTTATTAATCAATGAGGTTGTAATTTAATTTACCAAACAATAGAAGTGCCTTGTTGTAGAACTACTTTGAAAATTGTTTAAATATATTTAGTAATAAATATGTTGTTTTTTTTCCAGAAAAAAACAGAGTATTTATTTTATTAGGTATCATTTATTTAATTATTTCTATTTTTTTACAACAAAATTGTTATTTTTATTAAAAAAATAATGTCAATGTTTGACACAGCCTAACAGCATACATACCTTAAATATCATATTGTAAAAAATGTGAGATATATAATATGTGGTCCAACTATTATAGATTTAGAAAATGTTTAGTCTAGAAACTTAATTCCAGGGACAAAAACTTACAGGACTAATAATAATTGTTAATTGCTAAACAATCTATACTATTATATAAAATAATTTAATGTTACAACAGTTGGTACATGATGGAATTTCATGATAATGGAAATAATGAGACGATTATTCAATTCCACAAAACGGCTTTAATTGCGACATATGTTTCGCCGTTAGGCATCTTCAAGCAACTAAATTGAAAACAAAACAAGTCTAAACTAAAAATGTGAGACAAAAGGAAAGGTTAGAGTAAAGGGGTTGAGAAATGTCAATGATCTAACCTTTGGGATGGAAGTGAGGGTGTTTTAGAAAACAAAGGTTACACAATAGGTCTCAATAGTGGTGATGAGTATTTAAAAAAAAAACATTATGAGCACAAACGTATCATGTTATTTGTAACACCATAACAAATTGTACAAACAAGTTAAAGATATTTTTACAAATAATATTTATAAATTAATATTTAAATAATCAAAACAAAACATAAAATAAAAAAATTAACAAACCTAGGCTACAAGTTATTCTACATGTATTTTTTAATGTCCAATTTTGATCATTTTGAATTTTGTTTATAATAGAGCCACCTGTTTTCAGCAAACTATGAAGTACTATTTTACAATACCTTAATTGTACATTCCAGCAAAAACGTTTCTTTAAGAGATTTCCACATAAAATAACTTTTTGGTCTAATTTGCCTAGACTATTTATTAATCATAAATAAAAAATAATAACGTATATATTTTTGCAAACTTAACAATATAATATTTTTGATTACCTGTCTGAACCATCTTGTCTATAAAAAACGGAGTATGTTGATATATCACCAAGTACAGTCAATGGTGGCTTCCAATGGAGTGTCACAAAACGAGCACCTACAATTGCAGCTTCTAAATTTTGTGGTGCAGAAGGTCCTCTAGATACACCTTTACTTAGGTCTAATTCTTCCCTTCCCATATCGTCTTCTAAAAATACAAGAATATAGGTAAATATTAGAATAAACAGATTTTATGACCCACTACTCAATCTTTTCATATCACGAACAAACATCTCTAGGTATTTAAAATGCAAAATCTCTCAGTTTGTAAGTTTATTAATTCGTAAATTTTCAATGACATAATTGGTATTTGATATGAAAACTAATTGAAACTGAAAACATTTTGTAGTTTCCGAGTTATAACCATTTTTTACTGCTGAAAAATAAGAAATCCAGTTTTTCTGAAACAGTTCATGCATTTTCTTAATAAAAAGTTTTTTCTATTAAGTCTTCTTTGCCCAACCTTGTAAATGTAAAAAATAAAATAAATAAAAATTTTAAAAATGTTAGTAAATTTAATTCAATAATGTAACCTGTACTTTATCAATCTAGCTACAAAAGTTGAAATCAATCATGGATTTGATAATACGCTATCCTGAGCTCCACATTATAAATTATACAAATTGTGTATTCCATGCTGACAGAGCTGAAGGAAAATTATGGATATGCCCACAAAATTCAAATTTAAACCCGGGGGAGCCGTGAGCAAAGCTAATAACTTATAATCAAATTATTTCATATTATCACCTATTATAATTGTATATAACTGAGTAAAACAAATCCAAATGAAAATAACTGTGCAAAAACATTGTACAAGCTTTCCAACTCACCTATCACTAAAACCAAATAAAAACCAACCAAAACTAAACATCACCAAAAATGTCATTTCAATAGTTGTCAATCAAATGTTAACATTTATTTAAAGAATGTAAGAAACATTAGATATCTTCTGCCAACTGAATACAGTAAAATAATATAGCTTTAATTTTTTGGTACAGACATGAAAAAAGTTCCATTCATCGCTCACACAGCCACAGTGATCTCTTTGCCAATAAAACAATTCCAAAGACAAGCGCTTTGGGATTTAAAAACTATGTAGAAAATATGTACTGTGGGTAAAGTGTTTTAGAATCAAAAAGTAATGTTTTATAAATTAAATTTGCGAATTATAATTAATATTATTTACACCACTGCTTGGACTGGACAATATGGAGAGCTAGATAGTCAAGAATCTACTGTATTATTATAATATTATAAGTAATTTTTAATACTATTATATTTACATTTAGGATTGTTATTTTAATTTTATTATATTTGTGTGTAATTAAAGAATAACTAGCAAAGGGTTTTTTTTGTGCTGCTGCTGAATTGCCCTTTTGATAGATAATTAATTGATATTTGTCAGCATCTGCTGATATATGAACTGCAGACAAGTCCATTAGTGAATTTTGTACCTGAGAATTAATTTATTGTAAAATTTGGTTAAATATTTAGACAGTGTTTTGAAACTCTTGTCGAATATTTTAGGGAATTGTTCCTGGGGTTGAAGTAAACATAGAACGATAATTCATTTGTTTGAAACAAGCTTTATTGTCTGTCTGTGCGCCATTTTGTTTTGTATAAAAAAAATAAATAAATTTGGAAATAAATTAGATATCATGTCTAAATTTGGTATACATATTTTTGATGTGACCTTTGATCAATGTATCAAAAACCATGACTTGTTTTGCATTTTTTCAATGGTTGTTTGTTTAAAAATTTTAATGTCGAATATCTCGAAAACCGTTAACTTTATAAAAAATTTACAAGTTTCGCTTTTGAATAACAAACAAAATGTTATTGCATTTTTACTGTTGCTTGAAGTATAACAGACTTTTTGTAAAAAACTAAAAACATTATTTCTTGGAATTGTCTAAAATACCCAAAATTAGCCATATTTTTGAATTATGATGTTTTTTAATAGTAATAAAAAATCGATTGTTGATCCCAACTTTCTTAAAAGGTAATTTCTGATGAGACAACCTTTTTCCATGGGTGGAATATTCAATTCATGAAATTCCAATGCATGGGCTCTGTATAATCAACATGAAATCGTCATGCGTACTTTTGTTACTGTCATTGTTTGGGCTGACATCCTCAGTAACCAAGTAATACTTATTTGGGCCGTATATTCTGCCAAATCAGCTTAATTTCTTAGCTTGCTTTCTTGAGAGACATTCTTCTGAAACTCTTGGAGCATATCCCTTTAGAAATCAGAGCTAACTTGTAGTTCCAGCATGATAGTGCCCTGGCTCATTTTGAAAATATTGTAAGGGATCACTTGGATGTGGTTTATGACCAGTGATGGATCGAGCGTGATTGATTCATCTTATGGCCTCTTCATTCCTCTCATCTTAACCCTTTGGGCTTTTCTTTAGGGTCCGATGAAAGAGTTAGTCTACAACATGCTGTGACGACCTACCTTTCTAAGACTCACACTCACCCTTCATGTTTTCCTTCAACTACCTCAGTTAAAACAAGACAGGATATTGAAAAAGTAAGTCTGCGCAAGAATACTCTCTTTCGGCCTATTTGGCTGTCCACATCGCAATTTATTCTTTTCCTACACACTTACCTCTATTAATTACTTAACCCTCTAAGTGGCATATAGTTCAGACCGAGCCAATGAGCGACGTATCTGGACAGGTTAATGGCTTGCCAAGCAGTAGAAATAACTTCTTTTACAATTCAACGTTGAGCCTAGTAAAAATCATTGTACCGCGATTATATTTAGACTGTTTTAAAGTTAATGATCCATAGATGCATAATCATGCAATCAAAATACCATAAAATGTTATAAATAATATTTAATTAATTGGAAAAAGTTGTGTATTTCGCGGTCCCCATGTACCACAAAAATTGCACAGTTGTGAAACACAAACTTACATCATATTTTGTCTAATCTAATCATATTTGTCCGTGTTTTGTGTCCTTATGCGTAAATAGTAAATAGTCTTCCATGCGACGATCAATTTATTTCTGTTATTATAAACTGATTTTTACATGTAGAGTGATTTATTAATTATAATTTGTTTATACAAGTTAAACGTGTGTTATTATGTCTAAAATTTTATAAATTGATTGTTATTTTTACCAAACTTTATCCTCAACTATATTATGAAACTTTTGTATATCTTGAAAAAAATGTAAAAAAAAAATATGTCATCTTTATATACACTTTTCTGTGAAGTTTTCACTTTTTAGTTTTGCAAATTTTTTTATCCCTATCATACTTACTCCAAAACCTTCACATATAACATTTCACAGATAAATTCAATGCACCTTTTCGAGAAAAATTACATACGTTGGGTTTTGGATAATATTACTATTTTTTGTGAATTAAAATAAAATATTGAAAAATGATTAATAATTAACGATAATGGTAAAAAATTAACATTGCCACTGCTAGGGATAATTAATCTAATTATTACCTTTCATAAGCTTCAGAATTCTTTCTGGAGTCATGCCGTTTGGAGAACTTTGTAGAATGTTTGTTATATATAAATTTCTTAATACTAATACACACAAACACTCAAATATCAACAAATCAGAAATAAGTAGACAAAATAAAATTATTCAAAATTTATGAAATAATAAAATAATATAATTTTTCACTTTCATTAGCAAGTTAAAATATTTACAGTGACTACGTTTTGTAAGTATTCCTTCAAATTAAAAGTATCATTTCTTATTTCTACAATTTATTATTTTTTTAAGTTAAATTTGCAATAATATTTATTAATTATTGGATTGAAAAAGATTATGACCCTTTTGAGAAATAGGTTTATATTTAAAATGAAGTTAATTATTTAAGTAATATAATTTAATCCTTAATTTTACTGAAATTTATTCAAACAAATTTAAATCAGTTAATATTGTCAAATTAGTTAATTACCAAATTAGAATGATTCGATAAAACAATACTTTAGATTTTTTGGGGATTCTTCTTTTCTGTGTTCCTGCGGATATCGGGATTTTCTTGTCTTCTCTCCTGATCAGCTCAAAGAATGTTTTCAGGATTCTGAAATAGATTTCCCTCACCAATTATTTCGGGTGATGATTCCTGGTTGTCCTTTCTTTGTTCATTCGTCTGGTTTCCTTGGTACTCCCTCTCTCTTCTTTAGTAAAATTTTGAATTTATAATAGAATTTACAATTTGTCTTAGACTGTACTTGCAATTATTCAGTCCTGGTTTTCTGGCGATATAAGAGGACGTGTGGTAGTTGTAGTTTTTCAATTTTATATTTAATTACTCTGCGAGTATACAAAGTATTTAAATACTGCAAGTTTTTGGCATTATTTCATCATTTGTTAAGTTATTAATTAAGCGTCTCTTTTAAATCATTACAACAATACAAGTTATTAAAAAATGTCTGATCCTTAATAGTCTCCCTGAATCTTCTAAGAATGTATTTTATGTTTTTTCTCAATCATGTTCATCATAAGAAAATATTTTGCGACTTTACTGCATCATGTAATACCACCTTCCTGACTTGTATTTTTGGAATAGCTCCATGAATTTCCCCAAAAGTTCTGCCAAACTTCCCTTTTAATTGTCTGCAGATTGCCTTTTATTTTTTATCAATTACTGGCTTATTTTTTATCTTGGAATTTTTTTAATATTTTCCTCAGATTCCTGGTTGAATTTTCTATTAATTTATCCTTCATTATATACTAATTAATTACTGTTCACTTAATCAGTAAAATCAGCGCTGCTATTCTTGTTGGCTACGCCTATTCTATGGATGTGTTTTAACTTTCTCTGCTCAGAAACCTGGTTATTGCCTGAGGCTATTCTAACAAGTAAGATATTAAAAATCTGTAATTTTGTAACTTTTTACTTTGGATCTTTATATATTCAATTTCACTAGATATTCATTCGGAAAAGATCTTTGTATTCTTCTTGATCTATGGATATATATGCAACTTGAATGGCGTCGCTATGGCGTAACCTAACCAACCCTCCCCCCATTCAGAAATTATGTGCGCCTATACTTTTGATGATATTTCCATTTATATTTCCTCAAATTTATGATTTTCCGCACTTTTTCTTCTTGAATCTTATTCGCTTCACTCTAAACCATGCTATTCTTACCGTTTCTAATTGCTATTATTTTTGATGAAGTTATGAGCACTATTGAATCGTCGATTTTCACTATTTTAGTTTATTGTTTTTACTGAAATTTGAAATATTTAGCTTTTTGAAAAGCATAAATAAATCATAAACCATTCATTCAATTATTTGACATTTTGTCACTTTATCTAGGTATAAAATGTTATTAAACTGTACTATTTACTTTTTAGAGTTTATTTCACTTAACTACTTAAATCCTGAAAAAAACTATACAAGAATGACTTCATTTGGTCAAATTTCTCTATTATTTATTAAATTCTTCAAATTATTACTATAGTATTTCATTACTGCCGTTTTTCTACAATTATTAATTAATTAAATTAATGTAATTTAATTTATAATTTTATAATTATACTTAAATTTTGAAAAATTTGATACTTCAAATTTTTGATTTTTTTGTTATGTCATCTTTTGTTCTACAAATTTTACTTAACTATAATTAATAAATTTTTTTAAAAATATTATTAATCAACCATATATGCTCTACGTTTTGAAAAATAAAAAGATAACTTTTAATTAAAATTTAAGAACCCATTGTTCTTAAGTTTTCCTGTTATTACATAAGTCTCTAAGCTAGTTTGGTCCATTCAGACTCCAGCCATATTCAACTTGTTATTACGACTTAGAATAGTTTTACATAGTTTCTTACTGATTTCTATTAAAGTTGGTATTGAGCAATTTTATATGAATAAAGTCTGTGTCAACATCTCTAGAGGAAAACGGTGATCTTGTTGCTAGAATCACTTCAGCGGATGCAACCATACAAGATGAGGCCACGTGTTTGCACGAGTGAGAGTCTATGATTAAAAGGTGCAGATCGTGTAATATGGTTGGAAGGCGTGAGACGGACCAGAAAGGCTTGGCCCGTATCAAGGTAACTTGTAAGGAATGCCAAGGTTACAAGTACCAAAGTAGAAAGGGTTACTTAGCAGAAACAAAGCAGTGAAAGTAGGTCACCCTAAAACCGTTACAAATCAAAAGGGCAGACTCTTAAAATATTGAAATATTACTTGGGTCCTAAGACAACGAAAACTCATTTTGTTAAAAATGTGTTTTTTATTTATTTTTTTTATAAACCTATGTTCTGTTCTTACGATGCAATCATGTAAAATAAATTATTCCTTAAAATCAATAATTAATAAGTTATAGACCATAGAAGGTCATAACCAAAATTTAAATTTTATATCAGTTATTAAAGTTAATAAATAATAATTCTTTATACTAGCCAAGAATGTCACTAAAGCATTGGTACAAACCAACTAGAGAAAATAACTTGAAAAAATAAGTAAATTAAATAATTAGTGACATTCTTGGGCAGTTTTGTAATTTGGATAATAATTAGATTCAAGATTGAAAATATTTTACATGATTATTATGAGGCTCTTTAAGCTCGATAATATAGCAAAGTTTGAACAACATAGGGCTTGTGAGATATGATGGTTATATGGAAGTAAAACCACAATCTTTTCATATAACCAAAATATAATGTTTTTGACAATTAAGTAGTTATTATAATTGTTTAAATGCACATTATTAACCAATGCCCATGAGAAGTAAGTATAATTCCCACATAAATAAATCAAAAACTGTCATGATAATTTCGACGAACACTTGAAAACTTTGAAGGACCATGACTCAGGAACCATAAGACATAAGAAGACAAGGAAAACACTAAAGTGCTTTTTAGGACCCGAGAAACTATAGTGTATCAAGAAAGAATACGAATCCGGGGAAAACGGGACTATAAGAAAATCGGGAACACGCCGAACCTCGACACCAACCTGTAGAAAAGGATTGACTAAGTAAAGGGAACACGCCGAAACCGACAAACCACGATAAGTCAAGAAAGAAGAGGAGTACAGCCACCATTTGAAGTGGAGAAGAAACGTTCGGACCTTAGGCCTAAAATGCAGTTTACAGAATCCAAACATCTATACCATGCAAAATTGTAAAAAAAGTACAAGCGAGCATAATTCAGGTGGGGAGTACCGTTACCTAGTACGTCATTACCCCAAAAAGCAGTTTGATCAACAATACTGAAAACACACTGATATTGAGGAAAAAACAATAGTCAGGTAATTAAAAAAGTTTTAAGATAAATTCGACGGAGAATCCATAGGGGATCATGAGAAAAATAGAAGACAAATTCTATCTTAAAAGCTACAAGAGATATGAACAAATTACCAAACTCAAAAAGAGTCTATACTTGGTCGTAGTGTTTGATTGGAAAGTAGAGATGATGAAACTATAAAACTACTTTTCCAGAGCTTAGAGATGCATTCTGACTATCCTGTTATTACCATCAGCATCACTCTAATTACTTAAATGTATTAGTTTTAAAATCATTCTAACATTTTGTTCACATTAGTCTTAAAATTCTTAGATGTGAACAGTGTAAATATTTCTACAAATAAATAAAAAAGTAAAAGCCTAATAAATATAAATTCAGCATACTGTACAAATTGGCATAATTTAGGAACATTAGTAGACACAACGAACAACTTTAATTAATCATCAAAATCAAGAAAGAATACTCGAACTTCAGCAACTGCGCTCTTGAAGATAGGTTCAACTATAAACATTCATCAGCCGCTCTCTGGATTTCAAGCTAACAGTAGAACGGACCTAAGCCTCCTAAGAAGCCGTGGATCTTGCAAATTGGAGGAATCCAGACTGAAAGAACGAGAATTCGATCATCGTTTTTGTAAGGTACCGAAATATCGAAATTAAAGCATATAGAATCAATGACAATTTTAAATTCTTAAATTCAGAAGTTCTCATTTGTTTTAAAGAACCGTAAATCATCAACTTCAGAAATACTTATTTCTTATTGGGTTATTTAGAGTCATTATCGTTGTTAAAGATAAAGGTAATTCCAATATATATATATATATATATATATATATATATATATATATATATAGAAATTCATAGAATAATCAAATGTCATGTCAAATTGATATATTGTGTGCATAAATCAATATTCAATCATTTGTCTACAAATGTTATAATATAGAATTAATGAGATAAATTTTGACTAATTAATCCTAAAACCATTGATTACGTTATTTTGCATACTTTCCTGATCTACTTTAGTTATTCTAAATTTATGTTAATTTGTAAGTCAGATCAAAACCTAAACTAAACTCAGGGATCATAGTTCTCCAAACGGCACGACTCGAGAGAAACGGCTCACATTAAGCGTAAGCAAAATTCAAATCATTAAAAATTGATTAAAATCCCTACTGGTAAGATTTTGTTGTATACATCACGAATTAAGGGGTGTATTACGGCAATTTATTGTGTTCGATCTGTTGTTTTCTTTAAGAAAGGGCTGGGTATTAGAGCTAAGATTCGTGTGCGGGTAATTATCCTGACCCCCAAGGCAAAGCAGATCGACGCAGGCGGCAATGTGAACAACTGTTATAAGCAGCTTAGCTTTGTTATTTTTCTTGAAAAGTGTTTTTACTACATATTCTTATGTTATTTCTATTGACCTTTTGATTTTCTCCCTTAATGTAATCTGGTTGTTGTAATTTATATAAAAAAACAGCTATTATAAATTACAATGCAAACTTAAAGGTGAATGATACAATGAGTAACTATGACAATAAAACATGGTAAAAATTAATTTTATTATTACTATTAAAAAACACCATAATTCAACAATATTTTGGCTTCACACTAATATTGGGTATTATAGAGAATTGTTAAAAAATTATGTTCTCAGTTTTTTTGAAAATAACTCGGTTATCGTTTGAGCTAGAATAAAAAAACAAAAACAATTTTGTTTGTCATTAAAAAATGAAACTTTTTGTCTCATAATTTTTTATAAAGTTAACGGTTTTCGAGATATTCAACATATTAAAATGTTAAATGGCTGCCATTTTGAAAAATACAAAACAGGTACGATTTTTGGTACATTGATAAAAGGTCACATAAAAAATATATATACTAAATTTATAAATGATATCTAATTTATTTCCAAAAATATAATGTTTTTATACAAAACACAAAATGACGGACAGACAAACAACTAAGCTTGTTTCAAACAAATAAATTCTCGTTCTGTGTTTACTTCAATCCCAGAAAAAAATCTCCTAAAATTTCAACAAGAGTTCTGAAACACCCTGAACACCCTGTGTGTATGTATGTATATATATATATATGTCTCATAAATAATCATAAGTAGATACCATCCTTGTTCTTATTGCTACATCTCTTAAAATTAATCACAGTGGACTAATGTTAATAAAATTTACCTGGTTTAAGGATAGTAAGATGAGCTGCAGCCTGTATGTTGCCTGCAGGATTAGAAGCTAAGCACTGAAATATTCCTGAATCTAATGACATCAAACCTAGGATTCGTAAATTATTCCTGTACATAAAAATATATGAAACTTTAAACAAAATTTGTATTGATAACTATATCAAATAATTTACAATCATTTCATGCATGAAATATTTAAATATTTAACAACTAACAAATATTTAAAGGAGGAGATATTATTTTATAATAAAATGTAAAAATTAATCACTGTAACAATTATGTATGTTAGCAATGTTTAAAGCTGAAAAACAATTATTAAAAAAATAATACAAGGTGTGTCCAGAAAGTAAGTACGGCCACTGCTGCAATTGCTACTCCACGCTACTCTTTCTGGTTCATTAGCTTCTCACAGATGCTATTACAGCTAAACCAGAGTTTGTACTTTCTTTTGATCATATAAAAATGTTTAACTTTATTCAAGATCTTACCGATTATGAAATACCGTCTATTAACTGTTTTGTAAACGTAAGAAATGTCAAACCCACAGAAATTCATTGACAGTTTGTGAAACATATTGTTAAGGTTAAGAAAAAGTAGGTTATGACATCACTCAAGCAATATATGTCTCTAAAAACAAAGACACTCCTTTTAGATACACCATATTAAAAAATAAATCAATTAAATGATTATAAATACCTTATTTAAATCTACAACTGTCCTCACTATATATAATGTGACATGTTTCATCGTTACACAGACACCATCTTCAGGTAGATATTCAGCAATACACACTATAGATCTACTCACAATAATTTTGTAATTTTAAATTCTTGTACACTTGTACACGTAATTACATAAATTATCTTCTTAAATATCAAATGTTATCTTCGAATTTTAAAATTACAAAGAGGGAGAGGAGAGAGAGAGAGAGAGAGAGAGAGAGAGAGAGAGAGAGAGAGAGAGAGAGAGAGAGAGAGAGAGAGAGAGAGAGGGAGGGAGGGAGGGAGAGGGAGAGAGAGAGAGAGAGAGAGAGAGAGAGAGAGAGAGAGAGAGAGAGAGAGAGAGAGAGAGAGAGAGAGAGAGAATTGATGTAAAAGATCAAACTGTGTAAAAGATGTAAATTGAAGGGAAAGTTATTTTGATAAATGTTGGGCAAGAGTCTCAATACTTCTTACTAAACACAGCCCGAACTGAATATTTTTGAATTTTGAAACATTGACCCCTTTGAAGTATTTCCCCATATTGGACATGGGTAGTAAAAAAGACCATAACATGTCATTCATAAAACTGATAAAGTGCAATATGATTTTTTTTTTAACATAAAGAGAAGAATTCAATTTTGTGGACAAAGCATTTACATGGATATTCCATTTTAATTGCGAGTCCATTGTCAAACCTAGAAATTTAGTACTGTCTACTTCAATTAAATGATAACTATCTGGAAAGACATCTATTGCAGTACAATTTGCTCTAGTCTTTGCAGAAAAAAAAAGGCTGTGCCCCAATAAAAATGTAATGACAAGTCATTGAATACAGAATAAACAGAATTGGACCTTAAATTGTCCCTTGAGGTAAACTTTGGTTAATTGTAAGTATGTCAGACTTATAGACTGTTCCTTAGCACCTCTATAAGTTCTATGTAGTGGATTCTCTTTACCTGGTATGTTTTAATATACCATATATAGTGAAAATTACTGTAGAAGTAAATTAAGGTATTTATAATCATTTAATTGTAATAAAGCAGTCTGAAGGCTAAAATGAATATTATAAATTTAGATTTTGTATGGATAGGAGACACAAGCTTATCTTGGAAAGTGGTCCTTGGTATTACCTAATAGTACACAAGTAAGAAAACACACAAAAAAAAACCCTAAAGTTCTGAAATATTTCGTAAACACTGTTCACTTTCTCAATCGGTAGAGAGTATAAAAATAAGACTGAATTGTTTTAATCTAGGATGGATCTGTGCTGAGTGTTGAACCACAGAGATGTTCCCTGTTGGGAAATGAAAAAGTATAAAGGATGATTCACCTAAGATTAAGGTTAAGGTTTCTCTAGATTTTATAACCCATTGACAAGACAGTTCCCATTTTCTTAGCTCTGAGGGGTTACATTCAAGAGGGAGTGATTTTATAATTTTTGTCGTGAAGCCATCATCAAAAGTGGCAATGTTGTGGATTGCTGCATGTTGTGCAGTTGGTTTCTTTATATCCATGATTTTTACATCATGTCTGTGGCCATTCATCCTGGTGCTTAAGTTTTCTCTGTTTAGGTCAATATATTGAGCTGGGCAAAACCTGCACTGTAGTTGGTAGATAACATTTTTTGATATACATGTGTTATGATCTTGTTAGAAATAGTTATTAGGAATAATTGTAAAAACTATCAAATATAATTTCAATTTAAGTCCTAAGACAATATACAGAAGGCAGCCTATTTTTGTGAAATATATCAAAAAGTGTCACAATAGCTGACACTAGACAAAATACTCAGTTTGTTAACCTGGTAAGGCATATAAACCCACCATGACCAAGGGCGTTGGTCAGTCATCATTGAACGGTGTAAGCCTATGACCCTGTTCGTGGATTGACCAAGTGCACTGATTGAAACTATCTACTGGATTCGTCAGAATCAGCTACGAGAGCATTACGGTCAACACACATGGTAGTCAGTACTTGCAGAAATAGAAGTTAGCAAACCAACAGCGTATAATTTAATTAAACAAAGTATGACTCATTTGAATTTTATTAATTTCATGATAATATTCAGTTTGCTCTATCTTGGGACTATTAGATATAGTTTATAGTACAAGAGAATTAGATGTCACTAATGTATTTCTTGGAATTGTAATATAACTGAACCACTGATTACTTTATATATAAAGCTGGTTCAGTTATATTATATAATTATATCAATATATCATTTAAATGATATACATTCATTCAAATGGTAGAGAACTCTATCCCTAACAAATTGTACAATGGCCTTATCTAGAAACATTTCATCTCGATCCTAACAACCTTTAATTTTAAATTCGTTTTTACTAGAGGAACTATTGAAGTTGTTGGAGGGAAGCTGTTTTTCCATGTTTTGCATCTTGGCCTATTGCATGGAAAAGAACCATGGTGATGGTTAGGTTGTGTAGGTGTGTTGGGATATGGAAGCTTGGGCTGAACTAACATGTGTTTCAGATTTGTGGTCTACTTAATAAACAAGACTCTAGGAGGTTCTATGAGAATATTCGTGGTATGGTAGGAAGCTTGTAGAATTTTGAAGCTTTCCTTAAGTAAGTTGTTTAAAATATTTCAGATATTTAGCGTTTTTTGTGTGATTTCTTACTTGTGTACTA
This sequence comes from Aphrophora alni, assembly GCA_963513935.1. NCBI lineage: Eukaryota > Metazoa > Arthropoda > Insecta > Hemiptera > Aphrophoridae > Aphrophora > Aphrophora alni. The sequence continues at coordinate 43,529,573 of OY740765.1, forward strand.
TTAGGAAATGCCAAGGACTACTTTCCATAGTAAGCCTGTCTCCTATCCATAGAAAATGTATACTAATAAGCTATGTGCCCTATTAAACTCTAATCTATTATAAATAAATGTAATACTTACCCATTGACAACTTGTAAATAATCATTTTGCTTTATTTGGTCACCATTTTTAAGCCAATTTAATTTAGGCTCTGGTCTTGCATAAACTGAGCATTCTAATTCTACATCTTCTTTTTCTCTTGCCACTTTTGTAACAGGTTTTTTTAAAAACCTTGGTGCAACTGAAACAAAAAGTCAGTTATTCAATTATTGGTGTAACTGAATCTTGGTTAATTTTCATTTTGGACAACACATAGTTGTCAAAGATTTGTAAATCAAAATACAATAAGCTTGCGACTATCCAATCCAATGGAGGTTGGTCGAGCCAGATAGCAAAAATGCTGGATAAGTCAAATGTTGAGGGTAAATTACTTCTTGTGAAATCAACATCAAAATTTGTAATAACTAAACATTAGTAGCATTTCATAACATAATTAAACTTAGACTTTGATGAAATAATTAATATTAATTTGACACAGAAAGTTAAATAAAATGATAAAAATATTCATACAATTTTAAGATTTATTTAAAGAATCTAGCAAACATTACATACCGGGTATTCCTCAAAGAGGTCACTATTTTTGAATTAATATGCCGGATATATGGAACACTCTACAAACTCCACACTACACATAGATATGTAAAAAAAGTATCTTCGAGTTTCATTTTTTTATGTTCAATCAAAACAAAATAATGGAATTAATAAAAAACACTGTCACTATTTAATAAATAGTTAATCAAAATAAGAACACACCAATAAAAACTGAATGGAGAGTAAAATAACCAATCACATTAGATATATTTTGCAAGCATAGTAGAGCCATAATTTTCTTGTTTAGACATGACAATAGTTGTGCGGGTTGCTCATGCAACTAAATTGATCTCTTTGTCAATTTCATTAGTAAAAACTACACAGTACACCACCCTTATGTACTGTAAATATAGGTGTATATTTCGTAAGGCCTGCCTACAATTAAAAAGTGTTGTAAATTAACTGTTTTATAGACCAAATTTGTTTTATCTATGATCACCTGAACTTTTTATTACTTTTGTTTTTGGCATTATATTTAATTGAAGTGCTAATATTAACAGCTCCAAAATTAAAACAAATATTTTTATTAATAATAATTTTTATTTCTTCACATTAAAAAAAGATACAACCTTGATATTAAATTATTTTAAAAAAACCTATTTCTAATTAAAATGGAAATTAAATAATATTATAACCTATTGTATAATGTCTTAATACGTGAAGAATAGATATAATCGTTAGGCCCATAAGTCTGTTTAGGATTTAGCATCAGTATTTTATATATTTATAAATTTAGGAGGGGGGGAGAAAGAAAGAGATCACCATCCTGTGCCCTATAATGTAGTATTGGAATATATACAAGTCTAAAGGATGCCAGCGAAAAATAAACATAAAGACAGTATTTATTGCACAAAATTAACAATATATATATATATATATATATATATATATATATATATATATATATACACACACACATACCAGACTTACACATAAAGTACATACAGACTACAAATCTCATTTTAAAATTAATTTCAATGTTTTCTATTGAAAACAGCTATATTCTTAAATATTTTAAAAACTGAATCAATTATTAATCTTCTGCATTTCCACTGGTAGTATACAAATTACCCTCCCCCCCCCAACATAAAATAATTTTTAAAAGCAATTAACATTGTTTTAGTCAGTAGACACACTAAAATTTACTATTTTTAAAGAAATACAATTTTTTTGACAATCTTAATATCATTGGAAAGATGAAGTTCAGAGCTTTTGTTTGGTATTTTGCAATTCCCTGTGTTGGAAATATTTTGTTTTAACTGTACAAGCAAAGTCATCATTCCAAACGGGATCATGTGTGTCTTTGTCATTCACTCACATAGTAATTTGTGAGTGTTTCTGTGCATGTTTAGTTCAGTTTAATGTGTTTTGAAGTAATTGTTTTGTGAGTTTATTATTTTGTACCTTATAGTGATTTATTTATTATGTTTTGTTGATACAGATTTATTGTCACAACTATATTTTCCAACTAATTAAGTGTTGAAATAGTCAAAAACTAAATTTCTGCTATTTTTTACAAGTTTCTGGTGATTTTTTTGTTCAAATTTTTGTGACATGAAGACAATTTTTCTGATTCTTGATAAGGCTGCCTGACTTTAAAATATATAATGCTAGAAAATTTATAAATTCACAGTTCAATTTATAAATTCACAGTTCAATTTATATATTCACAGTTCAATTTATATATTCACAGTTCAAAAAACAAGTTGAGTTTTTGATAAAATAAATAAATATTTTTTATGAATTTTTCAAACTAGACTTAACGCTTTAGCTATTCTGTACTTTTTTCATACAATTTATTTTTTGTAATAAAAGTTTTCTAAATTGATATATTTTGTTACACACTTATTCAAACTTACATTCCAAAATTTTTGTATATCTTGAAAAATATTAGAACTTTTTTGTATAGTATAATATATGCTTTATTGTGAAGTTTTGGCTTCAGTTACTGCACATTATTTGATTCCTGACACATTAACTCCAAAATTTTAAAATCTAACATTTTTTTTATTACACAGATACATTCTATGTACCTTTCAGAAAAAAAAATGATATAATACTTTTTGGGTTTTAGACAATATTACTATTTTTGGTGAATTTTTTAAAAAAACTATTTAAAAAGGGCAAAATTAGCTTGACACTTTAGGAAGCCGGATGTTTACGGCTTGACACTGGCCGGATGTTTACGGCCAGTTCCAGAGTTAAATGGTACAAAACAGTTTTTAATGCTATGTTTGGCAATCCATTATATGTTCATTTTTTACATCGGGTTCATATTTATTATGCCAGGCTTGATACATGTTCTAAATAATCATCCGTTAGTCTGCTTCTATATCTGTTTTTAACAAATTTCATACTAAAAAATATCGACTCACACAGATATGTGAGACAAATAATGCCTTAACTTTTAAAATGACATTTACCAATGCTGGATATTTATCTAGGGTATCACTAATGACCAAAATTTTTCATTTTCTTGTGTACTAAATTTTTTCATACTAGTTGTGATATTTCCGAAGATCAATATCTTCTTTATATTGTCAACCATTCCAGTTTTTAATAACCAATAGCTATAAAATCTGAGAAAAAAATCTGTTAAAAATCATCATAGTTAAAACAGAACGATAGAAAAATGCTAAGTGAAAAATGTTTGCACAAGCTATCAAAATTGAGGGTGGAATTGACATGCAATTGACCCAAAAAACATCAACAACATTGATATGTCAATATGTTATTTGTTCAAAAGTTATCAAACCTACCCATAGTTTTATAACACCATCGAATATAGGTAATATCTTGACTTATATGATGAGATAACTCACCTTGAACATGTAATGTAGCGGTAGCTTCTATAGAATCTTCTTTATTTTCTGCTCTACACTGATAGTTGCCAGCATCTTTTTCAACAATGTTAGAGATTTGTAAACTAGCTGTACCAATCTTACTACATCTGCTGTCAAGGTCCCTAAAATGTAAAGTTAAACAGTAAGTTCCTAATAATTGCTCAATATACAGATAAGAATATTTAATCACATTTACAGATAAATTTATAACTGGAGTAAGATCGTTGTTTTAAAAAATTACAGTAGTTAATATTTTCATAAATACTACATAACTCCCTCCTCCTTCCACCAGTGTGTGGTGTTGATCTGAACACAATTTCTCACAAATAATAAGTTTATTAACTAAAACACATTTCAACAATCGTGTATCTTCAGTGATACATCGGCTACAATAACCTAACCTACAGTACCCTCAGACTATGAGTGTGTCTGGTGTAATGGGCGAGTCCTCCCTTCTACTTGCTTCCCTAACCTGATTTGACGGTACAGTAGAGTCTCGATTAACCGTCATTCTTGGGACCGGTGAGGTGACGGATAAGAGAATAGACAGATAACAGAAATAGAATTCTGAGACTTCTGGAAGTCATCGGCGATCGATAATAATACTGTATTAATAAATTTTGAACAGTGTTTATAACACAGAATATCTGTACTGTTATTTCTTTTTAACTAAAAAAAAAAAAAAAATGGTTTGGGAAAATTTAGTAAAACTTTTAAATTTTCTATTTACAACTCTATTTATTAAACAAATTTAGTAAAGTCTTCAAAATACAGTATTGTACTGTACAGTAAACTATATGATACACTGTCCTTTTATGTTAAAGATATTATAACAATGTAACTTAAAACAACTACTGTATATTGTACTACGGAAACATTAATTGTAATATAAATGTAAGTTACAATGAATAAGACAAGACTGTCGGATGCCACGCACGAAACTAACATAATGATTTGTTTGCTAAGACACAGGAGTGGGAGGGAAAGGAGGGTTTGGCCACTGTTCTAGGAATTGGTGATGCGCTCCCAATAGTGTCGTGAATAATGTCACGTGTACAAGTAGACTGAGGCACAGTACTGTACATTATAAAAATTTTGTATAGAAATGTCGTGGTCAACTGTTTAGACGGCGCATTATTATTTAAAATCAAATTTGAGTATGATACTAACTTGTAAACATTCATACCACATTAAATATATACGGTACATCAATACGCATTATATGTGTACTATTTTCTCCCCTGTCCTGATGGTTAACAGAAACTGATGGTAAAAAGGGTGACGGTAACCGAGACTCTACTGTACAACCCATTCCAAGAAAACTAGGTACACAAATTACTGCTTAGCTAGATTTAATTCTTAAAGTTTAAGTACAAGTTTATTCTTAAAAGTTTAATTTTTTAAACATTTTAATCTTATTTACACTGATAAAAAAAACGAAAGTAGGGTAGGCGTTTACACGGAAGCATTTGAGGTCTATATTTTTTTATTGGGGTTGTACCACTGAAAGAAAACGCAACAAACGAAGTGTGGGGGCCCCTCTTCTCCTCTCCACCCCAGAAACATTCCCACCTTAAGGATACTGTAACCTAACCTACAGTGGCCAACCCCTGCATTTATACAGGATGCGAGAGAAGGGATGACCTAATATATTTTACAACTTTCTAAATAGTAAGGTGTTAACAAGTGCTCTATAGAGTTCTAATAATCTAATACAATATTACTAAACAAATATTAATATATAAGTTACACAATTTTATTTTATATTAATATAGAATTTTGTATAGTAATTAATTCATTATTTACAATTATATTACGATATGGGTATGTATATTAAATGAACCACAGTATCTAATAATGAAAATTAAAAAGATATACATGAACTAAAGAGTTGGTATATAATTTTGTACTCAGTTAACATCTTATTTTCTGTAATCACATAACCAAAATTTATAATCTATCTTCAAGTATAACTTACGCCAGATCTATGGCTACACCATCCTTTAGCCATGTTATCCAAGGTCTAGGAGTCCCATTAGCTGCACAATCCAATGTCACTGTACTGCCTTCCACAGCAACAGTTGAATGAGGAGTAGCGATGAACACAGGTGCTCTTAAACTTGAACCTGATTCTTAACAAATCATAATTTACAATTAGACAATTTATATAGTTACTATTTCTACAGTCCGTTCATAAAGTCATGGTGGAGTATTGAATAAATATACTTATAAAAGTTGCAATGTTTCACATTTTTGCGCATATAATTTTTAAAGTCCAAGTTGAACTATAATAGTTTAGATTTTGTATGGATAGGAGACACAGGGATACCTTAGATATTGGTCCTTGGTATTACCTAGAAGTACACAAATAGGAAAATACACAATAAAACAATAAAGTTCTGAAATATTTTTGAGCTACTGATTAAAACCAAGGACCACTTTTCAAGGTAAGCTTGTGTCTCCTATCTATACAAATAACCACACTATCCATACAATATCCTATCTATAGGCTAGATATAAATCTATATCTAAATAAATAGGCTAGATGCTCTATTTAACTCAAATCTAAAATCAAAGTATATTACAAATCGTCTGATAATTACCGATTGTGACATCCATAACCAGTAGATAATAATGGTTGTGATCAAGAAATGTTGGCGTTTCATCGGCTTATCGTCGAAATATTGGATTTTGGATTGATGACTAAATACGGAACTAGATATGTGAGATTCAAAGCAAGATATATTAATTACATGTTAGATTATTTCTATACAAAATGGTCAGAAACCATTTGTCTAATCATAAGAACATTTTAGGGTTAAGGGTTTAAATATAAAACTAATAATATGATCCATCTGACATCCCTGTTTGATCGAATCATAGAAAAGTTATCTGACAACACTGTTCAGACCAAACCCTTTATATTGTTTCTGTTGATTCAGGTAAAAAGCTTCTAGAACATTCCAAATTTTAATGATGTCATCGTTGATAGAAAAATATAAATTCGCACCTTAAAGAGAGACAAGCCAAAACACACTTCTACAAAAACTCCAACTGATGCGGTCGTCTGAGTTACGTCAGGTTATCGCATGGTTGGGAGATGATTATTCTGAAATCTTAGGATAATAACAAAAGTTATTATTCTAAGAGAATATCCTAGTGCAGTATTCAACTTAAAATAACCTTAAACTCGGAGTGTTAAACTGTATTGAAAGTGATAAATTCCGTGAATGTGTGTTTCATATAGCACATGCTAAGTTATAATTAACTATATTCTTACGGATGAAAAATTTATTAGAGATACTATAAATTCAAGTTTAGAGGCATTAATTAAAAGAAATTAAGACTTTTTTAAATATTGACTTTTGGGAAATTTTCGTTAGCTATTTAAAAATAAAAAGGGACATGAATGTTTAATTGATTTGATTAAATGTTAAAGCTTGATTTATGAACATTTCGATTTGATTATATTTTAAGACTATTTAATGAACATTTCGATTTGGTTTTATTTGATGAATATATGTGTTTCAGGTTGGATTAATGTTATAAGATTAAGTATTTTGTTGTTGTTTTAAATTTGATATTAAATGTATGCATTTTAGATATCACGACCGTGTTTTAATTTAAGTACTACATTTTTCCTAAGAATTTATGCCACGAGATCAACTTTATTTAAAAAAAAAGAGTACCTGTGCTAAACCACATGTTGGCGCCCTATATTTGAATTTATAATATGAGTACGGACGTACAATAGTAAAGTAAATAATAATGTTTAAAATCGGTAAGTTTCACAACAAAAGAAGCAGGAAAGTTATAAACTATATTATTAAAAACCATCAAACAAGAATAAAATGAAAGAACAGTAAAAAAGTTTTACTTTTTATATCTGAGTTCTATGTATGCCCTGTGGTAGCTCTGCAAACATCCAAGCGATATTACAACTCTCTCCATACTCAATTTAGAATATCTGGAGTTATTGATGATACTGTTTCTTGAATCTGTCATCTCCAATGTTTGATGTTCCGAATTCTTTCATTGTAGACATTCTGTTAAACATACCCTATAAATAAAAGTCCATAAGTATAATATTGGGTAAAGTGTGGTGGCCAAACCTTCCATCCATCCACCTTTTCCAACCCAACGTTCAGGAAATATCTCGTCAAAGAAATCATGAAAAACATTGGCATAGTGAGGTGGTGCCCTATCTTAATGAAATATCAAGTTTTCATCCTCGATTTGAGGAAGAGTATATAGCTTCAAAGTATCAAAGTAGCCAATTTCACTTGCAGTGCTTTCAGCAAAGAAAAAAAAGTCAGTGCAATCCCGAACAAAAGTGTAACAAACATCGATTTTTAGGTTGATAAAGGCACGAAAGGAATTTGTTCAAATTTGAACATTGTGGTGATGAACATATCCTGAAGTATGGAAAGTGACCTAATTGCTAAAACATATATGCTACCGTTGCACAAGAGTTACAGATTTGAATTTTGCAAACCATAAAGCACACTGAACTTTCCTTTGCACGGTTGTCATCTTTATTTTTTAGATGACATGGACTATTAGTTAATTGACACAATGGATTCTTTAGGAAACCACAACAATTAAAACCCTCACTATGACTTTATTTATACGCTATATTACTTTAATTCATTTTAAAACATAAATAAGAATATATACTTTTTTCCTTGCACTTCATCAAACTAAACTTTTGAAAGAAAAAACAAGACTTAATTTTCACACACAAAATCATCATCATCAAGATGACATTTAATTAATAATTGCCATCCTTATCTATAAACAAAATCTAGGAACAGCACAACAACAATTTATACAGTTTGAGTTGGGATCGAAATTACTTTATAATATTTTTTTAAAGTTCGGTTTGGTACCTTTTTTAAAGTTTAGTTTGATCAAAAATACTGAGATTCGTACAACTAGAATATACAGTCATGTAAGTTAAATCAATGTGCTTTAAGAGCTTTTAAATAAGAGTTAGATTACTTATAGTTGTAAGTCTGCGTTCTTACAAACTTTATATCAAAATTATAATTATTTACCTGAAGAGCAGGGTATCAAACTCGCTCGTACTTACAGTTATTCCTACAACGTGGTACAGGTTAACACAAATTAGTCTAGCCAGACATTCTTATTAAAACAGAAATCTCCCTTTTTATTTTAAAAGAAAACAAAAACATCATTACTTAAATAAAGAAAAACAATTATTAATATTCAATATTAATATAATGAAATACAAAAGTTATTAACACGTGCAAAACTACTGTTCCTATTAATGTTCCAAATTAAAGTTCCTTTTACATTTTTATCTCAATCAAACCAATGATGCTACTTTCTAGGTTTTTCACTCTACTCACGAGTTACCATGTCCATATACTTTAGTTTGTTCTAAAATCACAACTACTTGAAATCCTTCATCTTAATGTTGAAGGTGAGTCCGTCCAGTCGTCTCATAACGCGACTGTTCTATTTCGGATCCTGACAAAGACTGACGAGAACACGTTCTACTTTTTCCTGGCGAAGCTAACGCTCGCTGAGGCTCATGGGAAATCTCCCAAGGGTTCAACTTCCTACATGAACGGACTTTGCAACGTCTGATAATTTGATCGGCGCGCACATTTTGAAATTCAAACTTTCAATGTTATACATTGTTTTAAACTGTTTTAACAATCATTGGTTATCACTGTTCATTTAAATATTGTTTAGGAACACTTTTCAGTTACTTATTTCTATATAATGTTTATTTTCTATTATTACTCTATAAATTATTAATATTAATACCAACATCTATTGCTTTATTATTTTTATTGGTTGGAAGATGTCCCATGCTTACAGTCATTAATAATAATTAAAATAAAGGAAATGCAAAAAAATGTATTATAATCTGTAAAAATTTCAAGATAAAGTCAAAAAATTATATTGGATAATTAATTATCTAAATGTTCTAAACATTTTCTATATACAATTAACTATAAATTATTACAGGATGTCCAGCCAACCGAAATAAAAAAATTCCTGTACGTTTTCCACATTTTCCCCGTAGATCCTGGAAATCTCCCATACATATAGTCCCATAACCGAGGGGGGGGGGGAGATTTATACACAAGAATTTCATTTTAACTTTGAAAAATATACTATTACAGAAATCATAATTTTTATAGTAGGTAATTTATAAATTATGATAGATTATTGTTATTTGATTACATTGTTTTACTAGTATGTTTTATATTGACAACAGAAATCATAATTTTAAAGTAGCCTATTTATAAATTATAGGCTAATAAATTAATGTTATTTGATTACATTGTTTTACTAATATGTTTTATGTTGACACAGAAATCATAATTTTATAGTATTTATAAATTATGATAAATTAATGTTATTTGATTACATTGTTTTACTAATATGTTTTATGTTGACAATCACATCCATGTGTGATACAAACAATGCAGTACGTACAGTGTAATCTTCCTTCCTACTCCGGTCATGAATTTACTGATTTTAAGATTATTTACTTTTGTACATTTATACTCAAACTATTTAAATTCAAAATAAAAGGTGTCTATAAATTATTTATTAGACACAGAATTTTGATCCCAAGTCAAATGTTAAACTTCTCCACACAAAACAAAAAAAGTAGAAAACTCAATAACTTGGAATGTTTGGAAATCAACTGATCTATTTTTAAACATCATACTTCCAACCTAAATGAACAAATATATCTTAAATCACTCATCCCTTATTGAAGCCTATTGTGTAACCTTTGTTTTCTAAAATACACCCACAGGTCAGATCATTGTCCTTTCTGTCATAAATACTATCATTTCTCAACCCTTCCTACTCTACCCTTTCCTTTCTCTCCCAATGTTGGTTATTTAGACTTGTTTTCAATTTAGTAGCTTGTAAATGCCTAATAGCGAAACATATGTCGCTCAATAAAGCTTTAATGTGGAATTAAATAATTGTTTCATTATTTCCATTAAATCAAATAAATGTCCATGTCCCTTTTTATTTTAAAACACCTAACACAAATTTCCCAAAATGTCAATATATCTCAATTATTCCATTAATTATTTTAATTAATACCTCTAAATCAAAACTTGAATTCATATAGTTCCTATAATAAATCATTCATTTATAAGAATATAGTTAATTATAAAACTTAGCATGTGCTATACCAAACACACATTCACTGAATTTCACTTTTAATGCAATTTAATTATCCAAGTTTCATGTTATTTTAGTTTGAAAACTGAACTAAACAAAGTTTAGTAAGTTCATTACAGTTTACAGTTTAGTAAACTGTTCATTATAAGTTATATAATGAACTTATATATTCTCTTTAAAATAACAACTTGTGTTATTCTAAAATTTCAAAATAATCATCTCCCAACCATGGTTTGACTTACAGACTGCATCGGTTGGAATTTTCTCAAGAAGAGTCTTTTGCCTCGCCTCTCTCCAAGCCACAAATTATTACTTTTTCTCTCAATTAGCTGACTTTGCATGACATCATTTGGATTTGGAAGTTTCCAAAAGATTTTTACCTTAGTCAACAGAAATGATATAAAGGGTTTGATCTAAAAAGTGTTGTGAGATCTCTTTTCTATGATTTGAACTAACATGGTTGTCAGATTGACCACATTATTCATTTTATATTTAAATTCTTAAACCTAAAATGTTATTATGATTAGACACAGATTCCTGACCATTTAATATAGAAATAATCTATTATGTAATTAATATACCTTGCTTTGAATATCCCACAGCTCGTTCCATATTAAGTTTTTAATCCAAAATCCAATATTTCGCTGATAAGGGAGGATAGTCACAAACTACACAACTGATTTTATCAAGTTTTCACATCTTAATATAAACCTTACTTAAACTAGTACATACATATACAATTTCATATCATCATCATTATTAAGTCCTTTCTCCTTCCTTAATAAAACTAATAAAGTTTATATAGTCTTTGGGACGGGGACAGTGAAAAAAAATAATGTCATGTAGTTCTAAGACAAGTTTCGTAACCAACCTTACCATCACAACACTTTCCTTATTATAAAAATTATATTCAATTCACTATTATTATTCCGAAAAAGAACGGTGCTTGTATTAGTACCAAGTGGATTTCTTCACTGGAGACAGGATATCAGTGTTTCTTTGGGGATGTAAGGGAAACTACTTGTAGGCTAAGTTCATATCCGTGAAATCATTTACAGTGGAACTTAGTTATTATGGCCTCGGCTGTATCGCCAACACGGATGTAACGTAATTTGTTAATAAGTCCCGGCCAACTATATTCATTAATATTATAAATCAATATAATATAATATGTATATTGGTTGTATCGTCAATAAATATAGACGTTCATGGATAGATATAAAGAACACTTGCCCAATAATAGCCTGTACGCTAATAGATCTAGTTTCGCACAACACATAATCGATAACAAGCATTCGTATACAAACTTTGAATCTAACCTGACACCTCTCCACATCATTAAAAAAGGACCAATGATGAATGCCATTGAAGAATATGAAATTTACAAATCATTTAAACAATCACCAAACGATATTCTCAATGAAAAATTATCTTTCCAATCAAACGCATTATTTGAGACGGCAATGAGTTATAAATAAACTGATATGACCAACCCATAGCCAGATAACCTTGGCCTCACCTTGATGCCAGTAGTTCGCGAACCATGAAACCGTGCGCATGTAAAAAAAATGTTAAAATCAACGTATACGTGTATTTATTTATTTGTGTGTATAGTGTTAATGTTTTTGTTATGTTTAATGTTTTAACGACCTCTACGGGGTGAAATAACTGAAGATGGAGCTACGACTCCGAAACGCATCTTTGTAATTAAGACAAATGCAAAGTCACATGACGGAACTATAAAGATAATATAAATAATTTATTACTCATTATATTATACAAAGTGACTTGGACACCAAACAATGAACATATATGACTATCTATTCTGAAACACTAGACATGTGTAATGTTCATCAGTTATACTTTTTCTTTAAAATATTTGAAGCCTCGATTTCTCTAATAACTTTACAAAAGCCACAACAGGTTATAATAAAAGTAAATTACAGAAAATTTGTTAATCTGTTTTAAAAATTAGATTCATTTAAAGCAGAATATCTCTTTAGCTTTATATTATTGTTTTTTATTAACAATAGTCAATGTTTTTGCATAAAATAGATAAAAGTTCAAAATGTATTTAGAAAATTATACTACGGACGGAAATCACTGCTTCTATGTAAAATACAATTTTAAATGGTTTTCTTTGATGAAAACGCTCATTTGAAGCGTAGCAGATTCGTATAGTTCAGATAATAAGAAGTTCTCGTGTTGGACTACCCTTGCCAAATGTAGATGAGCAAATCGTTCTCCCAATGAGTACTCTGTTCTAGCTTGGTTTTGAAATGTTGGTATTGGTAGAATTCATGGACCAATTAGGGCTAACCTGACTATTATATCAGCGCACAACACTGCACTGAATTTAATACGCATATATTGGGATTAACTAGTCTTCTTAATTTTAATATTTTATATAAAAAAAAAACTTTACAATTATGTCTTAACTTTCAAAAATATTCAATTATTTAACAATTTTTTTTCATACAACTCATTTATTCATGGTTCTGCAACATTAACCAAATTTAGAACATTGTCTGTCCCTACATACATGATCTCTATATATGAACACAATACGAGATATGATGCAAATCTCTTACGTCATATATCGCTACCCCAAACATTGAATCAAATACCAACCAAAATATGTATAATGTTACAAGTAAAATTATTTGTGGAATTATTTAAATTGTTGTAACATTGTAGTATTATCTATCGTTGCATAATCTCCATATAAAACCCTTAAAACATTCGTTGCAAAAATCATCATCAAAGTCCTAACATTATTAAAGTATTGTTGTATAATTATAAATATTGTTGCAAAATCATATAAAATCATCATTACTGTTGCATAATCATAAACATCGTGGTATAAAACCACCAACTCCCTAATCTCAAAGAAATCAAAACATCAACAAATACTCCTCCAATCATTAAGACTTCTTATACTTTATACCACTTTCTCCTCTAAATTCATATACAGTAAACCCTTTCTTTATAAATACTTGATAAACTCCCAGAAATAATTTTTCGTTAACTTCCAACAAACAAATAAATTTTTATCATAAAAACTCAATTATACTTATTAAGAAAATTTTGTATCCATTATAAAAAAAATTTTAAAAATCAAGAATCATAATAATAACAATGGTAATAATAATCCTGATAATGTCCTAAAATAAACCTACTAGTTTATTTTTTCTATTTCTTAACCTAGCAATTATGTATGTAATTTAAAAGAAACTTGTTCTTGAACAAACCCTTTTTTATTTTCCTAACCTAGCGAAGATTAATCAATAGTTTGTTTTTAATTTTTTTGTAAACGGGGACTTCTTGCCACTGCAACTGTATAAGCTAGCGTCACTCAACTTGAAATTAGTTTATGTAGCTGTCCATTAACTGGGCACATTGTCTAAACAGTTTATTCCATTTGAACATCTGCTTACTGCCTTTATTGCTTTAATAATTATACTTGCAATTAATACACCCATATTTTTCCTTCCTAATAAATATAATATAATATATAATATAGATTTTTTTTGAACTTACTCTCACAAATTATTAATTACATACTTTTCTATTTTTTTCTGACCTCGATGGGTCAGTACAACATCAACCATAGCTGGCTACACAGTTCCACAAAATAAAAAAGAATAGTCTAAGTTTATTGCTTGGTAAAACCAAAATGTTTTAAGCATAATACAATTTATAAAAAGTCATAGTGTGTGTTTGTTTTTTGAAGTTTTTTAAAGTTTTTAAATTCTTAAAAGTTTTTAAATGTGATACAATGATAAAAATGTTTTTAATAGTTTAAATTAGTTTATGTTCGTATATGTGTTATTTACAAAAAAGTGACGAGATATATGTTACCGAGAAGAAGCATGTGACCATGGCTGAATAAATTGCCGAAACAGCCATAGTGCAACAAAATTAAGTGGATAAGCAGATGTAAATATATTATATCATAGTATAATTTAAAAGTTCTCCAGTAAGGTGAAAAATACATAAAACCATTTTTATACTTTATTTAAAAATTCAGAAAATATAGTAATCTTATCTGAAACTCAACTTGTAAAACAACATTTTTTCAGAAAGATATACAGAATCCATATATGTTATAAAAAAATGTGTTTTGTAAAATTTGTGGAGTCGGTATGTCAGGAATCAAAAAGTCACTGTTTCGGGAGCTAAAATGTCTATATAAACGGCTATATATTTTATATAAATACATTTTTGTAATTCTTCCCATAAGTGTAAAAAAGTTTTATCATTTAGTTGTCAATAACATTCTGTAATAAAAATTTCAATTTAGTATAATGATATTAGACAAAACCAGTTTTTATGAAAAACTATGAAATACCTAAAAAATACAACTTCATTACAAGCCAGAACATCTCATAACATTCTCCAACCATGAACCACTCATTGCCTTGGTAATAAAGCAAAAGGAAGAAGGAACGTCAACCTCCCACCTGTAAAAGTAGAAAGATTTACAAGGCTTTATACCTCTTTCAATCAAAAAGGAGAAGAAAGCAAATCTAATGGCAATGATGCTGTATGTGCCAGAGGAGTTTCGAGAATTTTACCCAAACATAAAAGCTGATGAATAGGCTTAGGACTGTTTTCAAGCAAAAGACAATATTGTTTATTTAAGGGACACAAAGTAAAAAGACACCTGAGCTGATGTTAATAATGGTCTTTGAACCTCGAAATTTTACATTCATATTATGTTATATAGGCTTAAGCTTGTTATTAGGGCAAAGGCTTTTTTTTTTTTTTTTTTTTTTAAGAAAAAATGTAACAAGGGAGCTGATATTAGGCTCTTGGTACCGGAATACATTCCGAAATTTTACATTTACATTTTATCATCTAAGTTTAGTATATTCTTAATTATTGTAATAAACTTTTAAAACAAAACAGCTCTTATTTATTTACCCAATAACGTTGCAACCACCACTCACCATTTTAAAATTGTAAAAACATTAAACAATGACTGTTGTTTATAACATTGTTGCAATTTAAAATTCCCGATTTTGGTAATAACTTTGTTATTACATTTAGTAACATTATAATATTTAATTTCATGACTAAATAGATCATTTACTACATACTTCATTAAAAAAAATATATTAATCTGTTATTATTTATGTAATAATTCATTTTTATTGTCTCCTGAAAAATTTGCAATTTGTCGCTTTGAAGGTTACTGGCTGGAGCCATTCAGTTGAAAACAATGTACAGTATAAAGCAACCACCTCTGTTAAGAAAGCATATGCCCAAGCTATTAAGAGTACCAAGGAAAAGTTCAATCAATTGGCGAAACTCTAACACTAATATTTAGCAGACTGGATGAACAGAATGTGACAAATAAAATTATATCTGACAGATTAAAACACATTATAAAATAATTTAATAATACATGGTGTAAGGAAGAAGTAATGAACTGTAACCTGAGAATCACAACATGAAATTCTAATGGGCCTCAGAATAAAATCCATGAATTGGAAGTATTTCTAAGAAATGAGAATATTGATATTTGTCTGGTGTCTAAAACCCATTTTACAAATCAAACCTTCTGTAGACTTCAAGGGTGTACAATGTATCATACAAATGGCAACAAAGTCGCTCTCTTGAAGATAAAATTTCATTAAACCGAATTAGATGAAAGTACATTAAACCAACTTGTTTTAGTAACAAGCTCAAAAAGATTTGTGTTTTAAAAATCTCTCTATCAGTAAAAAACTCCAAGGATTAACTGCAGAGAAGGATACTGGCTATTTCCTGTGGAAAATTGCAAAAAGCATTAAAAGAAAATGCAACAATGAATAATAGGAAAGCAGTGACAAGGAAAAATCAGAGATATCTGCAAAGAAACTTTCAAGTCATTCCCTAAAAATGTAGATGATGGAAATGATTTACTTCTCAACAGAGAAGTTAACATATCTATTACGCCTGCATAGTCCTCAAAAGAACTAATGAAACCACTAACTTGAACATAAAAAAACTCTGGGATACGATCCAATCACAGGACAGGTTTTGAAAGAATTACAGAAAACAGCAACTCTATAAAGCTCCTACACCTTGTAAATGTTGCTTTCAGGTTGCAATATATACTAAGTCAGTGGAATGTAGTGGAACTTATGATTCACAAGAAAAGACCCAACCAACAAGAGCTCTTACAGACCTATTTCGTTTTTGCTAATAATATCCAATCATTTGAAAAAATACTGCTTAAACGTCTGAAGCCGATAATAGCGGAGAGGGAATTAATTCCTAATCATCAGTTCGGTTTCAGGAGTAAACGCTCAACAATAAACCATGTGTATAGAATAACAAACATAATTGAGGAGACATTGGAGAAAAAAATATGCTTAAGTATGTTTCTTCATGTATCACAAGTATTTGATAAGGTGTGGCACGAGGGCTTGCTACATAAACTACAAAAAGACTTCCTATTTAAATTGTGCAAGATTTTGAAGTCAAATTTGACAGGCAGACTTTTCCGGGTAAAACATGGAAATGAATACTCCGAAGTTAAGTAAATCTCTGCAGGTATGTTTCAGGATATTGTCTTTGGGCCGACCCTGTACTTGCTTTTCACAAGAGATAATATTATGGCAACAGCAAACATGGTCGAAGAAACAACACAGAAACTTCATAAAATCCTGGATAGGGTCAATGATTAGACAAAGAAATGGTGTATAGAGTTATTAAATGAGTCTAAATCAACTCATGTTAATTTTACAAACAAAAAAAGTAAATTCAATTTCAGTGCTTCTTAATTCTCAAATAATTCCTCGTAAAAATGAGGCGAAGTATGTCAGGATGATTCTGGTTGCTAGATTAAACTTGAAGGCCTACATTAAATAGAAGGAAAAAAAAGTTAACACATAAATACAGAAAAATCTATTGATTGGCAAAGATCAGAACTAGACGTGTGTAACAAGCTACTCTTGTACAAACAAGTATTGAGACCAGTATGGATGTATGGTTTACAGATGTGGGACTGCATGAAAAAGTCCAATATTAATATAGCCCTAATACAAATGTTCCAGAACAAATTACTGAGTGGTACATAAGGAACAACAATATTCACAAAGACCTTGGTTTGGAAACTGTTGGTGAAGTAATGTGTGTTAATGCTTTTCAACTTAAAAATTACTTGATACATGATATAACTAAAACTTAACTAACTAAACCAGTGTTACATTGTCATTAAATATAACATATTTATAGTTACTGAGCTATAAAACATCTCTACATATCCAAATAACTATTATCTATATAATATGTGTTATAAATAAATCACCTAAATCAGGATCAATTTTCAGAACTCCTTTCTCACTGATTCTATGTTGGTCTAACGCAGACACATTGCAATAATAGATGCCTTTATCAGATCCTTGTACTTCATCAATCTCTAAAGAACCTGAAATTATACAAATTAAAAAATACAGGATTTTTTTGATTTATTTATACATTGTGATATATTATACTATGAATTATATTGTTTCTTCCATTTTTAATTACAAAAGCTTAAGTTAAGGCAGACTGAACTCTCATATTCATTATGTAAAATGATGCAAGTTAAAAATATTCAATGCCTAAGGGATCTCTATATTTACCCGTATCAAATTAATTATAGTTTTTAATTGGTTTTAAATCATAAGTTTTTCTTTATAAGTTGTAATTTGATATATTTTTAGCTGTTCTATAATAATGTGATATGTATTGTGATAAACTTTTACTTTTAGTTGTATTATATACAATGAATGTGGCACATAACCTATTATGTTTAGATTTTGTACGGATAGGAGACAGGCTTACCTTGGAAAGTGATCCTTTGTATTACCTAGTCATACACAAATAGAAAAACACAATCAAACACTTAAGATCTGAAATATTTTGTAAACACTGTTCACTTTTTCAATCAGTAGAGAAAATAATAAAAATAAATTATTTGCCATTTAATAAATTTTTTTTATTTTATTTTTTTTAATATACTCAAGTCAAAAATGGAGATATATAGTTTATTTTTGCTAATTATTAAATTTACACCATTTATTTTACAAAACATTAATTAATATTAATAATAATGCAATCCTAAGACAAAAAATTTCTTGTCATAAACATTGAAAAGCAATGAATATACAAATAAACTTTTACAAGAGTAAGCACACATCCCAAACCATAATTAAATATTAAAATATAATAAATAAACGGCGCAAAACATTGTACAAACTTGCTCACTCAATCATCCCAAAAACCAAATAAAAACCAACTAAAAGTTGTCATTAAAAATGTCAGTTTGGTAGTCTTCAATAAAAAAATGAAAATGAACCATTTACATAGTAATTGAGAAAATATTTAAATAAGGGCCTTGTACTTAAAACTTGCTTCACTTGTACCATAAACATGTCTTTGGCATAATAATAATAATAATTATTATTATTATTATTTATTTATTTATTGTCACTGAACAATTGCTTGTACATTATCAACTTAGGTCTAATACACGGGAATCATAAAATACTTAATACAGTTTAAAATTGTATATAATTCATTGTCCACAATCTTCTATGTTATAGAATGTTTTCATTTTTTAATGATTTTTCAATGCCTAATTGAACTTCTTATTTACTGTTCTTGCACTTAACAGCAATCTATTAAAAAAAATTTACACCAAGAAATGTATAACTCTGATGAAATTTGCTTAGACTAACCCAGTCTGCATAAATGAATCCGTTATTTCTAGTACTATAATTATATATCTGAAAGATTCACAATCACTGTATCTGTATCGTGCAAGATAGATCACACGTATATTGTAATTGATTAATATCGAGCTTTTAATGATAGCTATCAATGTTCATTTTGTTCAGAACTGTAATATTTTCTTTACTAGTTATTTTGCACACAGGTTTGAGTCATTAATCTTCACATTTCAATAAAATTTGAACAAAATCAATAGTGGATTTTGAGAAATTATCTATTTTATAACAGCTCCATGGCTGGTTTTTTGGTTCTTTATAGATAACCCAAAAAAAAAAACGGATTTTATGAGTTGGCATCCACAGTTGAAACAAATTTCATACAAATCGTTAGAACGTATTTTTAAGGAAAATAGTAATTTTTAGTTTTTTTATTATGAAAGCTACCCTAAAATTTTGAGTTATCAAAACTTCTTTTTTTTTTTTTAATCCCAAGATATGCCCATATACCAAATTTGATTAAATTTTTGTGCTCACAATAAAATACCACTAAAAATTACTACACATCTATATGTTTTGCTGATTTAGTAAAATGGTTATAACTTTTTTTTGTAACTGTAACCATTGTATAGTGTTTAAGCTTACCAAACAAAATGTAAAAGGCTGACTAATGTTTTTTCCTTCAGATTATTTAACTAATTCATTTATAACTACAGTAGAACCCCTCAAACTCGACACAATGTGGACTTTAAGGTTGTCGAGTTTGGGGGTTGTCGAGTTTTAGGGAACTTTGGTATTTAATGGTTAGGTTTGCAACAAATACTCAAAATTATTTTAAATAACTGTACATTTATTGATTATCAATGATTAAACGTTTATTGCAAAAAAGTCCCTGCCTGACAACAAAAAAATAGTGTGTTCAATCACACATTAAAATTAAATTTATCGATCGGTCAAATGAGATTTAAAAAGTGTTGGCCTTGTACAATAGGTTTAGTAAACTAAAAAGACCTATCCTAATATGCTGTAATAAAATTTACAGTAAAGTCTACAGTAAAAAACAGACAGTCCATTAAATATTTTTAAAGATTAAAACAATTTTATATAAAAAAAAAAACATTAGAGCAAAGTTAGCATTGTTTGAAAAAACGTTTGATTGATCTTTGTTTTTCATTTTCGACTGGACGTCTGGCAGCTTCATCTCGAAGTCGCCGAAGAAAAAGAATGTCCATACCAAACACAGTCCAATACAAATGCTATAAATTGAACTGCTGATCGCATATAATTAAGAGTCGGATCATTTTTCTCACATGGTTAAGACCTTTATTACAAAACTTGAATCATAGTTCTACGACGCTCCGTTGAATTGTTATGACAAAAGACTTGCCGCTTACTTTAATGGCATCGGTGCTAATGACCTGTAGCATCCGGGTGGTTAGGCGCTTGGGTTCACAACAATATGAATGTTTTGACAACAAATGTTTAGGGCTGTCCTGGTCTACCTGGACCCTTTATCTTTAACTTTGGCTTCTACTATACAGTAGGATTAGAAAGTGGCTAGACAAAGGAGCATCCCTCACAGCTGTATAAACAAAAGTAACAAGCCTCAACCTCCAGGCATCTGGCAGGCGCATGTGGCGTAAAACAATGCAGTGAATGACCTTGGAAATCCCATGCTCCTTGTCACTGGCCCTGTCGAGTTTGACGGAATGTCGAGTTTGAGGGGGTCGAGTTTGAGGGGTTCTACTGTACTATAGTTTTAATCCTTTACAACATCAGTTTTGAAACAAACCTGTGTCTTAAGGATACATTCAAGCAAAAATTACTACATCAAGCAAAATTTATCTAATAATAGAAACTATTTCCCATACCTGAAGGTAAAATAGTCATACGACTTTCATCCAAAACTAGAGGTCGTTGATCTTTCAACCACATTACTTTGGGTTTAGGTTGTGCCTCAACAAAACAACTAAACAAAGCAGTTTGTCCTGGAAATACACGAAGTTCAGAGGGTTGTTTCTCAAACGGTGGCAGTCCTATACATAAAAATATATAATGAAAACATATTCACATAACAGAGTTATTAATTTTATTCAGATATAAGTTATGTTATAAATAAAGCTTCATTAATGCTAAAGTTTAACGATATTCACGTCTAACTGTAGATCGGGTGTCTAAAGAACGTAGTATATAGAGCATCATTTACTAAAATAAATAATGCAAAAATAATACACAAACTTTCTCACTCACCCTAAAATCAAATAAAAACGAACTAAAAATAATCGTCACAAAAATTGTCAGTTCGGTAGTTGTCAATCAAAAAGTTAAAATGAACCATGGGCGCCGTCTTTGAAAAAATAACTATGTATTAAAATAAGGGCATAAACTTGCTTCACTTGTGCCATAATCATGTCCTTGGCATGAATTGTATTTTACTAAATAAGTCTTTTAATGTCTAAAGAGTCAATTATTCCTTAGACAAGCTATTTTTTTTTTAAATTCAGAGATTGCTTATGGCTTGACGTATTTACATTTCACTAAAATTTTAACAAAATCGTTTAGAGCTGATTTTGTTAAATTACGTATTTATAACAGTTCCATGGCTGATTTATATATATAACACAACAACCAGCATTAGTTGAGAGATCATTTCATTTTGTCTGTGTCCTTAGATACTACATTTTAACAAAATATCATCAAAATAATTGGAGGCGATTTTTGAGAAATTATTAGTTATTAATCCCAAATGATTAGTTATTAAAATTATGAAAAGAAACACCAAAAAGTCCCAAGATATAGTCAAATTATGCCTATATCAAAAATTTAATTCAAATCAATCCACATGTTCCCACTGGTGAGGAAAACATTTGATAAGCTATAATTACAATGGTGAAATAAGTCTGGATAATTTAAATATACAATGGCCCTGCATAGTTCCTACGGGTGGGAGAAAACATTGGATAAGATATGGTTACAGTGGTGAAAAGTCTGGATAATATAAGTACAATAGCCCTACTTAGTTCCTACTGGTGAGGAAAACATTTGATAAGCTACAGACACAATTGTGAAATAAGTCAGGATAACATGAGTATACAATGGCCCTGACTAGTTCCTACTAATGATAAAACGTTAGAAAAGCTATAGTTAAAATGGTGAAATAAGTCTAAACACTATAAGTACATTCACCCTATCTGTGAGGAAAACATTACTACTGGTGAGGAAAACAATGGATAAGTTATGATTATAATGGTGAAATAAGTCTGGATAATATAAGTATGCAATGGCCTTGTCTAGTTCCTACTGGTGGAGGAAAACATTGGATATGCTATGGTTAGAATGGGGAAAGTAGTTTGCATAATATAAGTATACGTTGGCCCTGCTTATATAATACTGTTGAGAATAACATTGGAAAAGCTTAGGTTACAATGATGAAATAAACCTGGATAACATGAGTATACAATGGCCCTGACTAGTTCCTACTAATGAAAAACGTTAGAAAAGCTATAGTTAAAATGGTGAAATAACTTTGAATAATATAAGTATACGAAGGGCCCTGTCTAATACCTAAAACTGAGAGGGGGAAGACATTGAATAATCTATGGTTATAATGATGAAATAAGTCAGGATAGTAAAGTATACAATGCCTCTGCCTAGTTCCTACTGGTGAGGAAAACATTGCATATGCAATAGTTACAATGGTGAAATAAGTATGGATATGATGAGTATACAATGGCCCTGCATAGTTCCTACTAGTGAGGAAAACATTGGACAAGCTATGGTTACAATGGTGAAATAAGTCTAAACACTATAAGTACATTCACCCTATCTGCGAGGAAAACATTACTACTGGTGAGGAAAACAATGGATAAGTTATGATTATAATGGTGAAATAAGTCTGGATAATATAAGTATACAATGGCCTTGTCTAGTTCCTACTGGTGGAGGAAAACATTGTATATGCTATGGTTAGAATGGGGAAAGTAGTTTGCATAATATAAGTATACGTTGGCCCTGCTTATATAATACTGTTGAGAATAACATTGGAAAAGCTTAGGTTACAATGATGAAATAAACCTGGATAATATAAGTATACAATGGCCTTGCCTAGTTCATCCTGGTGGGGGAAAACATTGGATAAGATATGGTTACAGTGGTGAAAAGTCTGGATAATATAAGTACAATAGCCCTACTTAGTTCCTACTGTTGAGAAAAACATTTGATTAGCTACAGACACAATTGTGAAATAAGTCAGGATAACATGAGTATACAATGGCCCTGTCTGGGGAACCTGCATATATCTGCTTATAGATGGACTACTGAATAGATAATTGATTAAGAAATTTAACTGGACACCTGATATGTGGCAAAAGGAAAATCACAATGCTAGACTTGAGCTTCAACAGTATGTTATATGTTAAATTACTGAACAACCTGTTGAAGGCAGAGTACAAACTATTTAAACCATACTATAAACTAAAATTATATATTCATATATAATAAATATTTTTAACTGATGTTTGGGGGGGGGGGCATTACTTACTTGCCAATCTTACAGTAGCTGTTCTGCTGACAATAGAACCTATATTATCAACTGTAGCAAGACACTGATATTCTTCAACACCTCCATGATCTCCACTTTCATCACCAAAAACTGACTTTAACAGCAGTGATCCATTACTAAGCTGTGTCCTGAAAGAAAATAAAGACAATTTTAAATATTTACCCTAGATTATTAATTCATCCATTCTTCACTCTCCTATTTTCACTTGATTGGGGTCCTAACACCTGAAGGTCCTAACTTTGCCCAAAAAATAAAGTTATCTGTTTAGAAATCTGTATCTCTTACATATTTGACAAAAGACATGGTTAATAATTTAAATGGTCCCATAATTTAATTTCAGATTGAAGTTATAAAGTGATTTCTATCCGCCTATGTAGACACATCTTTAATAAATGGTGTTAAAACATTGAACAGACTTTCTCATTCACCCAACCCCAAAACCAAATAAAAACTAACCAAAACTAATCATCACCGAAAATGTCAGTTCAGTAGTATTTGTCAATCAAAAAGTAAAAATTTAAACAAAATTAACCATGTATGCTTTTTTGAAACAAAATACTCATATATTTAAATATGAGCCTAAACTTGCTTCGCTTGTGCCAAAAAAAAACTTGAAAAGCAGTTGCTTGTTTTACTGTCCATGCTCCTTAACAGTTGAAAACTTACTAACAGGCAATGTGCTCTTTAATTGTATATTCTATTACACTAAATTACTGGTTTTTATTTTGCTTTTTATAGTTTAAAAATGTACACATTACAATTAATGTACTTGAAAATATATTCGTCAACTAAATTGTAAGGTTTAAAATAAAATAGAAATGTTAGTATTGGGGAAAAACAATATCTTATTAGGAATATACAACTTATTTTACAGTTGGTTGGTAGGCCTATATATGTTTGGTTATACTGCAACTAATGTTAGAATTAATGCTGATATACATAAAATGTTAACATTCTAACATCAAAAAACCTTAAAAAAAGTCATCTTAAATTTGCTATTTAGTCTCATACTGGTTAAAATTATTTTTAATTCAACCATTAAATCTGAAATCAATAAAATTGTAAATTTAAATAATGTACCTATGTGGATCACCAATGAATGACAAAAATTGTCCATCAACTGTCCTCCATTTCAGTTTCGCAGGATGGTCAAGATATTTTGATGAAGCTGCACAGTCAAGAACAACAGAACTCGCAACAACTGCTACAATATCACTGGGTTCAATTGTAAAGAATAACTCCATATCTGTGGATTATAAATCAAAATATTACAACATATAACTATAGTTCAATTTTAGTCACATATAAACTTAATAGTTTTATTGTTTTGTTATTGCTGTTTTACCCAATTTATTTGCCAGAACAACACATACCTATCCAGAAAAGTACAGAAAAAAGAATAATAAATAAATATTTAAAAAACAATTACACAAACTTAATATAGAAACTCAAATATACACTAATAACAAAACAGTAAACATAAAAAAATATAACCAACACTGTACAGTTGGCAGTGTGTAGCTAAGCGTGTCACCTTGCTTCGGCCCAAGTTGTAATAATCAAGCAAAAGAAAACGGTCTGTATGATTATCATCACACGAGTGGTTACAAAAGGCAAAATTTTCAGGCCAAAAATTAACTATCAAATATAAAAGAAATTCCAATAATACAATTTGAGTTATTTCCTCTTAAATTACTGGTAAGTATTTTAATAAATTGTAATTACACTAAAACAAATTTCAGTGTGTCCATTTGAATAAATAAATAAAAAATATTACAATCAGATTTAAAAGAAATTCTGGGAACACAACTTAAGTTATTTAAATTTCCTAAAAGATTACAGGTATATTAATGACTTTTTATTACACTAAAGCAAATTTCAGTGTTCATTTACATAATCCCAAAATATAACTACTCTAAATGACGACCACTGTAAATTGAGAAAACCTAAATTCATGTAGTAAATACTGAGAGAGGATATTGACAGAAAATAGAAACCAATCACAATGAGCGATAAGCCACGAGTTATGCAGTAGCTATAAGCGATATGTCAATGTTTTTTGAAGGGCATGGATTTCCCCCACGTACATACCACTAACTGTAACTTGCTACAAAATTGTTTTCTAAAAAGAGAATTTAAAAAATCAGGTAGCTAATTAAACAAAAAGATGGTAAAAACTTAACTGATTTTTTCACAATTGTATGATCTCCATATCTTTGACGAAACCTCTTAAAAACTTTAAATACCTATATGTAAAGGAATGAATCACAAGCCAACCGTCTAACAATTCATTTTACTTTCTTTTTTTTAAACTTATAACTGATTTCAAAATAGTATTTCCCCCACCACAATGTATAATACCATACTGAAATCTTGATTATATTACACCAAAAAACAGAAGTTAAAACAGATTTTTGACAATAGTTTTGAAAAACAAAACTTTTTAAAGTTTTCTTAAAATATTTAAAATAATCTTTCCATGAAAAATGTTGATCAACTTTTAATATATGACTTTATGACTATATCATTTACATTAACAATGATACTAAATACTTGTAACTAAACAATCTATAATTTAATAATGTAAAAGTTTTGTATTCTCCTACCGCAATGTTTGAGTTTTTCCTAGCAAACAAGTTGTGGTTGTGGTTTTTTTTTGACAAGTGGTGGTATTAAAATAATTAATTTGAACTTTTTTTTTAATACTCGCTAATTAAAACATAATCCAAATAAAAATATAAAACTATCTCACTTACTACTTTTTCATGTCATAAAACATACAAATTGAAATAGTTTTCTGGGTAAATTAATTTTATAAATTCAGATTTCTAAAACATACTAACATCGTTAGAATACTTGTAATTTTCTCTAAAGGATGGTACAACAATTCTTGGGATAAAATGTCTTTGAATATACGATACAACCGAGGGACGAAAAACAAGTTTTGTTCTGAGTGTGCCAGGGAGTAGAGTAAATGTTTAAAAAAGACTCCTCTTCACCCCTTGGCGTATTCTTCGGCCTTTTGGACCCTGTGTAGATATTTTGATCCATCTGTACAACCATACGTCATGCAAAGGATTGACAGTTCATATTATTTTCTTAAAAGTACAGATATAATCAGTCGATCATGAGAATATCTAGTATTTTACTAAAACCTTACTTTGAAAAGTGAAAATAATTTTTTTTTAGTGCAATTCATGTTTTAACAGATAAAATTGAAAGTAAAAATATCAAATACAAAGAGTCTAATGAATTCTTGTCACTGAAGTAATTATAGATAATGAGTTACTCGATAATGCACAATAAAATCAATATCAATTAATTATAGATCAGACTTATTGTGCATGCATAATACAACTTCTGGCTTTCGTGAAATAGGTTAGCTATAATTGTTAAGAGATAACCAAAAGAATGAAAACACAATTTTTAACTAAAAATCACTTTATTTGTGCAACACTTTATTTGTCAGTAGGGTTTTGTGTGAATGTAACAGCTGAGGATGATGATGTAGTCATTAAAACATTGTCTTGTATTTGTGTTGCACAAATAAAGTGATTTTTTTAATGAAAATGTGTTTTCATTCATTTGGTTATTGAAGTTTCCACAAGTATAGCTCATTACAGTTGATTGGTAAGAGATGTTTGTGTCATATGAAATCAATATAAACAAAATTGACCATACCTAACTAATCTTTTTTGTCAAAAACAGGTTAGGTTGTAACGGGAGCCTAAATTATCCACAGACTGTAGAGCAATAAATTACCTACAGTGCAGATTAATTTTAGTCTGCTCTATAAGATCATCTACACAGTACTGCAGTCTAGTTGACAATTCCCCAAGGCAATGTCAAACCATCGGTCACGCCACTTTCTCTTGTGAACCTTGAGTCATTACTTCGTACAGAGTTCAATAACGTGGTCATGTAAAACTTCTGTACAATCGCATGATGTGAAACGTAAAAATGTTTTTACTTTTAATTTCTTTCGGCTCGTCATCAAAATTTAAATTGTAAACTTGAATTTAAGATAAGTATCAAATGTAAATTTGTTAAGTGCATAAATGTGCAGTTTCATCAAATATTCACGGATGACGTTCCTTCATGTTAAAACCTCGTAAGCCTTTGTCGACCAACTCCAGGTAACAAGTTTAAATTAACCATATTAAATTATATGTATATCTTTTAATTTTAATTGCAGCTATGTATGGTTTAGAACTAATTCAATCATAATTAAATTTTTGAATTATCAGTAATTTCTTTTGAAAAACATAAATTCTTATAAGAGTAAAGTAACCTTTCTTCATTTTAAAATTAGCTTAAAATCAAATTATAATCTTTAAGATAATCATAAAATCAAAGTATTAATTAATCAATCTTTCATTTTTAATTAAAATCTTTTTTATTTTTTTTTTATTACTAGCAATTTCTACCAGTTTAGATTTCAGACAAAAACCAAGCTATCTTTGTTTCTTTATTTATGAAAACTCATTTTCTAATTTCTTTGTGAAGACATTTTTGTAATATGTGAAAATATACTTTAATTACTTTTGAAAGTAACTTTATTACATGGAAATATCTTGTTAAAGAACCTGTCTAAGATTGCTTAAACCTTCCTTAACAAGTCACATGTTTTTTGTGCAGCAAAAAGCTGGTTCAAGGTTGAGAGAACAAAAAAACTTTAACTTAAGCAGTATTCAAGTTTAAACAGATCTCATGACCTCGTAACTCGCAAGAGTTCAAGTTATGAACAATCTTTTTGAAAGTGTGCCTTATTAAGGTAGAATATGAACTCAAGCTGTGTCTGTTTAAAAACTTTAAAAAATAAGATGAAGTGAACTAACTTTGGTGATTATTTCTTTGTAAAACAAAAATATGTACAAAACTCTAAATTAATAAATGGATGGGACAGCATGCACCTTTTTCGGCTTCACGACCCCAAAGGGGTTATTTTTCTAAATTAGAAATTAACGTCAATAAAAATTTATTTTTCTTTTTTTTAAAACATGATCTAAACAAATATAACTTTTAAAACATACATGTTCAAAACTAATCTCTTTCTTTTCAGTTGGCCAACTTAGTATTTAAGAAATTTAATAAATAAAATTGTAATAATTTATATGTAATTTAGTAATTGAAATTTTGTTAGATTTAATATACCTTTTGAACTCAAATTTCTTTTTCAATAATATCTTTACAGGAAATGTTCCTTGTCTTTAAAATTTTAACAGTAACTATTTGTATGGGGGGGGGGGAATTTAAATTAAATATAAATTTGTTAAGGGCATATAACTATATAAAATTTAATCTTTTGTTAATTTCAAAACTTGTTTGTTAAAAAAAAAAAAAAACTAAATAAGTGAATTGTTAACTTATATTTACATTTTTGGTGAAAATGGTTAATTTATCTTTACGTAAATAAATTACAGGTCTGTTCAGAAATTTCTTCGTTTCTTTCAAACATGTTACCAACCTGGTTCCAATAATCTTATAAAATAAAAATCCTTGGTAACAAGGTAACGTTAAATTCTATCACATTAACATATTTGAAATTATTATTTATACGAATCCATAAGGGGGCTCACACATAGTGAGTACAGGAGCAAACCAAGGAAACATAGCTAGATCTACAACTCTCTTCATGTAGTCTTGGGCGTAATCTCTCTCTTTTATTTTTCCTATCAGGTCTCTCTTGTCCAATTCTTGTTCAAGGGTTAGGGGTCTTTTTTTACACTGTTTTATTTTTTATAAGACAATGATGACAGATATTTTTCGGTTTTAAACAACAAGGGAAAAAATTATGTGAACTACTTTTTACATACAATATTACTACTATAAAAATCATCATATTTAATGAAAATATAACAACTCTTATTACGTCCAAAGCTTATGTCTAAAATGATACATGAATCTTGATGTTTGATGTTTACATCAATGGTTAAAATGTAGACAAAGTTTCTTTTATTAACACTGACATATAATTTTATAGCCTATTTGAATTTAACTGTTAATTTTTTTTTTTTTTAAATAGGCTTTAAAAGTGACTGTTCGAGAAATGAATATGGAACTTTATTTAAAGGCAGTACGACTTGTGTATAAATAATTTAGGGACCTGTAGAAATGCTTTTCGGGAGCTAGGAGTATTGATACTTCCAAGTAAGTACATTTTTGAAGTAATATTATAAAGTAAATACAAGTGTCATACTAATCAGAATAAGGACGTACATGATTATGGTACACGATTCAGAAGCTACTTATGATTAGGTCAACACAGTAAGCACATAACCACTATTAGAAGTACCATTAATAAATAAACTCCAAGTCAGCTTAAAATATATCCAAACTACAACACATTTAAGAGTAGCGAAGACAAGTTTTGTAATATGAATCCATTTATTCAGTGGAAGAGTTTACCAGCCAAAAGTATTCTTGAGCTATTTGTGTGTAGACATGAATTTGTTAAGATTTGTTTGTGATAATAATTTTTAATAGTTTCAATGTTGTTTGTGCTTTGATGAAATTGGTTTATATTGATTATTTTTAATGTTTGTTCTTTTTAGCCTAATTGTTTTCTAATTTTTCTTTATGACGTGTCTTACACAATTATGCATTGTTCTAAAAGATAATAAAATATAAATACAAAAACTTCCAAATTCCCATTGTGATTCGTACATAACCTATAATTAGATGAATTTGGTATTTTTTAGTGAACTGTGTGCTCTTAAATACTATTTTTCATTTCAAAATATAAAGTTTGTAATGAATTAATTTCACTATATTCGTTATGTATTCTCAAGGATTGCTTTTCTATAGATTTACCTTCTCAAAATATTTATACAATTTTGTTGTTATTGGTAAAAAAAGTTTCTCCTTGCAAATTTATTCAGACTTTGATCCAAAAACCAATTTTTGGGCTCAGAGAATCCCAAAAAGAAGACTATCAAAAACAACACTGTAGCCTGCTCATTGATAAAATTATAAAAAAATTGTGTTACCTTTTTCTGGTACGTCTCGCTAATCCACCTGTTACTTATGTCAGGATTACTGCAGTTTCAGGCTTCTTGGGCCCATCATCAGATCCATATGAAGAAGTGTTATGCAACTAAAATCGCTCCATTTGGAGGTCATTGTTATTTAAAACATTATAACACATACACAAAAACATGTTTACACTGAATACAATTAACACAGATAAACGGTAAACGAACATGTTAAAGTCAGTGTGGAATCTACGGCTTGAGACAGGCTAGTTGTTTAATAATAGATCATTATCCATTTTACGAGTCTGCGGTTCAGTTCTTTGTATTTTGATAACACTGTCTTATAAAATATTGGAATGGAACGAAAGTTGTTCATTTAATACTGTATGTGCTCAGGTTCTTGTTTAAACGCTTTGTAAATTTCAAACTCTTGGAAGAAAGTCATGTAACGTCCTTTTTTACATGTGTGTAAAATATCCATATCGGTATTGATATCAGTGTAAGTGTGGCAGTTTTTAATAAGGTCTGTCAGCATAACTTGAATTTTTGGGTTTTTCTTTATTTGTAGGTAAGTGTTCTTTAAAACTTTTTGGAAGGAGCGTCCGGTTTGGCTGATATAAAAGCTGGGGCAATCATTACAATCATGTTATTTTATATATGCCTGTTTTGTCTTTTTTATCCCTTTTGTCTTTGCTATGGAATTTTAGTTTCGACTCCAGTTTATTATTAGTTTTGTAGGTAATTATAATGTTATTTTTTGCCAATTCGTTCTTTAATGAGTAGTTCAATTTGTTGCTGAAGTCACATGATATGTATTTCATTTTGTTTTTGTTTTTTGTGTTAACGTTGGGGGCTTGTTCTTGTGTTTTTTTATTATTCGTCAACAATTGAACTTTTTTAACCATTAGCCGTGGCAATGTGTGTTATTAAATTAACTTCTCGGTTATAATCTGTTTATTGCTTGGCACTGTTAGGAGACCGTGTACAAAGCTTTTATATGCTGCCATTTTTTGAGAATGTGGGTGATGGGAAGACATATATTGCTGGTCTGTGGAAGTTGGTTTCCTATATATGCTAAAGATAAGTTGGGTGTCCAGTTTTTTTAATAGATAAGTCTACGAAATTTAATGTGTTTAAGCTTTCCAATTCCACCATGAAAATTAAATTAGGGTGTATTTTATTCAAGTTATTATTGAGTATTTGTTGTTGCCTGATACTGCTGTTGAATCAAATTATGGTATGATCCACGTATCTGTGGTAAAATGTTATTTTATTATTGTACCGGTTTAATTCATACAGAATGTATGGGGATTCCATTGCTAGGCCTTCATTTTAGGTAAAATACTAGTTATTAAAGCAAAAGTAATTTTGGCTTAATGTTGGTATTAATTAGGTTGATGATTTCAACTATGGATTTTTGGCTTATTTCGACATTGTGAATCTATACACTAACAATCCCCATAAAACAAACCCTTGAGATTATAAGCGACAACCTTAAAACAAATTTATGGATCCATAAATCCATAGTTGAACTCATAAAGGCCCATAGATCTGATGATGGGTCCAAGAAGCCTGAAACTTCAGTAATCCTGACATAAGTAACAGTGGATTAGTGAGACGTACCAGAAAGAGGTAATACAAAATTATTTACTATCAAAAACTCAACATCAAATGTTTTAAGCTAACTTTACCTTCAAAATAAAAATAATAAACAACTTTATATAATAATTTCAGAAAAATTTCAGTCAAAACATGACCAATCATAAAACTGTTTCAATTTGATGGCCACTTAACCCTAGATTACTAATCTATTTTTATACCAACATTATTACCAATCATTCGTCTCACAGACTACTCTGGGAAAAATTACAACATATTAAACTTAAAATACATGAAATTTGCTTTAATTTCTTATGGTTTTAGTAGGCTTAGCCCATTCAAGAACTATTTCACACATTTTTGCTGCATGTTCGAGACAATAAAAACTGGTACACTTTCAAAAGTCCCTTACTTGGGAATAAACAAAATAACAAAAAACAAACTTTTTGTAAAAAGTAAAATGTTTATTCCTATTAGACCCTTATAGCTTTTACAACAACAAAGTTGTCATCTTCAGAGGGAATCTTAACAAAGACTAAATTAAAAGTATTTACAACTAAAGTGACCAGTTTCCCTACCCCACTCCTCTGGTGCATTGATCTATCAACAATAGGGTTGACAGTTCAAACACCTGTACTGTTACCTGGAGCGGGGAAGGTCCAATCCTCTAACATACAAAGATGTTTTAATGTTTACAATATAATCATCCCAAAACTAATTATCTTAACGTATTAACTAGAATAATAATAGTAGATACAAATTTTTTAATGATACATGAATAAAAACTATGCTAATCTATTCTCTTAACATATTAAACAAGAATACGAATAATACAAGCAGTACTATAATACTTGGTGTGATAAAATGTTTGAAACCGTTTACAGGAGTTTCAGCTTGCTGAGTATTATTTATTGGTTTTTGTAGTAAACTATATTCCTTTATCGAATCCTGCTAGTTCTTTCCTTTGGTTTAGAAAACCATGGATAACCATTTTTCTCTTTCAATGTTCTCTTCTTTGACAGAACAATATTTTTATGATTTTGTCAAGGAAGACAAATACGCAATATTGCCATCAGTAGATTTACAAGTCTGACCACAAGATAAAGGGATGCTTGACACTTTTTCTGGGCAATTTCCATATCTGAGCATTATTCAATCGAACTATCACCTGATGAGGGCTGATATTCTGGATTCTCACTTTGTCCTATACTATCAATATAGATTGTCATAATAGTCAATCCAGTGGGACATCTGAAATTTTATTCTCGTTTTGGGATTCAGAATTTGAAGGAATAATAACATTTTCATTCTGGGATTTAGAGTTAGAATGTATAACAAAAGTATTACTGCTGCTAGTAGTTGGTAAAACTAAATCAGAAGTCAGTTCTCTAGAGTTAGAGGGCAGAAAACTTGTACTATAGCTACTGGTAAGGTCACATCAGAAATTGAAGCTCCAGAGTTAAGCGGATTAAAGTAATTACTATTGCTGCTAGTTGATGGAAAGGTCAAATCAGAATGTGTAGTAGTAGTTCCAATGTTATTTTGAACTTCAGAATAAACTAATGGGAAAATGGTATTATGACTCACCACACCTTTATCCTCATCCTCACTACTCCAAGGATGTACTGCTATTCTTACTAGTTCTTTGGGTCGTTCAATCATCCGAAGGGTAGTAATCGGGGTCACCATCTCGTCAGCATCAGTTGGATATCTTGACTCAACTTCTACATAGCACTCTAATTCACTGACATTTTCCTCTTCATAGTAATTATTGATGCTGATAGAGTCAGCTTCAGAAACCTTTCTGTCTAGTTCTGAAAACACTCCTTCGATTTGTTTATTACCTCTCATAATGAATAATGGAAATTGAAATTTTATATATTTTTTTTTAGCGGCTACTCCTAAATTTTGAGTTATCAAAAAAGTGGGGGGAAGGAAATCTTGAGATATGGCCAAAATATGCCAGCATACGAAATTTCATTAAAATTGGTCTACACAATTGTGTTGTAGAGACTACACATACAAGAGATATCAGACATAATTTGAAATATCACTTTTTCAGGAATAAAGTAGCTGCCTGCTTATATTAATAACAGTTTTAATTTAAAATACTTGTTTTTTTTCTCACTTTTAAGTTTATAAGAACTAACACTTTATACAATACTCGCAAACATTACAGGTAATTAGTGGTTGAACTTCATAAAAGACTTAGAATTAAGAAAGTGCATCTTCAACAAGCCTACATACTCGCACAATAATGATATCTAAAATAAAGCCCCTAACTATTGATAAATAATTATTTCATAATAAATTAGGAAGCACTTTACATGTTTTGTTGGCAGATTTATTTGTAAATACTCTGATTACTCATGTTGAATTTTACAAGTGTTATACATATATGTAAACATTCCAGACTACTAGTGGTCAAGGTTTATATAACAAACTGTCATTTAGAACTGGTTTTATCCAACAGTTCAGTGGAACAATATGTATGTTATATACCTTTAGTCGATAGAAGATTGTTCTTTTCTATTGATGACAGCTGTTTCACCACACAATGGCAGCATTGTCAAGCCGATACACATTGTTTAAACTACATTACATACTATACACACTTAAGACACTGACTCTCCTTGTTGTTTAAAAACGAAAATCATCTCGGTCATCATTGCCGCATAAAACATTTTTAAAAACCTCTCGCCCTTGATTACTCTAATAGTGTCAGGGTCGGAAAAGAACAAGAGTTGTTTAAGAGAGACCTGATAAGAAAAATGAAAGAGAATGATTCAAGACTACATGGAAAAATGTTAGATCCAGACAAGTTTTCTCGAGATTCCCAAGACCAATTCACTATAAATGAGCCACTAAGAAAATGAATTTATTAAAACACTAAACATTTTCTTATTATTTTCTAATAAGTAATAGAATTATTTTATTAAAATTTTTTGGGTGATAGGCCTATCTATGGTTTTCAACTTTTTTTATTTGTATGTGGTACATTTTGTATATATATTTAATAAATTGATAACAGTTGTTATTTACTGAGAGTTTGTTCTCTTTTCTTTTTTCTTTGACTCAAGATCTAATAAAAATAAAAGTTTATATTTTTTGTTTATATATATTTATGTTCAACCTTATTTGCTGTAGTGGCACATGGTTCAAGAAATATGCAAAGTAGGCCTATATTTAAATAAGAATATTTAAACTTGAGCACGCATACAAACACAAAGTCTTGCCTTTTAAATAATTACTGGCATTCTAAGTAAAAGCACAATACAGCAGTGTGTGGGGGAGGGGGCTGGACAAAAACCTTTTAAGCATGATTATCAAGGCTGTAATAGCATTCTTCTAAAAGAGTTAAATTACAATGGTGGTGCAAACAGCAAGAGGAATAATAACTCTTAAGATATGTTCTAAGGTATGCTTAGTCCTACCTATTGTTTCTTGGCCTAATTCCTTTACACATAACCCTAATAGGTTATTGAAAAAGTAGTTCAATTCTTTCAAGATGAAAATTTACCTTATAATTAAGATAAAAATTCCTTGCTTTTAATTCCTAGAAAATATTTTCATGAAGATACAAGGTCCAGATCCTCGTTTCATAATATGGTTTCTAAATTATTAGTTATATTATAAGTGAAACAATCCCATCTGTTTCATAAACATTGAAGACATTTCAGGTCCTAATTTGAAGCATATTCGTAATGATAATTATTGTATTAATGGTTTTTTAACTTAACTATTAATATATTTCCTTCTAGTGGTTTGGTTGATTTGAATTCTTTTAATGGATTTATGGTTATCTAGTGAAGAAACAAAGATGAACAACTTTGAAAGAACTTTCTCACACATAAAAACCAAAGGCCTAAGCAATTTCGATACAATTTGGCAAAATTTTAAAGTTTTTTACTCAAACTAATGTGCCAAACTATATGTAAAAGGAAATTACAATCATGAGTGAATTGAGAAAAATATACAACTAAACATGATTCGTTTCCACTTTTTGATCAAACACGAATTTTTAGGATAATAGTAATAATTACTAAATTTTTAGTAAATTGAAATGTTGAGTTTTGGTCTTTGGTCTACTACCAAATTTTTAGTTATAAAAGAAAAAATGTTAAGGCAAGTAAGACCAAATTACATCAACATTCCACACTTGATAAAAATCAATTCATTCGTACTGCATTGACAGACAATCGACTCTTCTCTCTCTATTCCAGGGAATTCATAATGGATATTTCTATGATACTCAACATTGATTTTCATGGCTCATTCCTCACTTTCTATATAATTTTAAACCTCAGAGGCTTTCTGCTGAAACTTGATACATATTTTATCCAGCATATAACTTTCTCTATACTATGGATATGTCACAATGATAAAAGAAACAATTCACATAAACATCAGCAATAAACGTGAAAAATTTAGTAATTCTCTTCCTAAGTGGTTTCAAAATGTGTTCATCTATATGGCCTATAACCAATTCTTGAATTAAAGTGCTATAAAATAAAAATATCATATTGTGTATCCTAGTCATGAAAATTTGCTATTAACCACACTTTTTTTGTTTGATTTTTTAAAGGTGTGGAGTTGAATTAGTTTATACTTGCTCACATATAGAGAAGTTATGGATGAGACTAAAAATCACATATATATATAGAATGTAACAAAAAAACTGTACCTGGCTACTCATTTTCAAATTTTACACAAAAAAAACTGAACTAAAAATGTCCTATGTAAAAATCACAATTTTCCCTTCATTTTCTTTTTGCCCACCATTTTGAATTTCTAAAGAAAAATGTACAACTCTTTAAATTAGGTTGGATTGAGATATCACAATAATAATTGGTAAAACATACATCCTCTAATTTTTATCTAACAACATCCCCAAATATTTTATAGTTTAAGATTTATTACATAAAGAATGATTTCATTTGCATTGTGAATATTTATTAATACAGGTTAGACATTTATATGTGAGAAATATTGTAGGAAATGACTCATCAATATTCTTTAATGATAAATCAGTAAAACTTGTTTTACTTGTGCCAAGTGTCATTTGATGTCCAACAAACCACAACCATAACACGATTATGTCTTCTTTACAGGTAATTTCGGTCCATCCAATTGTCTTTCACATATTATACTAGAGCAAAATAAATTAACCTATCAATAAAATTGCCATTTGATATAAATCAAGAATATAATTGACCCTAGTATTGTGACTTGAAGAAATTCACATTCAAATATATTCCATTCACTCATACACCGTTCCAACTCTAAGACACTGCTTCTTCTCTTACAAACAACTAGCAAACTATTGTTGAACTACTTATCTGACACTACAGTCCCAAAAGATATTAAGCAGGATTGCATGGTTAATAGTGTCAAATGTCTTGGTAATGTCTAAAAAAATATATTTTTCTTGTTTGTAGTCAAAAAACCCTCTTGTTCATCATCGACTTATAAAAAAAGAAGATAAATAAAGTTTCTTAGCCCTGTAATACTCTAATAGCATCAGGGTTGGAATCCATGTGGGATGCTGGTCCCATATCGGACGCATCCCCAGGTGGCGGATAGAGGAACGCCTCTCAGATATGAGTGGTACCGGGGAAATCAAATACCCGGACTAAAAACCAGATAGGGGAAGGTACCCCGAAAATAAACCAAATATGGATAGTCATCAGGAAAATAAAGTTATGGTGCAGGGAGTCGGATGCCCAGTACCGGCGGCTGTCAGGGGTGAGAAAGCGGGCCCCGGGTCGTCGTCAGCAAGCGACCGCAATGTCTCGGAAGAGGCCCACTTGCTTCATGAGTCGGATGTAGACCCATTTCTAAGAAGTGCAAAAGTCCAGATGTCCCCTCTATCTGGCCAAATTTGTGGTAGGTCGCCTCTTTTGAGGATGTTGAATCGAAGCAGATCCATCAGCGGAGATCAGGAGAGAGGGTGAATGATGACCTATTAAACAAAAATAAATCCCTTCGAGCTAGGATCAGTGAGATGGAGGATCTTTGCAAGGAACTGAGGCACGAATTAAACACACTGAGGACCGATGATGAAGGGCTCAAGCGAGCCTTCAAGCACAGTGCTGAGGAGCATGACAGTGCAAATATTATTGGCCAGCAAACAGAGTATTGTACTGATGAGGAAGAGTTGGCACAAGAAACCAACTGGATTCTAAATAAGAGGAAGAAGTCCCATACAAAGCGGAAAGCTGAATCTTCACCCGAAATAATACAGAATGAAGAACATAGAACAACTCTAGATAACGAAAAGAAAAATAATAACCCACCACCAATATTTGTAAGTGGAATTGAAGACTTCATTGTTTTCAAAGATAAAGTCATGAAATCTATAAAGAATAATATTCAGTTTAAAATGCTTGGAAACAGTTAAATTAAAATTAACACAATAGAAAGCGATGATTATCGAGCTGTAATTCACCTTCTACAGGAAATGAGATCACAGGAATGCAGTAGCCTCAACAATATTGCCTATCGTACATACCAGTGCAAGCAGTCAAAATCATACAAGGTTGTAGTAAGAGGTCTACATTCTTCAACTAAGGAAGGAGATATTATACATGAGTTCGATAGTTTGGGTCATGAAGCCATCAGAGCAAATAACATTTCTATTAAGAAGAATATCAATGGAATTCAAACTAAACTCCAGCTCCCGTTGTTTTTTGTTGATTTGGCTCCTAAACTCAATATTAAAGAGGTTTACAAAATCAAGCATATGATCTTCTGTAAAATTTAAATCGAACCTCCGAAAAGAAAAAAAAAAAAGACTGAAATTCTGCAGTGTAAAAGGTGCCAAAGCTTTGGGCATACACAAAATTATTGTCACAGACAAGCAA
Source organism: Aphrophora alni (assembly GCA_963513935.1). Lineage (NCBI taxonomy): Eukaryota > Metazoa > Arthropoda > Insecta > Hemiptera > Aphrophoridae > Aphrophora > Aphrophora alni. The sequence goes on from OY740765.1 coordinate 43,568,987, forward strand.
GGTGTGTAAAATGTGGAAAAGAACATCTTACTGTATCATGTACAAAATTAAAAAATACACCATGCAAATGTGTCAACTGTGGGGGAGAGCATACGGCCAACTGGAAGGGTTGCCCAGCTTACAAGGCTAGGGAATCAATGCTACAAAAATCAAAAACGTCAGTTACACAATGAGTTCAGCAGAGATCCTGGGCACTGGCTCAGGAAAGGGTTGCTTCAGATAAATTGTACGCTGAAATAGCGAATATATCTTTTGATCAACCACAGATGGACAGCATTCCACCGCAACTTGTAGTAAAACTACTTCTCCAACAATTCAAAATGTTTGGGGTGCTATTCAAAAAATGCAAAAAACACTTAATGACATAAAACCAAGATTAACTAATTTAGAAAAGGAAAAGGCTCTAAATACGCAGTCCGTCACCAGTAAGAGCAAAAAGAAGAAATGACACAGTCATCACTTCGGATCATCACTTGGAATGCCAATGGCTTGGCTCTCCGTAGTAGAGAGCTCGAAACGTATCTCCATCATGAAAATATAGATATTGCTCTCATTACTGAAACCCACTTTAAAAATAAGACCCATTTAAAACTTTTCGGATTTACAATTTACCACTCCATACACCCGAGTGGTAGAGCACATGGTGGATCTGCTGTTATCGTTAAAAACAATAGCATTTTCAGAGAGAAGAAGTTCAAGAATATTTCCTTCAGGGAACTGTGATCACAATAGAACAAAATAATAGGGATGTTGTGATTGCAGCACTTTATTGCCCTCCTAGACACACCATTAAAAGAGAACAATTTATTGATTTATTTAAAAAATTGGGTTCACGATTTATAATAGGTGGAGATTTTAATGCCAAACATACAGCTTGGGGATGCCGTCTTATCACACCTAGAGGTGGGGAGCTACTGCAAGCCATAAACGTTAACTGTTGCGAGTACCATTCTGCTGGAAGACCAACTTATTGGCCTTCAGACAAAAACAAAATACCTGATGTCATAGACTTTTTCATTACTAAAGGAGTATCTTCAAATTATGTTGCAGTTAAGGATATCGTGGATCTTTCGTCGAATCACATACCGATTCTGATGACGCTTAGCATGACAGCTATACGCATGGAGAAAAGAGGCTTGCTTACTGACAAGTTTACAAATTGGGATAAATTCAGATGTGTGCTATACCAAATAATTAATTTTAAAGTAAGACTTAAAACTATCAAAGACCTTAATGACCAAGCACAAAACTTCATTGAAATAGTATCCAAGACAGCAACCATCTCAACTCCAGCTGACAGAAACACAGAAAATCACAAAATATCTAATCCAGTAAAAATTAGAGAAATAATGATCAAAGAAAGAAGGAAGGCACGGCGTTTCTGGCATCATTCAAGGCTTCCTGAAGACAAGAACAAATTTAATCGTATCAGCAACCAGTTGAATCGATTGATTAAGGATGTTAAGAAGAAGAGTTTTGATGCGTATTTGGAGAATTTGGCAGTGGATGCAGACTCGGACTACTCCTTGTGGAAAGCAACTAGTAAATTTAAGAGGCCTGTAAAGAGAATTCCTCCAATCAAAGATGAGTCGGGCAACTGGATGTGTCGTGATAATGAAAAAGCCGAGCTTTTTTCGCGACATCTATATAATGTGTTTCAACCTCACAGCATCGCTTCTAGAATCACATCGACAAATTTGTATAGAGATTATTCTTGTATTAAGCCTGTAACTCCCTTAGAAGTTGCTCAAGAAATTGATAAAAACATCAACGCAAGGAAAGCAGCAGGAGTTGACAGAATCTCACCGAGAGTTCTTAAGGAATTGTTGTGGAAGGGTGTTGTACTTCTCACATACATATTTAATGCTTGTTTCCGTCTCGAGCATGTACCGGAGTGTTTCAAGATTACGCAAATCATCATGCTGCACAAACCTACTGAAAATGTGACATCATACAGACCGATTTCACTCTTTTTGGTGATATCTAAACTGTGGGAGAAATTGTTTCTCAAGCGCCTTAAGGCCTTAACGAGAATACCAGATCATCAGTTCGGGTTCCGTAGTCGACATTCCACAATAGACCAATTACACAGAGTAACTGCTGTCATAGAAAAGGATTTTGAAGATAAAAAATATTGTTGTGCTGCTTTTCTTGATGCTGCACAGGCTTTTGACAGGGTGTGGCATGAAGGCCTTGCTATTAAGCTTAGTAGATTATTACCAGGTAATTACTGTAGACTGTTGGAATCATATCTTGTGGGTCGTTTGTTTTGCGTTGTTTATGGGGACGCTAGATCAACCTTCTATCCCATACGGGCTGGAGTGCCTCAGGGCAGTGTTCTCGGACCAATCTTGATTTGTTAAACACAGCAGATATTCCTACCACTAATAATACAACTATTGCCACATTTGCGGACGACACAGCAATATTGACCATTGGTGAGACTCAAGCTCAGGCAACTGACCATCTTCAAAGTTGTCTTGACAGGGTAGCGGAATGGACCTGTGACTGGAAAATCAAACTCAATGAACAAAAATCAACACATGTTACATTTGCTTTGCGACACGTGTTTATATAAATAGTAAGCTAATACCGCAACATGATTCGGTTAAATATTTGGGAATGCACCTTGATAAACGCCTTACATGGAAACTCCACGTGAAAAAAAAAGTAGAAAGGATTCGCCTTAAAATACGTCAAATGTACTGGCTAATTGGCAGGAAATCGCAACTGGACCTTTATAATAAGCGACTACTTTATTTAACAATAATCAAACCAATTTGGACATATGGAGTGGAACTTTGGGGATGTACAAAAAAATCTAATCGACTGTTGGTATAAAGAAGCCAAAATGGTATAATTCGTGCAATGACCAACGCAAAATGGTATCAGCGTAAATATGACCTACATTCGGACTTAAATCTGAAATCAGTAGAAGACGTTATAACGGATTATGCAAATAGACATGAGAAGAGACTCCTAAATCATGTTAACGTGGAAGTTTTACAACTGCTGGACACGGAACTGTGTATAAGAAGACTTGGCCGGCTGAAGCCACAGGATCTACCTCAATATTGAAGTTTTTAGATACCTAGTAAGGTTTATGTAGCTAGAACCTAGATTATGATTTAGGCTTCAAAACATGTTTTTCGATTTCTTGTATATGTATTACTTATTTGAGCAGTTGCTTAATATTGTAATAATAAAGTATTTATACCAGTATTTCAATAAATATGTCATAAATTTTTTTTTTTTAAACTCAGGGTTGGAAGAGAATAAGAGTTGATCAAGAGAACCTGGTACTGGACCTGAAGAAAGAGAATGATCTACCAAAAGACTACAAGAAAAATGGTGTAGATCCAGATAGGGTCCCTCAGGATTGCCACACACACACACACGCACGCGCGTGCACACAATATATATATATATATATATTTAAATTACTTTATATGGTATCCACAGCCTACCGAAAAATACTAATTTAAATCTAAATAACTTGAAATAACTAAAAGAATAATACTTATAGGAGATCTAAATCCTACTTCGCCATTATTTGGTTATAACTACAGAAACACAGTTGGAAAGGTAGATTCTTTGAACACCAAAAACATAGAACTAATTTACAGTCCTGAAGATCCTCCTACATTCTTACAGTATTAAGGAGCCTTGCAGTATTTTAGCAATGAGCGACATACGTTTATCACACCGGACTACCAGAAAAATCATAGAAGACCCTGTATATGGACGTCGAGCAATAGAACTGAAAGTAATACCAGAAAAACCCTCAAATAATCAGGTTCGTAAAATCTTGGAACTTTCAAAGAACAAACTGGAAGAATTTTAAGGACTGTATGGACAACCACATCAATACAATAAATTACCCTCAGGCGTTCACCTACAGTGAGTACAGGCGTAGAAATCCTATGGCACCCGATTATTTACACACAAAGTTAACATGAAAATTTAAGGAGGAATGACTTATGAACTGTCTTAATGCAATCATTCTGTCCTCCATTTTGGTTTGGAATGTCAGATTAAATTTGTTCTCTGTTATTTGTCTCATCTCACTAAGACCTTTAAAATGATGTAGGTTATCACATAACCATACAAAATCTTTAAAATTTTGAATCACCCCCTTAAGGAATCAAAAACTTAAAATTTTGAGTTATTGGGGTAACCCTCTTACTTTGATAAGATTGCCCAATATAGAATTTGAATATATCAGATATAAATCAAGTTGAAGTTAGGAGGTTTAATTTCATTTTTAGCTATATTAATTACTGTAATTTTAGTTATGGTGGTCAAAGAAATTTTTTGTAAATATGCCATTTTTCTTCTCTCATCAATCCTTTTAAAATGATGTATCAATGATCATGGAATTTTTGACTTAACCTTGCTCTTCTACCCCCTGAAGTTCATAATAGTAAAACGTGCATTCTTAAGAGCAACCCTTCAATACAAAGAAGATTGCTGCAAACAGTGTTTAGTTATCTTAATAACAAAGTTAAAAGGGGTGTGCAAATTTTGTTTCAGCTAGTTTCCACTGTGTAGGCCTATATATAAATTATTTTATTATTAAATTTGTTACAATCATCCTGTACTATAATCAAACTAATATATATATGACCTGTAACTTGAATTTATGTTTTATACCTATTTTTATAAATAAAAACAAAATTCCAATTCATTTTAAAAAAATCAGTTTTATTTGTGAATTATTTGATTATGATCAGACAGAATGGATAAAATATCACATTTTGAGGCATTGAACTAGGGTTTGGTTTACTATGTGTAGCCTACCTATAGGTTAGATTAGATTAGATATTTTATGATCTATTAAGAATACAAAAGTATACAATAAGCTTTGTGGTTTATAACAACTTAAAAGTACCGGTGAAAACAAATAAACAGTGAAGTTTAATTTAAAATAAATATTCTAGATGACAATAAATATCAAATTAGCTATATTGGCATAAAACTAAAATAGCAAACAAATATATTTTCAATATAAAATTTAAACAAATTGCATAAACTAACCTTAAGAAAATTCAAAAGTAGCAGACGTATGTATTCTGGAAACTGTTCGTAAAATTTAATTATTTGATGACACATGATGATAGTTTTGCACCCAATCATGATTATACAATAAAAAAAGTTGAATAACCTATGTAAACAGATTACCCTACCTAATCCCATGATAGGTATCCATTCACCTTGATCATCAGTAATATATAAATTATTCCTTTCCACTTATTTCAGAGATTTTCATGTACTAGTGAATATATATAAAATTGATTCTTTTACCAAGAAAAGACATTAAAAAAAATTACCAAATAATATTTCAAAATGAAGAAAACAATGTTTTCTTAAATGCCTGATAAACATTTATGTTTGTCTTTTTCACCGAAATGATGACTTCTGATGTAGCCTATCAAAAAGTTCATCACTTGAAGGTTAAGTGGCAAATATAAAGCAAAAAATATCACAGATATAAGTTACCAGTAGATTTGGTAGTGTTAAATTATAAGATTTAGAATATCAGCTTACAAATCTCAAAAATAGCCTAGAACCCATATATGTGCACTATGGTCACCATAAGTCTAACAGGCATCAAACTGTTCCACTTGTAGTCTATTTATCAACAGCCTATTTCATTTTTCATAAAAGACACATAGGTTCCTAAGTGTAATTTTGGAACTCCAGTAGGCTATAAGAAGAGAGTTAAACAATTAATTTCTGGTTCTAGACATGTAGGTTATAATTACTTAGTCTTAATCCGAGGCTACACTCGTGTTAAGCTTCAGCAAATATGATCCAAGATTGATATTGGACAAGTAATGTGGCCAGAAAATCATTGGCAATGATAGTCAAATATTCGAGGCTGGAAGGTATTGGAAGGGAACGTCAAGTACCGTCCAAACTCAACGACAAGTCAAAGGTGCCGACTCCTTTCCCCATTTTCCAATATACATGGCCACACATTGGCCAAAACGTTCATATTGTCTCATTCATTTTTTATATCTGCAACTGGTGTCAACAACTCAGATATTATTATTTAACTCAATAATCAATTTATATAAATTCGATTAATTTCTTAATTATTAATTCAATTATTTTATTATTTAGAAATTTAATTAATTAAATCCAATTTACTCTCTACAAAATAGAATAAAACTTGAAAACAAGATCTCACAAAAATTACCTTTACTCTACAACTTTCCAAATTTCAATCCAAATCTCTTTCAATAAAATTTTTCCATGTTCTACAATTCTGATTTAACATGAACTGATCAAAGCTGGATCCCTACTGTAATATATTTGAGAGGGAATGCCTTGGAGAATGTTTCAAGCAAATATTAGCAAAAGAACATTGGACAAGGCTGAGCCAATATATAGCCAGCCTTTCCTACTGGTGCTTTATTATAGCGAGTGGAAACAAACATTTAAAGCAAATAATTCGCCAATGGGTATTGTGCCAGGCTGGACACGAGTATGGCCTTACCTTAGGAATAACAAAAGAAGGTAACAAAACATTAGTTTAGTAGAAAATAACTATTCTAAAAACAAGAATTCCAGGTGTGTTTAGATTATTAAATATATGTGTACGTTCATCCGTAGTACTACGATTGTCAGGTTAGTGAATGTCATATCACTCGATGTTATATTATGACTATGTTAGTCAGGTTAGTAAATGTCTCTTTTACAGATTATATTGTACATGGTTGCCAGTAATTGTTTATGTCTGGCTAGGTAATTATATAAATACATAGTAACGTTCCCAAACCTTTTGCTTTATTAGGTCTGGATATATATATATATATATATATATATATATATATATATATATATATATATATCGCATGTACACTCCATAACTACCTATATAAGTAGTTATGGAGTGTACATGCCGATGGAATTTAGTGGTGAAAAATCATGAAATCGTTTACTACCTACCTTAATTTGAAAGAAGTAAGTTATATTTGATGTCTAGACTGGATTTCGTACTTTTGTTTCTTATTTTCTTCTAACTAATGTATTTGTTACTTCAAAAGTGTCTTCTAACATCAAATATGCACCAACTGTTTCAAAATAAGGTAGGTAGTAAATGATTTTGACAATTTTCTTAACTAAATCTCAGGCCAGAGTACAATGCACAATTACCAAAAAATGTTATTATTTTCATAATTAAAACTGATACTTTTTTTTCCAACAATATCACTGAAGGTTCTATCTACAATAAAAAAATAATATGGATATCGAAAAGATGAGTTAATTGTATCATTCATAAAAATACCACATTCATAAACAGTGGGCTCCTTCATTAACACAAGGGCAAACGCCCCACTTAATCCAAAGTAAAGCATTAGCATACATAAGTCACACTGTTAAAGGTTATCTTACAAAATTAGAAATAAATCAAGTAAATTTATTTTATTCTAGGATGCTAATTAGCTCCTAGAACACTGATTTTACCTTCTTCTCCACGAACAAACAGAAAGAACAAACACAAGATTGTCAGACAGAACCAAGACATGTTAAAAGACAAATCATACATATTAAACCCCAAGGGCACCATTACTGTATTATATCCACTATCACAATTCCATTTTTTTATTTAAATTGACGAGCCATCTTGACTTGGTTAAAATGTACTGAAATGTCATAAGAACAAAAATACAAATAACTGTCCAGTGTCATACAAGCGCAAAACAACATCTTTCACTACACTACACTACACTTTACAAACAGTGTGTGGTGGTGTATTCTGTTTGTTACTAACCATAGATAAATACTCTTACAAGATGTTACTAACTATAACTTTATATAACGCAATAATAATCTCTCTTCATACTTTCAATCTGTGTTATTAACTAAAAGAATGCTGTACCGTAAAAGATGTAATTTATTATTGGGAAATAAAATGGTTCAATAAGCTGCCGCTCGAGTCTCTCCTTCGACACATTAAACGTAACATGCTTAATACAGAGTGAAATAAATAAATAAATCTTTGTCTTATTTGAATAAATATAATTAAACATTTGTTTACAAGTCAATATCTTTTATTAATTCAATTATTGAATTCGGAAACCACCAGTTACATCTTTAAAATCTTTTCTTTTTTTATACACATATACTGTAAACAAAGCATTGTTAACAATATTTAATGAGCACTGTAGTGAAATTCACAACAATAATAGGTATAATTCCCCTAACCACAACAATTAAAGCAAACCATAAACAAGTAGGAAATATAACTAAGTAAACGATAATTTTAAACATTATATTTACCTAAATCCCTTGACGGAATACATTGCAATTACTGTGTTTTTAGATACTTTTCCGTGAGGAAGAAAAAAACTGAGCCACTAAAGACTTGAACTTATAGTCGGCTCAGTTATAAAATTTAAAGGCAATTGCGTTGAATTAGTTATATAATAATTAACCCCAATGTTTTATATGAATGAGGAATATCAACATGGAATTTTATTTCGCGATGAAACATTGACGCTATAAAGAGTGTAATATATTGAAAACAGATATTATTAGTTTAATAATGGTGTATATGTAGTTTGTTTTATTATTTTAATAAGATGCTGAAATTAGGGGTCATTATTTTGCTATAAACAACAGTTTATCAGCTGAGCGACACTGATGTTTCAATAAATGAATGGAACAAAATGTAATACATGTCACCTGTCTCAGAATTCTGCTTAGATTACGAAAACTGCAATACCGACAAACACAAAGTTAGGTTTCAACACTTTTGGAGCAAAAATCTTCGGGTTTGAGCAAATGCAATCAAACAAAAGTTAAATCTTACAAACGTTTACGAAGTATACAAAAGTGGAAAAAGCTGATAAAGGCAAGTAAAACTACATGTCTATCATTTTTGGCCTCGTTTTTTACTTCCCCCCCCGTATCGCTTTGGCGCCGGGGATAGTTGGAGGGTTTGACCGTAGATGCTCAAGGCGAACTGAGAGCGAAGGATTGCCCGCCGTAAAGCCAGGAGGAAATCCTGATCCAAGAGTATCACTGCAAAGATCACATATTCCTTCCCCGCCCTGATCTACATAACCATCCGACCAGTTTGTCTCCCTACCCACACCCCCAGCAATCCTAGAGCCCTATAGTACATGGTTCTCTAGGTACTGAGACCGACTAGCTTTTTCAGGGCCAAAACAAGGTCCCCAGAATGCCATAAAATCTTTCACCGTTGCCGCACCAAACGCCCTGACCCTACCTAGTCGATCTACCTACCCACACCTACTTCTATTTGTCACCATCCCTCAGCTTCAATGGACCAAAAGGGACTCCATCCCCTAGGCTATGTTATTGGCACCCAACGTGGGGCCAAGATACTTCGGAGGAAGAACAGACCTATGACCCAAACAACGCAACTGAAACTTCTGGGAGTTTAAAATCCAGTAGCGCCCAATACAACACCACTAAGATTGCACCAACTCTACGGTCACAGGGCCAGGCCTGCTCTAATCAAATGTGCACATCACAAGGTGAGTTCATTATAGCCTGCTCCAAATACAGAGCCAAAATACACCATACCTGCATTGAGTTACTAGATGTAGCGTTACATAATGTGAGCTAGACTTGCCCAGAGTGCCAGGAGAGTATGACACTATCACCACCCACTATGACAATGGACATCCTCCAAATGCTGCTACAGCTATTACAGGGCCAGTGCACCCCATCACCACCACCGGCACAAATACCAAAGTTCAATGGAGACGAATCACAGGACCCGGCAGTGTTACTTGTCCAATCTGAAGTGTCACTAACATCACGAGCCATACCTACCAGTTAATGACACAGACCATTGCCCCACAGCTAAGAGGCTGGTACAGAATGTACTCCGATACTGACCTTGACTGGACAGAGTTCTGAGGAAGGGTCCACAGCCGCTTCAATTTGCCAGTGGTTTTGGTGGAACTGCAAGTAGAACTCTACGGGAGGAAGAAATTGCCAAAAGTCAGTAGACTCGTTCCTACTGAGGAAAAATGTGGCTAATGACTCGGCTGGTGCCACAAGCCACGGAGACAAACCAGCAGAACATGTATTTGGAGCTACTCTAATCAGCCCTGAGATACAGACTGCCTGGTTCCACTACCACACAGAGGACCTCATGGAAAGAGCGAGAGCCATTGACCAGGATATGAGTGAGAAAACTCAGGATGCCCTTCTAACCAGAAAGCCCAAGGAAAAGGTGGCCTACAAGCCTCCCAATAGGACCTTGCCTTCACAAGCCGTCACATGTCCACCACCTACCAGGGCCCCCAAGTGTCAGTACTGCCCGGAATATCACTTCCACGTCGACTGCCCGGCCCTGAGGACTTGGCGAGGCGCCGGAAAAACTGGAGACATACGGGCCACAAGACCATCCAACCTGCTGGCTCATTGAACTTGGCTCCATATCCCCCACCACTCTACACCATCCTACCACCGACCTACCCCACATCTCCCTCTCCATTGGCAACCGAACTGTCACTGCCCTTGTCAACTCAGGAGCCGATGGAAATTTCATACGGACAGACCAGGTGGACCCAAAGGTTTTCCAACACTTCCAAAGGGTGACACCGACTGCTCGCTTGGCTGATAGGTGTACTAGCTTTCCGATCTACGGAAATTTCCAACTCCCAATCCAGATCCTGGATCAACATCTGGACACAGAGTTCCTAATAGCGGACCACCTAACCAAAGCCATCGTTCTAGGTTGCCCGGTGGCTTACCACCCAGCACATCAGCTGCCTGCAACTTTGAAGAAGGCAGCCTCACCTTTAGAAGAGAAGAACGGAGGACCCTCACCTGAACCAACACATGACCTCTACCTCCTACACAACGCCATCACTGATAGAGCCAACCACTTCCCCATGGTTCTGTTCAACCATTGCACTTATCGTAACACAGCCACGGGAATGTTCCCAAGCAAAGCTGTTCTGGGCTGCAACCTCTGCCGACTTGGACAAGGGAAGTTTCCCCAAAACCCCGCCTCAGACCAACACCAGCACCACTGAGACACACACAGATGACCTCAAGCCTGCTCCAGTAAACACCATCATCAACACCCTGGCCGCCCAGTGAAATTGCTCCCTATAAATGTGTTCCCCAAAACAGTGCAACAGTGATAATAAGTGCTCCCTATAATTAGTTCTCCCAAAACAGAATCAGTGTTTATCCCCATAAAACTCAAGTCCCTAGAATTGTATGCCCTCCCCTAGTATAAAGAATAAATATTTTGAACTCTTTGTTTAGTATATAAGAATTCTTGAATATTTTTTTTTCTACTTTTAAAGTTGGAACATTTGAAATTTTACCTGCTTGTTTTTGTACAAACTTATTTTTATTCATGTAACATAAATTAATTATAGTATCCATTGTGTTCTTTTGAAAAGAATAAGTTGTAATTTTGAAAAAAAAAAAAAAAGAAAAAAAAGTTGGTATGTGGTGGAAAGTCTCGGCTTTAGTCAGCAATACACTAACACACACACACACACACACACTTTTGCACAAATTATACACTCCCCACTCAAATCCCACTTGGGTGAAAATAGTTCAAGTGATGGGGGAGTTGCTAACATCACCACAACAGAGAACTAGTTCACCTGACTAATTTCCCAACGCTCACACAGCAAAACCTGCCAACACACACACGACAACCAAACACATCATTTCCCCGGCCTTGTACGGCTTTGCTTTGGCCAATTTCACCTTACACATCCTGCACTCGCAACTTGTCTCTGATTGGCCGACAGCTCCCGTCAATCACGAGGACACCTAAAATTCTGTGTTTTAAAACAATGGCGCTCCACAACACTATTCCAAACCAATCACAACCTACCTCGTATCATTAGTTGATTCGTTTCACAGAGAACTTAGTCAATAGACAGCTGTATAGGACTCAGCCAGTCCTAGGTAAGCTAAGCTATATATGGATTAAATAAAGCAATAAAGCTAAAGTTTCAAAATTATTTTAATAACATAAATGAGCTACAATTGTTTCCCGATGATGCCGCAAAGCGAAATAATTGTAGCTTAACATAATTTTGAAACTTTGGCTTTATTTCTTTATTTAATCCTTGAATATGGAGATTCAACAAGAAATATCTGCTGTTACATTAAAATAATTAAGCTAAGCTATAAGCTGGCAGAGCTAAAGTTGTATAAGTACTGGCAGAAAAAGTCCAAAAAATGACTTCATCTACACCCTTTGGGGAGACAAGTCAACTTAACTTCACCTTCCAGGGAGAACACTAGTACACTTGATCAACACCCTCTGGGGAGTCTAGTCAGCTAAACTACGCCTTTACCCTCCGGTGAGACTACTGGAAACACCTTCACCCTCCAGGGAGACACTACGACTTCAACATTACTACACAGAGAATTGTTAGGAAGTTCCTTTTTTTTAACAGACCACCATTAGAAAACCACACTCACCTTGCTGATTGAGCCCTGAGCCACCTGCCACCTACCAGTTTGTTAAAGCCCATACATGTTTTCAATAATTGGGAACACCTTTACCAACTGATCGCCGCCTCTCCGAGAAGTTACCTTTTGGTCTCTGGCAAGGGAAATTAAACTGAGAAATCCGGGCATCTTGCTCCCCCCCGTAACACTTCCTGTAAAGGAAATTGTAGGTGCTTTGGCACCGACGATAGTGGATGGACACATACCGTAGATGCCCAAGGCGAACGATCGCCCGTCGTATGGCCAGAAGGCAATCCCAATCACTGCCAAAATTGCATATTCCTTCCTCGCCTGGATTTACATACCCATCTGACCAATTTGTCTCCTTACACCCGCCCCCGGCGATCCCAGAACCCCGTTGTATGTGGTTCTCTAAGTACGGAGACCGACTGGCTCTTTTCAGGGCGAACAGAAAGGTCGCCAGTATGCCATAAAATCTTTCACCATTCCCCGCACCAAACCGCATCGACCCTCCTGAGTTTATCTACCTACCTGCACATCCATTTACCTGTCACCATCCTGCAACTGCAATGGACCAAAAAGGACTCCAACCCCTAGGCTAAATTAAAGGGGTCTTTGAGTAAGATTTGTTGGCTTTGGCTTGTCAAGAACAATCGCATCAGGAGTTTTAGAATGAACTAGTTTCTTCTGAACACGGTCGAGGTAAGTCATAGAGGGTTGACGGACTTGGAATAGGGGCCTATAAGGGTATTTGGTTGATCCAATAGGTCTAGCTTCAGGCCTAGGAACTGTGAGCATAGAAGTAATGAAATCCTCACTGTTAAAAACATTTCTATTAACAGGATAAATGCCAGTCGCTTTGAAGCCATTAACTGCTATGTCCCCACATTATACTTTTAGGTATCATATCATTATACTCCATCATATCAAAAACACTCAAGAGCCTTGAACTGTGCCATAAAAAGGATTGCACTTCCACACTATTATGATACTTTAATGGACCCATAAAGGTTTTTTTCCAAGGGTTAACAGTGGGGAGGCAGACATATGAATGTAAAATGATTTTCTCTAGCTAAGTTGATAACGTTAATGTTATGCTTGTGGATTGCATGTCCATCAAGGAAAAACAGGTTACGTGAATCAGCTGAGGGTGCAATATCAATGAAATGTCTATGAAGATGTTTGTTTGTATCCAACTACTCGGGCGGCAAGAGGCTATGGTCCCTAGAAGGGCACCTTTAAGAAGCTGTTCATTTGTTTTTACATGAAAATATAAAAAGTAGTGGTACGAAGTCACCTCTAGCTATCATACAAGGAACTATGGTAACAAGGGAACCTTTTTCAGCTGATGTAAGGGACCCAATTTCTATCTTTCTTTTCAAACCTATTACACGAGAAATTTTCTTTAAACTATTGACAAAAGTGTTTCGTCTACATTAAATATCCTGTTATGAGGATAGTGGTATTTTTACAACATCGATCAGGTCAAAAAACTTATCAACTTTGTCTTTAATAAACCCCCCGACTCTGGTAAAGGATGTACCCATAGGTTTACAAACTGAAAGTTTTGGATTCCTTTTCATGAAAGCATAGAACCAAATCTTTGCCTGTGGTTTCATCCTTATATGGATAGGAAATGTTATTGCAAACTGCAAATTGGTAGGCAAGACTGCGTACATTCCTTTTGGTTATTATTCCATAGAACATTCCCTCCATGTCAACTAAGTATTTCTGTAACTCATCTTTCTATTTCTTAAAAAAAAACTGGCTTACGGCCTAAAGTAGTTGAGGCTGCTACCTTAGCATTTTACTAATTACTGAGAGAAGCTCTGGGAACATGGAATTTCTTAGACGCCTTGAGGTACCCTAACTTCTTCTCCCGAACAGCTTCTATAGCCAGAGTCATCTGTTCCGGACACCAACGTTTTCGCTCATCTTCCTTCTTCTTAAGCACATCTGGTAAAAACAGACAATTTACAACTCTTATAGCTAACAAAAGGGAGGGGTAAGATTAAATAAACAAAACATATAAGAAAATTAATGATTTGTAGGTCTAGTCTATAGATGTCTGTTTAAATAGTATTAAAAATTATTTCATACCTCAATGTGTTTACAATTTATAATAGACTAAACTTAAATTTTTAATTTGGCCTGACATTATTTTTGATTTTTTTTTATAATTCTTGTTTATAATATAACAAAATTAAATGATAAGCTACTATTTCAACCTTTTTTTTTAATATTGTTTGTCGGAAAATATGGACAAACGTTTATATCGTTCTAAAAAATATGTGTTCTATACGTTTATATCGGGTATTATGAAATACTTAGTATTCCATAATACCCGACACGTGATCTTGGAAAAATAGCCTAAACACTGATGAAACAAAAACTGTCACTGAAAAACCAATCACATAAGAATAAACTATATCTCTTTTAATATACATTAAGCTTAGTCTTAGAGCCTAAGTCGCATTTTTAGTAGTTAGTACAAATATTTGAAAGCTTACCTGCATAAATTCTTGAGAAACACAAAACAAATTTCGTTCTTTAGCGAGCAGTTCAGCAGCAACAGGCTATCAACTCTCACAGCACAGCATAGCACCAAGGGAGACTTTTAAAGTAGTTCATGATATTCCCGAGTGGTAGCACCACCAAACAGAGCTGAAACTTTACTATTCCATGTTTTCGGACTATTTCATAATACCCTACTCCTCTACTATTTTATGATATCCGTGAGTTTGAGCAAATGCAGTCAAATAAAAGATCAAATTGTATAAAAGTTAAGGTAGACTACGAAAAAATTAATAACAATGTTTTGTTTTTATTTATTATACCAAGAGAGCTTTCATCTCCCCCCCCCCCCCACAAAAGACCTCATACTACTTTCTATTTATTTACTTCCTTTTGGAAACTGATTTCTTTTTTTTACTAATTATTAAAAATGTATAATACTATAATTGGCAAAACTGTCACAAGAGATTTAAGTTTTCCATAAAAAACATATTTGAAAGAGGTTTTATCATAGGGAAATTCATAAACCTATACAAGCGTCTGAAATGTTGTATTTAACCAAAATAAAGTTGATGTACCCTCAACTTTTGAGATACATTCCCTTAAGCTTTAAAGTTCGGTATTGGTTATTTTGACGAGCCTCTCTCGAATGGGTTCTTGATCATTTTTAACCCTTTAACTGCTGTAGACGTAGATATACGTCCGTAACACAGAACCTGGTAACTGCTATTGGCGTATATATACTCCTCGTGTTTTATGCCGAAAGAAACCGACGATAATTCGGACGTGACTGTTGTCTGCTTCACTGTAGACTGGCTTGCACTGTAATCTGACACTCGTTGTTTACAACTTTTGCAGGAGGGGGGAGTAGCTGCACCTTTTTGTGTTCAATTGCCTCGCCCTTTCCCTCTCGCACAGTTTGAGGCCAATCTATTTACAGTTTGTAAATATTTATTATTTTATTTTTATTGAAAATATCTAAACGTGTTCAATATAAATTCTGTTTTTACTTTTGATGGTGAGTATTCTTTGGTTTATTATAATTATCTTAGTCTTATAGTACACCCCCCTCCCTCCCCTCACAACACTCTTTTTACACTCCCCCCCCCCCTTTTTGAAAACCAACATATATTATAACCAAGAAATATTATAACCCTAGTCATTATATACTATTTTATACGATTTTTTAAGTTGCTAGTACATTATAAAAAATAAGCCAAAAAACCCAGCAGTGACAAGGGACCAGGCCTTAAAAAGCCAGCAGTTAAGGGGTTAAGCTATTTATTATGTCACGACATTTTAAGAAAGAATGACATTTTTTGCAACAGGAGTTTACCAAATGTTTTCTATTTGATTTTTTGCTGTATACTTGTAGAACTCAACGAGACAAATCAAACAATATCATAACCCGAGATATACCAATTTATAGCCCTGCGGCACGGCGACTTTAGTACCTCAAGATGGTAGGACTTTTGTTGCTAGGAACATTAGTTTTTCTTCTGTACAATGAGATATTGAACACTTTTGTCTAGTAATTATTTAGATTTTAAAACTTTTGTTTTTTTAACGTCCAAGTATGTTTCCGAAACTCCAGATGTAATCTACGCCAAAATTAACACTGTTGTGAGTTTATACAATAGGTAGCCAAGTTTGTAAAGGTTGGCTAAACTGTGTTAGAAATAGTTTAACATACTCTCCTACCACCTCTTGGTATTAGAGAACTAGGAGGGGGTCTTTATTTTTATTTATTAATTTTTTTTATAAGGCGATGATGACAGAGAGGTTGTTTGGCTTTCAACACGAAAAAAAAAATCACCACGAAGACTGGTGAGTTGAGACTAATACTAAAGCAGACATATGGTAGAATTTACTCTTGGCTATGAAGAACCTTAACACAAGAAATATTAATCATGTTAATTTTGCTTACAACTAATAATTTTTATAATTTGACAATTTTAATTCTAAAAAATAAATATAAAGTACTTTAATTTTTAAAATTCCAAATTAAAAGTTTGTTCTTTTACTATGCAATGAATAAAAGAAAGTAAAATTTTTATTTCTTTTTTGTAGTTTTAACCCAACTACGAATTCATCATTAATTATACATACATAATATTGTGATGGTATGTGAGGGCTAAGAGGTCTTTATTTTATGTTCTTTTCCTCCTAATTTTTAAAAGGCGACCAAGAAGTTTTAGAGTTTAAAAAAACTGATTATTTTAAACAGCTTTTACAGATCCATTACCGTTTGAAAATGAGATCACAAAACTTACCTTAACCTACTAAGGATTAATTTAATTAGCTAGTAGTGTCACTGACACAATGAATTGAAATATAATTAAATATATATTTAATATATATCTTAATATATTAGTATTATTTATATTTTTATCCATATATTTTAATACTGTTGTAATTGTTCACCACTGGTTCAATTATCACAAACTTTGTTTATTTAAACATCTGGGTGGTTTTAGATTGTTTCATTAAAATGAGTTCAGTAGTTTCAAAGTTATAATATTTGCCTGGAAGAATAGTATAAATAGCAAAATTTTCGGCGCATTATAAAAATGATAATTGGTACTGAAAATCTTAATAAATGGCTAAATTTTTATTATGTAAAGGCTTGAGGGCCGCATTGATCTATGATTCTGTGTAGTAATGTGTGTGTATATATATATATTTAGACTTTCATTTTGGAAGGCAAAAAAAAAAAGAATTTTAAAATAAGATTTTATATAATTTTTAAATTATAATGAAAATCAATAATTCAAGGAATAGTACTTGAAAAGTTAATCAATAAGAAATCTGACAATCTTTCTTTTTCACTAATCTGTCAGTGAACATATTGGCTTTTATGTTGGATGAAGCATTCAATGAAAGTTCTCTAAATGAGTATCAGAAACACGATTCCTCAATTTTGACTTCACGTTCTTCATTTTGGAAAATAGCTGCTCACAGATGTAAGTGCTGCCAAAAAGAGATGCTATGTTCAAAACATGAGATCTGATTGCTGGAAATTGATCTTTTTCAATATACAATGTTCAAGTAAAACTCCAAAATTTTAAATTTCTCCTGTAAATCTCAATTCCACTGAAACTCAATAAGTTCCGTTTGTATGTTTCTGGGATAGTCTTCCACATTCACACTAAATGGAGCACAAAATCGCTTCATTTTATTTTTATTTAATTTGAAATTTTAAAACCTGTTGCTGAAATCAGACCAAAGAACAGAGTGCCTCACTGTATTTTTTGTTTGTTTTGAACTTCACATTGCGACAATGTTGGAAAGTGTATGAAGTCGCCATTTAGTAGTTGATTCTCTCACAAACAATTTTTTTTCTTTCAAACGCCTCAACTTGATCAAAAAGCTTACGTATCATAATATTCCTACCTTGCTACTGAATATTCAAATTGTTAAATTGATGAGGTGCTTTGAAATGTCCGTGAGGTACCCAAATTCAGCCATCAAATTGGGATTGTTAAACTGGTGAACTGTCTTCCTTTACTTTTCATGAATGTAAAGATTTTTTCTTTCAGATCAAAAACCCTTAAGAACCTTTCCCGGACTGAGCCAGCGAACCTCTGTGTAATATACTACATCACCATACTCTGCATCCATCTCGCTAATGTAAGCCTGGAATTCCCTATGGTTCAATCCCTGTGATCTGATAAAATTCACGATTTTAGTCACATCTTTGAAACAGACACTTTTTGCACACAAACTTTCTTGGTGGATAATGGAATGGTATTGCATGAATTCTCCATTTACGTGTGCGTCTTTTCTGATCAGAGGTACAGCACCTTCTTGTTTTCCTGTCATTGCTGGGGCACCATCAATAACAACACCAGACAGATTTTTCAGCTTTAGACCAAATCAATCCAAAGTTGAAATCACTGCCTTTAGTATTGTCTTTTATTGGAAATAAAGCGGCTATTTCTTCAGTAATGGAAAAGTATTGGTAGATTCCTCTGAAAAAAAAAAAAAAAGAGAAGCTAACTGAGCT
Source organism: Aphrophora alni (assembly GCA_963513935.1). Taxonomy (NCBI): domain Eukaryota; kingdom Metazoa; phylum Arthropoda; class Insecta; order Hemiptera; family Aphrophoridae; genus Aphrophora; species Aphrophora alni. The sequence continues at coordinate 43,587,945 of OY740765.1, forward strand.
GTATCTATAATATTTAGATATATATAAAGGTTTATTGTGTTTTATCAGATCTGTTTTGTTATTGTATTTAAATTAATTTTATTATTGTATTGTTCATCACTATTATACGGTCTACTGTGTTTTGAGTGTTTTATCGGACCCATTTGGTTTTAGCATTTAAATTAATTTGACTGCATTTTTAGTCTCTATTATAAGGTATACTGTTTTTTTATAGAATCTGTTTTTATTATAGTATACTTAAAGTAATTTATTATTATTTTAAACAACTTTGTTTTAAGGTAGGTCTACTGGTTATTTTGTGTTTGTAATTATGACTCAATTAATTAATTATTGTTATACATTGACAAATATATTTTTACTTATGGTGAAAAAATTAATGAAATGAAGTTCCCCATTAAATGATGGAAATTGTGTATTCCATGCAAGCATAGTTGAAGAAAAATTATGGATGTGCACCCAAAGTCTGATTTCAACAATAAATCGTGTATTGTAGACATTTTAGACTAGACTTTAAAGGACTTAAAACTTATATTTTTTAAAATTTGTTAATAGGTAATAGCAATATTGAAAGATTTCCCCCTGATAGTGTGTAATTGAAATATACTGCAACAAATTACTTATAACAAAGTTAAACTAAATGAAATGTTGGAAATGTATATACTTTGAGCCAATTTTGATAAAATAATAATTTAGTGATTTTTTTTTTTTTTTTTATGGCAGTTAGCCCCAAATTTTGAGGTTAACTCAAAAAGAGAAAAAAGTCCAAAGATATTGCCAAAATATGTCCACATACCACATTAGATTAAAATAAGTCCATGCGTTTGGGCTGTAAAGCACTTCACATAAGATAGATGCTAAACAGATGAACATCATTCCAAAAATCTTCTTTTTTTTGGATTCAGGTTACCTCAAAACTGATGTATCCGTAAAAAACTTAACATCGATTTTTTGACCCATCAAGAATTTTCTCCATACTACAATATTATATAAGTATCAGACATTAGGTTATATTATCGATTTCATAAAAACAATAGACATAACTATCCTAAATTTTGGAGTATAAAATTTGGGCTGTTTTATTAAAATTGTTTAACTTAATTGGTTAAATGGTTCCTTGCAGTGTTTGGTTATCTAAAACTGAAATCTTGTGTTTTGACCTTTTATCACATTTAGAATAATTTCAAATTTTGAGTTATTATATAAAAGAAAGAGATAAAATGAAGTATACACACATTTGACTAAACGGGTTCATCGGTTGGTTATACAAGTGTGTACAATATCTCAAAATCCACTCTTTTTTTTTAAAACGACCTAAAAATGGACATTTTTGTAATAAGTCAACATTCTTGACCCACAACACTCTCTTTTTCTAGGTCATGTAATTTCGTAGGCCTGGTTTTTGTTGGCTACATTCAAAATCTATGAAATCTGGCCTTTTAATGAGAGCCAGATTTCTTACACTTTTTAAAGGTGTCGGCAAATTTGTGAGAAGTACATCCGTCAAAGTACGGGTACTGTGAATGTCACTCCCAATATTATATGTGAAATTTCCCCTTATATGTAGCATCGGGGCATCATACCTAGATGCCGACTCATTGTTCATCCTTTATAGGCTACACAAACAGTTGCCTTGTGACGTTCAAGCGTACTAGTACAGTCCGTAGTTTCTATACAGTGTATACTCTTCCACAAAGTTCCATACGATTCTATAGTGGGATCTGTCAAGCAATTTTGTTTTCGATTTTGTTTTGTTCTATACAGTACTATTTTTGTAGTGACTTATTGTTTTCTTTAATCAGTAATGGCTACAAAAAGAGTCTCAAATTACAAAACTACATATCTGCCAATGAAATTTGAAATCCTACATCTTAGAAAAGGATAAAGTGCCAGCAAACTTACCGAAATCTATAAAATTTAAAGAAGATCGATTAACTATATATAAAAGAATGGAGACAAGATCGAAGAAATGGATTAGACTTACTCCACAGACGAAGATGCAGTTAGATGAGACTATGTATCTCTGGTTTGTACAATAAGGAAGTTGGCTTACCTCTGAGTGGGCCAATTTTAATTCAAAAAGCTCTAGAAATTAACACAAAAATTAATGGAATTCCTGAATTCAAGGCCAGTGTAGGATGGTTCAGAAAATTTAAGCAATGACACGGAATCCTTCCCATAGAAGGAAAAGACATGAGTGCTGATAGTGATTGTATTAAGGTTACTGTCAAAAATTAATTTGAAAAATTTCAAATTTAGGTTTACCTAGAGATCAAGTTTACAACTGTGATGAAACTGGACTCTATTAATAGCTCCACCAACAAAAACTTTGGCATCTGGTTCAGAAACTTTAGTTCTGGGATCATTTTATAATGAGGGAAAAAAGAGTATTTTTCCAACAGAAGAATGTGACTTACACAACTGGTTAAATGTCAATCATTCAGATTTGGGATACGAGATTTTGAACAACAATGATATAGTTGAACGAGTAATCAAGGACTGGGTATGATGAATTATCGAGTTTCCACTATGTAGAGATAGTTGATGTTAAGTTATTAGAAAAAATATCATTTTTTGTAAAAAAAAGTAGATTTTAGGATGTTGCCTGTTATTTACGTAGTGGGCGCCCAAACAATGGACCAATTTTAATCAAAAGTGACATGTCAGTATATTAGGTCTTACCTTATTTTATAACTGAAAATTTGAGAATAGGTCTAAATGATTAAGAGACCAAAACACTAAATTTCAATTTTTCATAACTAAAACACTGCAAGGAAGAGTTTAACCACTTAAAATAAACAATAATAACACAATAATTACCAGTGCAAACAACGCTTATATTTTATACTGCAAAATTTAGGTTTGGAATTATAAATCTTCTACGTTTATGAAATGGATAAGGACTTATAATACTGCTAATAATTTAATTTATAACCCAACACTTATAAAATATTGTACAAGCTTATATTTTTATGAAACAGGCCTCAGATAGTTATACAACCCCTCTCCCCCCTCCTTCAACAATTGCAAAAGAAACAAAATATATAAATAAAAATGATTATATATATATATATATATATATATATATATATATATATATATATATAATTTTACTATCAAAATTGAACTAATTACCAAATTATACATTTTATAAACTTCATAATACATGTATAGTAATGATTGTTGAAGATACATTATATCACAAATAAAAATTAGACACTGTGCTTTAATGCATTAATGAAACCACAACAAATATAAAACAAATATTACAATTCATATTATAAGATGAGGGCTACACTGAAATCAGCAAAAATGAAGTTTGTTAATTCTTTAAAACAGGCAATGAAAGTTTTTTACATTCTTTAGTAAAAATTGAACAGAAATATAAAATTTGTCATATTTTAACATATACAAGCACACCCAGAGTAAAAATATAAAATAAATTACATTAAAAAGAATCTAAATAAATTGAAATATAAATATTTAGCTATATTGTATACAGCTATTTTTATTGTACAAATAAGTTAAAGCCTTATTATAAAGAGTATATAAAGGTATAAGGTTGAAAGCCTTATCATATAAGTGTATATAAACTTAGATTTAGTAAAACCACTAAAATAAAGCTCTGTATAAATAGGTATATCAGTTTCAAATTATAAAAGCAATAAATAATTCTATATCACAATATTTTGCATTCAAGTGTGAAAAAAAAAATATATTGTTAAAAAAAAACTACCATACAGCTTAATATCTCTGGTTCTAATTGAGATAGAGACATGAAACAAATGGAAACTTGTAGAAATCAACTTTCTCTATCTACAGAGTGAGCCAAACATTATGTGTCATAAATTCACAAAGTGTGATTTTTCTGACTTTGACTTACGAATCCATGAAATTTATATTTCTGCTTTCTTAAAGTATAACAAAAATATATTAAATCAATTTTTTGTCAAATTTACAGTGGCTAAAGTTGTAACGATAAAATACCATTATATTGGGTCCAAATAAAAAGATAGTGTCAAAATTGTTAAAAGTCAGTCTATATGAACAAAGAATTACAAAGTTAATTATTTTCAAGTCGGAGTGTCAAGTGACCTGTCCCCTATTACTTTGTTTGGGGCTACTTAAAAACTTATAAAACTAGGCCAAATTACATCAATGACTTAACACAGGGAATGAAGTGACAAAAATTCCTCCTCGAGATGCTACAGAATGTGATAAATGGCTACTACAACCTCACCTATCTTGCTGTCAAACTGCAGAAGAGAAACAGTTTGAGCACTTATAGTAAAAAGAACAAAGTATAAAGCATAAAATGTTCAATTTTAATTGTAGGGGGAGGATCAATTAAAAAAATAATATTTTTTAATGAATTTTCTCTCTACTTTAAGAAAACACATAAAAAATATTTGCATAGTTGCTTAAGACAAAGCTGGGAAAAACAATTTGTTATACATTTTTAAGATATCCTGTATACAATTTTTGGCTTACTCAGTAGACAGAAGTGGTAAATTTCTAGAAAATTCCGTTTGTTTCATGTTTCTATCTAAATTAGAACCACAGATAATAAACCAAATTGATTTTTTTAAACACATTTCGATTGGTGATGAACACATGAAACAGCCACATTATTAATTTGATATAAAATAATAAAATATTTAATATTATTTCTATTAAAAGAGCCAATTACATTTTCTGACCAATCAATTCCAACAATCTTTCTATTATACTAAAGTTTTAAAATTAAATCATATAAATTACAACATGGAAAAATCTAAAAGTAAAGTACATACATGTCACATGTTTGCAGTATTTTCTATATTAAGTAAGCCTAAAACTTTGCCTAAACAATTTATAGTGACAATATTTCATTATTTTAAAGAAGATGTGAAATCTGAAGAAAAGATATAATGTAGGCTTGTGACTATCCGGTCTAGGCGTGGTGGATAGAATAAAACCCGGATAACCCAGACATTGAGGGTAAACATTTCCTTTACAATAATCACCCAAATTTATGACAACTAAATATCAAGAGCATATTTAAACTTTTGTTTATAAATGTTGATGAAAGAATTAATGTTACTTTGACCTAATTATGAAAGGAAAGATAAATAAAATCAAATTTTTTTTTTTTTTTAACGTAAGAAAGATTACATATAGGGCAACATATTTCTTGCATTTGTCACTAATATTTAACAAACAGTTATAAAATTATACAACTGATCATAAATTAAAATATAAAAACTGAATGTGCAGCTGATCCCATTAGATATCTTCTGCTACCTAAAATTAATAAGAATCGTAACTTTCTTGCACAGTTATCGAATAAGTTGCACGCTCTTGAAATTACTTGGGATATAAAAATATATAGAAAACACGTACTGTGGGTATAGGCATATATTTCATAAAGTGCTTACGATCGAAAAGTATTGTAAAGTAACTGTTTTATACATTAAATTTGTGGTTCCATATTAATATTATTTACACCACAACCCGAGCCAGATAGTCGTGAGTCTACTGTACTATCAAAAGAAGTCTTAAATTATTATTTATTTCTATTAAGAGAGCATATTACATTTCAATAACAATCAATTCTACTCTCATGAAAAAAAGTTTCATTATTAAATCATATAGAAAAGCTGCTTTACTTTGACATCTCAAAGAAGAATAAATATTGTCAAAAAAAAAATCATATATTTTAAATATTATTTCCAATTCTTGAGCCTATCCAATTCTTTTCACATCAACCCAATGTTAATTAGATGTCTAATAAAATCTTGTTCTTCCTTTCATTAGTTTTAATCGAAGAGCATCATCATCATCATCATCAAATCATGTAAGAAAATAACTACTAGGTGAAATATGAAAGATGGATATACAGTGTTAAAAATATCAGGACAGCTTAATATCTCAGGTTATAATTTAGATAGACATAAAAAAAAAACACAATTTTGTAGAAACTGACCTCCTCTATCTATAGAGTGAGCCAAAAATTATGTGCTATACACAGAATGTTCCAAAAATTCATAAAATGTGATTTTGAATTCTGCGATACAATGATGCAAAAATTAGGTAAAACTCTGAATTTCGTGAACAACAGTGATTACAGATGAGGTGACACTTATGTTAAATGGAAATTTCAACCGACATATTTGTAGGAACTGGGCTGATGCAAACCTTCACTGGAAGATAAAAGCCCACAATCAGAATCATCAAAAAGTGACTTTGTAGGCAGTAATCTTTGAACACAATAGTATTGACGAAAATTTAGAGAGACTAAGTTACTACCACAGAGGTTGAACAGAATTATGTCATCCATCCACAATGTGAGAGGATTACTTTTAAATTCTCTTTGGTTCAATATGATGGAGAACCCCCCCCCCCTTCATTACGGGTTAAGCAAATACATTTTACAGGTTTTAGTGAAGTGATTGTACACGAGATAAACAAGGACTATGAAATGAAATACTTTGTAATTTAATTATTTTTAATCTTACTTCTCATATTAGTAGAATACCAGGATGGTAGGGGTGATTGTACCAACATAATTTCTGCCTAGCACGACAAAAGTTAAAATCCATCCTTGGCAGTAAATATACCCAATCTCTAGATCAAATTTATATAAGATGCTGGATAGATGAAGAGGTCACCTGACTTGTCCCATTTAGATTATTCTTTTTAGGACTACTTATAAACAATGTTTATAAAACGAGGCCCAATGACTTTATTAAATGAAGTGGCAGAAATTCCTCCTGAGATGTTGGAGAATTTGATAAAATTGTCTACTAAAATACTCACTGATGTTATGATATTTTTTAATACTATGTATATAATAACTAAAGACGTCAAAAATTTTTAGCAATATTTCTATTCAGATAGCATATTAAGTTTTCAATTCTAACATGTTTTCTACTACTATAAATCAGAGTTTCATAATTAAATCATATAGAACAGCTTTATTGACATCTCAATAAAGCATATAGACTGTCAAAGGAAATCATATGTGTTCAATATTATTTTCTTTCTCGAGCTTGTGGTTTTGCAACATGAACCAATGTCAACTATTCGTCTACAATTAACAAAAAAATTATTATAAAATCATGTAAGAGAATATCTACTAGATGAAATTTGAATAAATACTATCAAATGACGTCTTGCATACTATTATTTCTATAAGGATTGTCTATTACTTTGACCCAATAACAATACTAACAATCTTTCATCAAATCATATAGAACAAACAGTTAAATGATGAAATCTGAAAGTGTGATATATTTGTAGTTATTTGCGAACCTGTGATTAGACTAAGCATCTAAATAATTTAACATGGTACAATAAAGAATTGAAGCTGTAATAAATATCCATTCGTAAATAAAGGATTTAGACTGGTGGTTCTCAAACCGTGCGGTGCGGCATCATGATTGAACTGCAGGTGCTGCAAAATATTCTAATATGAAATGACATTTTGTCAACAAAATTTTTGAATCAAGACATTGATATGTTGATACCATGATAGGAAAGACATCCACTGGACAATTATTGTATAAATCTCTAGCGGCAATTAATTACCGTCCTAAAGAATTTAAATTATACTTTTCTCGTAGAGGAAATTTTGTGAAATCTGCAGGGAAGCAATATAAAATGTTGACATTGGTCAAAAAGATTAGCTTTCAGTCGAAAATTACAGATATGGATAAGAAAAAAAAGAAAAGAATTTGGTGACAAAGATTGTATCACCTTATTGCAACAGTTAGTAATCTCCAATCTGATTTCTTATGCAAATAAAATCTGTTTTTGAAGAGTACCTACCGGAACTTAGAAATGGATTTGAACAAATACGTTCGACAAGTTTTCATTAATGCATGCCCAAAGTTCCATCTGAATTTACTTCTATAGAAGAGGAAAATTTTATTGAGCTGTCTTGCCGTCGGTACACTTGAGATGAAATTTGGCAAGCTCAGAAATAACCAACTTTTGGATATTAGTAAAATATGATTATATGCTGGTAAACTCAGCGAATTTTAATTGTAGTTTTGCAACATCTTAATTTGTGCAAAGATGAGTATTTGGAGGTCACTGTCATAAAAAACAGAAGTATTGTGCAAAAATCAATATGGTATATTTTGATTTCAGAATTTGAAAAGACTTACAAATCGGAATATTGTAACTAATCTCAGCTGTAACACTTGTTACGATTAATTTATTCAATGATATGACTGTTCATATGTATTTTTTCAATATGTTTTACAGAAATTGTTTGTGAATTTGAAATAGTTTCACTATTTTTTAAAATTAACTAACATAACTGCACCAACTCTCCACTGTAATTGTAATACACAACCAATAAACATTGTGAGCCACTGATTTAGGCTCAAGAAATGTTTATAGGGCTAAAATGAAGAAACTAATTATTTTGAATTTTTTTAAAGAACTTTGTAGGCCATTCTTAGATCTTTTTTTTTTTTTCAAATCTTCTTCATATCATTGAAAACTACAGGTTTTCCCACTAAATAAAATGTAATAACTGTGCCCACCATACTATCTGGTTACCTGGTTGGTAGGCTAGAATAAAGTGAACATATTCACAGCAGAACTCTCTAGTGAAGACGCTATTTGTTTGTGTTAAGAGAGAACTCCGCTGTGAGACATCCTATGTGAGCAAGACATATACAAACGAACCTCCACTACACGAAGAAGATTATTTTGAGGATTACCAAAAATACTACCTTGAAGAACTAGACTCAATATTTTTCCTTTAGATTTACAATTTTCTTTCAAGGTTTCATATTATAATAATTATTATTCCACCTCTTATATAGCTCATTTCTTGATTGACTTAATCAATATTTGTAACATTTTATATTAAAACATTCAATATTTTGTAAAATTAAAAACAATGCTCCAAAATTATTGTTATATATTTTGTAGTAGCCTACCCTTGTCACCTACAGAGTCGGGGAAAACTTACCTTCACAACAATAAAAATTAAACATATAGTAACAAAATAAAAATTTTACCATTTTAGCATAATGTTCAGAGTTAATATATTTATCAGAAATAAAAGTAAACAAATAATTCCTTAAATTTTTGTTACAAATATTAATGATATTTTTTCAAATTTCGTATAAAAAATAAACATAAATTTATATATTATGAAAGTTTTTTTATGTGAGTATTTATAGTGTTAAAAATATATTAGAACAGCTTATTATCTTTGTTTCTAATGTAGATAAAGATATAACACAAACAGATTTTATACAAAACATTCTCCTCTATTACAGAGGGAGCCAAAAATTAGATACCATATACATAAAATGTAATTTTTCCCAGCTTTGTCTTATGGAACAAAGAAAAATATTTATATGCTTTCTTATAGCACACCTTAATTAGATGGTAAATGTATGCAATCCACTGGATCAAATTTTGTCCAATATGGTGGATGGATTGGAGAGGGCCCGTTTGAATGGCCTGCAAAGGTCACTTGACTTGTCCCTTTAGATTATTGTTTTTGGGGCTACTAAAAAAGCAATGTTTATAAAACTAGGCTCAATGACATAACACAACGAATATTAAATGAAGCAATAGAAATCACTTAGATGCTACAGAATGTGATAAATGGCTACTATAATCACTTAGCTCACTGCCAAATTGCAGAAGAGAAATAGTTCAAGCATTTGATATAAAAAGGACAAATAATCTTCCATAAAATGTTTAATTTTAATCACTATAATTTGAAAAAGGGGGGGATAGGAATAATAAAAAAATGTTTAAACATATTTAAATGTATTTTTTACTCTACTTTAAAGAAAACACAAAAATATTTGCAGGGTTCCATAAGACGAAGCTGGAAAAAAAATCAGATTTTATGAACTTTTGTGACATCCTATATTATTGGTTATTAAAAACTATATTTCGAATGAAAATTCATCATCTTTTGATTCAGAATCAGGTACTTAATTTAAGTTTAAACTATTTTTTTAACAAACTGGTTACTATTTAAAGTACAAAACATAACCTAAAATTGTTTACTTGTAAACATTTATATAGAATAGGTTTCATGTTCCCATTTATATATTTATTTTAAATGATTAAAATATTGTAAATGCAGATTACATATACAGAAATTTCGTTTGTTTGGATTTTTTAGGCCTACATCAGGTATGCCCACAACAATATAGGCTTGTTTATGTATTATATATTAAGAAGTTAATTGTATTTTCTAATTTTTTTTAAAATGAATTCTTATCTCAATTTGTTTTTCTTTCAGCCTTCTTTATTATGTCTCAGTAATAGTACTGTATATAATTTAAAGAAATATGGGCAAATCTTGTCTGAGGTAAAAGTTATTTAAAAGTAAGTCATGACAAATAAATGTAAATATCACGAAAATTTTTAATTTAATCATTGAAACTGTATGAATAAATAAAGAAGTATTTTTCAGTAGTTTTAAGCATGGGTCATGTTTTAATGTTGATTTTAATATATTTTACAGCTCTTTTTCTTTACCTCTTGATATCTGAAAACACTTATTTTGACCTACATTACTATTTCACCGAAGGGCTCATATGATATGTAATTTTTTTATATTACCAGAAATATTACGGCATTCTGATATTTTGTGAACACTGTATACTAATAAGATAACACAAACAGTTTAACATTTGGGTTGAGCAATCTGTCTTAAAAACTAAAATTATCACTTTTCTTCTACTGTAAATTACAACAGTTAAAAACTAGATAAGTGGAAACCTCATTTTTATTAAAATCAACCTAAAATCTTACAATTTTATAATTCCTGAATCAGTATGTGATGTTTATATTCACTTAGTGATGTATGTCTAAAACAAAACAAATTATCCTACGTATATAATATGTGTCTTATATTATCAACAAATAATAACCATACACTACTTCATAATTGCAAAATATGAGTAATAATACTCCTAACAAATACACATTATTATACTAATATGTTGTACATTACTTATTTCATAAGCCATAAAAATATATCATTGTCACTTATATTGTTGTATTATCTGTAATTCTTGGTTTATTTATAGTAATAAATATTTTATTAACTCACTATTACTTTGTACAAAAAAACAAAGGCACAACTTTAAAATAAACAATACTAGGATATCTTTTAGCTAAAAGTAAATAGTGTCAACAGTAGGAAAACCAAAAACTACCAAACACTTGTCTAATCATTTTGAACACAGCCTTTGGTTTTAAAATATTTATATTCTTTGAACAAATCCCAACACAGAAAGAATTCATCTCTTTACATTGAAAGGTTTAGAATTTTTCATAGCACTAGGTTTTGTATTAATCTGAGGTTTGGTCGATTTTAGAGATCCTTTTCCTTGTTCAAATTTTTGTTGTAAGGAAGCAACATTCGATTGTTTATTTACTGCAGGTTTAGTAGGTGTAAGTTTTGGTTCAGGTTGGTTTTGTTTTAAGCTAGATGTTTTTGTATCACTTACATTTGCTTTACTTGGTATAGCAGGAAGAGGTTGATTGGTTATCGATCCTTTTATAGTAGAAACTACATTTGGATTGGGTGAAGGGTTTCTGACTCTTCTTAATGATGGTGCATTTGGTTTCGAATGATTTGATTTATTTTCTACTTTGCATTCTAATACATCAGGAGATTTTGCACCAGGTGTCGTAGCACAACTAGAAACTACATCAGGTTTTGTCAAAGACAATCCACCCGAGCTAGGTCTAGGGAAATTATTGTTCAATGTGGATCTCAAACTTGACTCACTGCTTGGTTTACTATTATTTGGTACACGAATTAAATTAGTTTCTGTTGGTGATTTAATATTATTTGTTGACATAACACTAATTTTATTATCCAGTAACTTGGTTTTGGTGTTGAGGAAAGACTTATGATTAGGAGGTAATTTTTGTGACACTTCAGTTTTTGATAAAGTAGCAGCTGAAAGAGGTTCTGAATTTTTTTGTAAATAAGGTTTGTGAGAAGGAGCTGATGTTTCGGGTATTTGGACTGTTACAGTTCTACGTACATCTCTTTTGTTTCCTTGTACAGGATTGATCGGGCTAAGATACCCTGAACTAGAGCTGCTTGAACTAGCACTAGGTGTTGTGAACATACTGCACCATGGAGTATTGACGTAAGTTATATTATTGCTGTCTATATCTATTGACATGTCTGTGTTCGTTTCATCATCTTTGTCTTTCTTGTTCTTTAATGTTGATGCAGAATATATAGAGTCCATATTTCTTGCTTCAATTTCAGAAACGATTTCTCCTAATAATCCCATTGAATCTGAACCTACAGATTCACTATTTTCTATGCCTTTGGGTGATTTATTGCCTACAGGCGATGTATACTCTAATTTGGTAGGCAAAATAATTTCTTTTCTTTCTCGTCTATCAGTAGGACTTTCTTCAATTGTAGCATAAATGTTGTCTACTGGGTTTGTTGGACTTTCTTCATCGATATCAGCTAAAGGTCCCACGCCTTCAGTCAACAGATTCAAACAATCATCGTAAGTATTTTCTAACTTACCGGATGATTGAAAATTTTGTATGTTAACTGCAGGAGGTCTTGGAGGAGGTGGTGATGAGGGGCGGTTACCGACAGGAATACTGGTCGGTCTTTTAACATTCGGAACTCTCATTGATCCAAAAGTTGGTATTGGTCGTCGTTTTTCTGTTGAAGAAGAATCTCTTAAACTTTGTGCTCGCATGACAACTACTTTTTCACCTGCAGGTAATGAATTTGATGGAATATTTATTTCCTTTTGTGGTATTGGATTGGAAATTTCTAAGCTTCGTAACACATCTCTGTCCATTTTGTTACTTTTTGTTGAATGATCTTTATCATCAATATTTTTTTGACCTCTAATCATAAAAGATGCTAATCGTGTTAAAGTAGGGTAAACAGAGTCTTTTGGCTTAGCTTTATTACCTCCCATATTGATTATATAATTTATGTTTGGAGATGATAATGGTCTTGGTTTATCTTTAACGGGAACTGCTGGTGCGGGGCGAACTGGAAGATTAGATTTATCAATTAACTCTTTGGCAGTGCAAGATGTAGTCATATCTAATACTGGTGAGCTGATATCAGGTCTGCTAGGTGCTGGATCCATTAAACAAGGTTGTCCAATATTATTCACAGATAATCCAATATTACTTGGAGGTACTTTGGGTGCACTTCGAGTTGGATATGGTATGGCTACTGATGGAACTTTGGGTGGAGAAACTGGTTGACTATTGGTAACTGGTTTCATTGAAGGAGCAGAGCGAGTTGGAATCAAGTTAGAGGAAGATGATGTACAAGAAGAAAATGATTGCTTTGGGAGAGGTGTGATACTAAAACCTTTGTAGTGACCAAATAAATTGCTCTGTAAATATGATGGAACTGGACTTCCATCCGAACTAGGGGCTTTAGAAGTTTCTGGCTGTGAAAGCAATGATGTCTGGGAATGGTCTGATGGAACTGGGCCGTTCCCTGGACCTTTATCTCTTGAAGATCTTGGATTCGTTGTTTTCTTTTCCACACTGCATGAAGAAAAAAAAAGCAAAGAAGGCAAATAAGCAAAAGATTATGTACAGTACATTGAAATATAGCATACAAGAAAATATATGAAAGTTTGAAAGAATTATTACTTAGCTCAAATGAATTATTTTGTTATATTTAGAGGCTTAAATAAATTGTTTATATTCATGATATACAGAGAAGATAAGGTACTTAGAAAATGAATAGATTATTATTATTTAGTTAATTATTACAGTATGTAAAGTAATTAAAGAGATATGCAAAACTTTAATACTGTGTGATCATAAAGTTTTAAGCATCCATACATTTTTGTAAATAATTTGAATAAAAATACAAACTTTAGGAATTGTAGTTCAAGTATAAACTCTACTTTAAAACCTTTTATTCTCTGTTCGAGGAAGGGAGGTATTGATAAGGTCAATTCAAATATCTTAAATAGTAAAGAGTATCTTAATGTATTATATGATACATAATTTTAAAGGACTCGCGAGTAAAGAAAATTGTCAAAAAGAAAATGTAATACTATTTACATTTTCCAAATCGCAGCTGGTCAAAGTTTAAAATTAAACTGTGCAAATCATATTTTTCGTAAAGATACACAGTTGTTCAAAAGAAACTGATTTTATGACTTAATGTTCTTTTTATAATATTAGCAATAAAAATGGTTTGAAAGTATAGTCTTCTTTTCCTTAATAGTCTATCGGAACTAACTTTCTGGATAGCCCTTGTACATACAGATAATATTTTTTAAGGATCAAATACGAGAACGAAGGCAGTTTTGGCATGATCTGCATAGATTATTTAAAAGTATATACAGTCTATATTATAATGAAAAAAAAAAAGAAAAAGAAAAAAGAAAAAAATCAATTATTTCCATTTTTAGAAATATTAAAAATGAACAAATAATAATAGAAATGGAAAATTACAAACAATTATTTTCATTTTTGGAAATTTTTTTTGAATATAACTTGCATAGACAGAATGATCAAAGTTTTTGTTTGACATGATATCAATATTAGCAAATAATATAGCTATCATAATGTAATACATTGTACAATTACTTTACGCTTTAGAACCAAATTTTATTTCTACAATTTCTTGATATTGAAATGTGCTGTCATAACCGCAATCTCTTAAAACAAAGAACAAGCAAAAATAATATTGTTAAAAAACATTACAAGCACTAAGAGGGAACTGTTACTGTATATTAAAAAGCATCAATCAAAGAAAACACCAGTTAGGTAAATTACAATTTTCTACCAATGTACATCCAACCGGATTGGTTTGGTATCCAACCCATGAATGTGCATACCATTGGGAGTATTGGATCCAACATTTTATTCTTTGACCAATATATCATCTATACATCTTAATGTATCTATCAGCATATTTATTATTTCGAGCTGTACCTTCTCCTATTACCTCTGCCTCCCAATCATTAAGCAGCAGGAGCCTGTCCAAACTTCAATAATTTCAGGAGAAATACACTTTAACATTCTTTCGACTTCATCAAAGAAGGCATCGTGGAGAATAAAACCCTCCTTCCTACTGTTCATACAATTAAACTCCTTTCATTTAAAAATACTTTACATAGAGTTAAGATACATTTGTACTGGTACATTGTGCAGCTACTTATATTTTCAATGTAACAAAATCCATTAAACTAATAAATCCAGCAAAATTTGAAAACATTATTATGTTATGGCATTTAATTTAGAGTTTGTAGACTACAAGAAACGACAGAATCAAGTGGCCTATTGTGTAGTTGTTTACATTTCTCGCAAGTTGTTCTAATGTCATATGTGTTTAGTTATTGTGCTTTTTTTTGGTTTATTTACTGTGTTAAATAGTTATTTTTAGTGTTCTTATTGACAAATTGTGTAGCGTGTTTTAGTTTTAAGTGTATGTAACAATATAAAATCTTTGTGAAAATGGATAGAAAAAACAGCTTCAAGTGAAATTGACAGACAGCTTGAAGTTGATCTATCTGACGATAATGTTTCACTTGCTTCCGAACGATCTGATTTATTTAGTGAAGATAAGTGATAGTGATTCTTCTTATTATCCAGAAAATGATTCCACCAAACGTAATAGGCCTTTTTTTACGCAACGAGACCTAGACCCTGCTTACATAACCTTATCACATAACCTTCTATCCACTTTAACCAGGCCTAAACCC
Source organism: Aphrophora alni (assembly GCA_963513935.1). Lineage (NCBI taxonomy): Eukaryota > Metazoa > Arthropoda > Insecta > Hemiptera > Aphrophoridae > Aphrophora > Aphrophora alni. The sequence goes on from OY740765.1 coordinate 43,603,652, forward strand.
TCACCTATAAATAGAAATGTTTTTAGTGATAGCTCTTCAGATTCAGATGATGAATGTGATGAATAAATCAACAATGAAATTTTGCAAAGTTTATGAATTAAGTATAAATGTTCTGCAAAAGATACCACATACAAACAGGGAAGAAAAAGATCCAGAACCGTATGTATGCGTGCAAGGAAGGATGCCATGGTGTGTGTTTTGCTAATCACAAGTTCAAAAAAAAATTTTAATTTTACATTCTATAAAAACAAAAAATGTGTGTGTATATATAAACTTGTAAATAGTGTATTTTTATAAACAAAAAAGTGACTTAATCCTATGAAATACAGATCCTATGATAAGTAAACTTTTTTATATTTATTAGTTTAGGCCTATGTCACAATTTGCAATTTTTGGTTTGTTATGACAAATATTTTTATTTTTTAAAATTTCTTATGAAATGATGTGATTTTTTTTTTATGCATACAAAACATTATAGGAATTTGAAATTAAAGGTTACCCACAGGTAAATTGTTTCTAGGTTTTTGGCTAAAAATGTTTAAACTTATAAATTAAAAGTTTTTTTTTTAAATTTTCAAGAAAAATATTTTTTGCTGTAACAATTTCTACCCCCACCCATATTAAATCATTAGTAGATTCATAGACAATTTTATTAGCAACATTTTGAGACCTCATTCATAAGAATATCTTGTATAGAAGAGAAGTTATGAATTTTTTACTAAAACGTTACATTTATAGTCTTTAGACCTTGGTATTTTTAGCACAACCCTAGCCAAAATACATGTGGCATTATTCGTGAGTATGTTAAAATTAATCTGGCACTCAAAGGGTTAAAAAAGAAGAAACCGTTGTAAACTCCAGATAAAACAAAATTAGACAAACCACATTGTGTATTTTGAACTTAAAAAGTGTACACAGATAGATCCAATATATAAGCAAAGATGATGCATTGGACTAGAATAAAATGTTGGACCCCAGTGCTCACATATACTGTAACAATTTAGTCACATGTACATTTGTAAAAAATGGTAAGTATCCGAACACCAGTATTGCAGATATTGATTTTATTTAAAATTTCAAAGATAAGAACACTACACATTAACATTATATATATAAAAAAAAAATGTTTTAACTTTTATTTTGTATATTTTATTTATAAAACTTACTTTAAACTTGACACTTAGCTCTAGGTTTATGTTTAGATGTAAACCTCTGTCTTATCAAAATGTACATAAGGATAAAATATAATAAATTATTAAACATACTGGATTTATTACAGTCTGGTTTTGTTTTTTGTTTATGTGGTTTGACAAATCTTTGTTTTCTTATTATGAATATCACCACAGTGCTCCTTTGACATTTGATATTTTACTTATGTTACTCCCTATGCATTTTACAAAAAATAAATTTTGATAATTAATAAATAATGTAATTTTGATTATAAGATAAATTTTATTCTGTAAATTTGAAAGAGGAAGATATGAATTGGATGAAAAAAGAAATATTATTAGCTTTTGAATATCCATGTGTTCTGTAAAAAAAAGTATGTATAAATATATAATAGACTGTCGGGATTGGCATAGTATACCAAATATTTCAGACTGTGTTAACCGGTTTAATATTAACCATATATCAGGGGAGAAAACATGATTTAAAATATCATTAAACTTGTTAAATTGTCTAAAAGATATAGTGATCTAGTCTCACTGAACTGAGTAAATGATTTCATATAGTTCTTTGTTTGTACACTATGTTACATCTGATTAGGTACTCTGTATTCACTCCACATGTTGCAAACACACAATACTATTTACTTTTAAAACTTGTAAAGTAAAAATAGGAATTTACGATTATATAAAATGTCCTCCCTCCAACCCCTAGTTTCTTCTTTTATATATAATGTAGACAAAGAAGGTACTTTACTTTTAAAATATTTGCTTCCACACTTTAGGATGCCTGCAGCACTTAAAACAAGTCCACTTAAAAACTGAATTAGCAAAATGTATAATGTTAAAACTTGAATATCTAATTATTTTTAGTTCTACTTTCTTTTTTGTTTAAAAAAATAAAATATTGACCTAATAAAATCTCTGTCTCCTAATAGTTTTTTTTTCTGGGTTTGCAGCCTCTTTCCCTAGTAAGAAATCAACAATATAATAGTATTATAGTTAAAAAAGAGATGCAAAATATTTGCTCCTAAGTCTATCAAATAGAATAGTAATGAAATTGGATTAAAGTGCCACTAATTTTATTTAAAATGTTAAAGACTATGTAAACAAAATTATAATAAGTAAATTAAATTATTAATTAATATATAAATTTAAGTTCTACAATTATTAAATTTTAAAACTAAATCTCCTAAATAATAGAAACTACAGAACAGAAAATAGTAAAAAAGTAAGAGAACTACCATGCATTAAAATGCTGACTTGTAAATAATATAGTACACAAAATATAAACACACATGTATAATAAATTTAAAAATAATAAACATGCAACCCAACGTTTTCAAAAAAATTACAGTGGTAAATGCAAATATAATAAAACATTACAATTTTTTAAATATAAAAGTTACAAGCGAGAGTTCTACAAAGCATTACTGTGTTACAAAACTATAAACACATATAAAAGAGTTTACACTGGATCATTCAGCTCAGATCAGATCAAAACATGAGAAAGAAACAAATATTAAATCCGCAAAAACCCAGGTATTCATGAATTAAACACATGTATTTTACATTTTTTTCACCTTTTCAGAACTAGTGTATCTGCTTACAACTGAGTACGGGCAAAATATTATTTGAAGCAATCTTAGATTGTGCACAGGGGAATTAGAATTTTAAGTCTGATGTGATCTGACTTTCTGAATTGAGCAGATCATAATGAAATCTCCTTAATATGACACATTTAAATTCAGTGCAAGTAAGCGTTCCACAAAGCATTACTGTAGTACAAAAATTCAAACACCATTATATGGTATACTTAATTTTGGAATATAAAATATACAATCAAACACTCCACAAAACATTGCAATGGTACAACAAGTATTTATGCACATGGTGTATTTAATAATGAATGTTAAAGTTATACACAACTTATACAAAGTGTATGAAAAGTACAGAGATCGTAAAACATCTTGAAGAGATGAGGTTTTAGGGGGAAAATGTTTTATATCAACAGTTTTTTGACCTATCAACATTTGTCTGAAACATTTTGTGTGAATGTGAAAGAAGTAATCCCCAAATCACAAATAAAACGCTAACACAATTAACGTTAGAAAGTTTAATAAACCCTTAAGTACATTCCTGTAACATAGCTACCATCCTCAGTACCAAACCATACTCATACTTGGTTTATATCCCTCTGTGTTAGTGTTTTAATTGTGGTTTTGAGATTGCTTCGTTTATATTGTTATTAACCACAAGGCTCATTGGATATTGTATTTTGTTTGAAAATTAATAACTATAGAATATTGATTGAAAAGTTGTTTTGACCTTGAAATGATCTTTAGAAGCTACTTTGCTCTGCAATATGGATACATAGTTGAACTAAATATTTCTGTTCTTTTCATTTCTGGTGTCAGAAATAAGATGTTGCGATTTAAAAAAAAAAGAGTTCCAGTTTACATTCAAATGCTATCTTAAGTTCAAGATCAAGTGTTCCTCTTTGTGCCCTACAACTTTTGTCTGAACGAAAATTTATTAAAACTTCATCCTTTCATGATATTCTACTGTCCCAATTTTTCATACGCTCTATATAAATGCACAAATGTTAGTTTCAATCCTTTATTTTGGTCCAGCTGTCGGAAAGCACACAACACAAAAAAAGAAAATTTTATGATAAACATCATTCTCAAAAGTTAAAAATAATAAATAGGACAGAAGTAACAAAAATGTTCAATTTATATTATAACTCAGCAAACACTTTGCAACCATTCGATCATCTGAAGGCATTTTCTGAAGAAACAAAGTGTTTATAGTCTTCACGAAACATAAACAGTTTGTGTAAATTTAATACTTTTGTCCTATAGTGTATTTTAAATTTGTATGATGGTTTTTAACAACAAATTTTTGTTATTTTTTTTTCGTAGTATGTATGTTGGTTTTTTATATCTGGAAAGCAACGACAAAAATTAAACTAAAGAGGAATGTATGTGCATTTATATTAGTTGAGCATCCTTTAGAACAAAAATAGTATTTTCAAATATTTTGTGCAAGGGAGGATTCCACCATGCATTACAATAATTGGTTTATTTATTTAACCTATGTATTAAAAAACAATTCTCAACAAGTAAAGTTTTTTGGGTTTTAAAGTTATTTCATAAGGTTATTTAAGAACTGATCATATTATTGATATGGTTAAATCGGACATTTGTTACCATTTGTAAATATAAAAACTAATATCACTTTCAATAATCATAACACTATTAAGCAACATCTTGTTAAAACTAATCTTAAAAATTGGCACTCGGGGCACTAAAAGCTGTATTTACAGTATTAAATGTGAAAGTGACAGGTAGTAGGCCTATATTGGCGAGACTTTTAACCCTTGAGATGTCTACTATAATGGTATCCTTTAAAAAAAAAATTCTTTTAAATTCATTAAAATTGTAATATTATGCAAAACCCAACTTATAAGAAATCTTTTTTTTTCTTTTTTGTTTCAGAAAGATGCATAGAATTTATCTGTGTAATGAAAAAAAATTGTTAGCTATAAAGGTTTTGGAGTAAGTATGTTAGGAATCAAAAAAAGAAATGAAAATTCCTTAAAAAGCTTATATAAAACATACAACAATTAAAAAAAATGTTTTTCAAGATATGTTTTGTAAGTTTCTTTTTAATGTAATTGTGAAAAAATATTGATATAAACAAACATAAATTTATATGAAAATAGTTTTTTTTTTACAAAATTACTTAAAACGTTAGGCCTAATTAAAAAACCTAACCAATAGTATAGTAAACTCTTATAAATTTGGATCAAGAAAATCCGGACCGGACGGTAAAATTTTTTAAATAACAATAATTATTTGCCGCTTAACGCCTTCAATTTTCACGCGATCTTCCGCATTGCATGAATGACGTATTTTGTAATGATTCACAAGCAGTGGAAGTTTCTGCGCGGTTGAGGTAATTGACACGCCCTACCCTGTGTTTTACTAATTGCAGTCCAGTACTGTATTATGTACATTACAGTAACAGTATAATTAGTTAATGTGTCAGAGTGTAACAAGTGTCGCTGGGTATCGGCATGGGTCGGTAACAATTGCATGTGCGGCTTATCACCGCTTGGATCGGCCCTGCGGCCGACTTATCTCCGACTCCGGGAAATCTGGATTTTTCGGAATCAGGACCGGCCGTCCGCCACAATAGTCCGGATTTATGAGAGTCTACTGTAATAGTATAGAAATCACAACTTCTTATTATCATTTTTCTCAGAAAGATGCATAGAATTTAATTGTTTGATAATAAAAATTTAGATGTAAAAAATTTAGAGTTAGTATGTCAGAAATCAAAAATTCTTACGAAAACTGAAGTCAAAATTCACATGAGCCGATATTTACCAAAATTTTTTTTTTTTATTATTTCAAGATATAGAAAAGTATTTGTACATAAATATTTGTAAAAAAAAAATCAATTTTAAAATTTTCATATGAAAAAAATTGTTTTATGAAAAAGTCGAAATTTGTTAAAAAACTATTTCTAATTTTTTTTAAATCACTAAAAATAATAATATTATGAAAAACACAACTTGTAAAATATCATTTTTCTCAGAAAGGTGCTTAGAATTTATCTCTGCAATGAAAAAAAATATTAGATGCAAAAAATTTGTAGTTAATATGTCAGAAATCAAAAATTCTCACAAAAACTTAAATAAATATTCCACATGAAAGCTGATATTTACCATGCAACGATTTTTTTTGTATTATTTCAAGATATAAAAAAGTATTTGTGCACAAATATTGGTAAAAACAAAAATCAATTTATAAAATTTTTATTAGACAGAGTGGAAATTTGCTAAAAAATTAGGCCTAATTTGACATAACCTAGACCTATGTACTAGGTAGGCCTGAAATGAAATCACTGAAAAACATAAAATTCACTCAAAAAAATAAACTCTAGAAACAATAACACACATATTAATTATAACTTGAATAAACAAATTATGATATATAAATGACTCTAAATAACAAAATAAGTTTACAATAACAGATATAAATCGAGCCCTGCACGGAAGACTATTACTATGCACAAACATTGGACAAAATCATGAGTAAGACGACGAATTTATCAGTTCAGAAAGTATATCTAATATTAGGCCTATGACGTAATGGGTTGTAACAACTGAAAGATCTAAATTTCATCTTTCTAATGTAGTTCAGAACGGTTACAAAATATCAATGCAAGTTATCGCTATTTTACATTTCGTAACCATACTGAAAATACACAAACTTTACCAATTAAATATTATTTAAAACATTTTATGATATTTTGATTGCATGATTGTGCATCTAAGAAACATTAGCTTTACAATGGTATTTGTCTTATTGCGGAGTGATGATTCTTAGTGGGGGAAATGTTGAATTAAAAAATAGTGATTTTTGAGTCGTGATTTTTGAGTGGCATTCGACTCAAATGAGTCCCAAACAACTACGAGGGCTAAATATAAGAATTAGTGAGAACAAAACATGTGATCAGTTAAATCGAAAATAGAACATATTTGGTCCGAAAATAATAAATTTAATTAAGGAAGGTGACAAAGATAATATAATGAGAAAGAAACTTATATAAACAAAAATTAATTGAAGCCTCAAATATAAATGTATTGGACAATCCTATCAGCCAAATCAGTGTAGAAATAAAGCTTTTATGGGTTGTTTCCCTTAATAAAAAGTCAATTCAAAGTGATTCTACTTTAAATAAGGCAGAAATTTGTTTGTTTAGATCTCCAGTGGCATTAATGACTATACACACATTAAAATTTTAACAGAGGGGGCAAAACGTTGTTTAGTGTAGTAGTCCTGTAACTTTTGGTTTGTTTCGATCAAGCTTGTATTTAGTCTTAGTTGTTTTACTTCCTTAGGTTACTAGATTTAGTTTCCAACATGGCTCTAGGCCATTTTTTTTCTTCATGTTCTAGGTTTATCACTTGATAACAGGAGTTGATTTATATTCTCAAAATATTGTGTACTAGTTTTTATATACACAAATTGATGGAAAATGTTTGATTAAACCATATCAATAATGTTTACATTTTTCTAATTATTTTTTTACTACAAGTTTAATGAAAGACACAAAACGATTCTTTTAAGAACAATAGTGTAAATGTAAGAAGTCATTATGAAAAAACTTAAGCATTTATACCTATCTTAATGATATTAATTATACTTTTATTAAAAAACAAAATAGATATATACCAATGACAGTATTTCATATTCAATTAAAATTTCTAAAAAACCTAAAAACTAAAAAGGAGAAGGGACCTGTACATTTTATTTGAAATTAACATCTTTAAAAGTAGTTTTGAAAAAATAAATTGGTATTTGTTTTTAGATAAATTTATTAATATTTTGAAATAGAAATGTACTTTTTGTGTGTTATTTAGGCCCTATAACATAAACCAATCCCAAATCGACTCAGGATTTCAAGCTTTTGTATCAATTATCCAAATGATAATACGAAAAATTATAATAATACTATTATTATATAGCAATATAATTATTAAATTTAGTCACAATCAGATATCAATACAATTATTAAATTAATTAGTTTAGTCAAAATAGGATAACAATATGATTATTAAATTAAATTTTTTAATCATAATAAGATAACAATAGGGTTATTATATTAATAAGTTTAATCATAATAGTATAACAATAGGTTTAAAATAAAAAGTTTAGTCATAATAGGATTATTTAATTAATACGTTAAGTCATAATAGGATAACAACATGATTATTAAATTAATAAGTTGTCATACTAGGATACCAATAGCATTAAAATAATAAGTTTGGTTATAATAGGATAACAATAGATTATTTAATTAATAAGATCAGTTATAATAGGATAACCATTTGATTATTAAATTAATAAGTTTAGTCATTAAAAGAATCAGTTTAGTCAGAGAAGTACATAAATTGGTTTATTAAATTAATAAGCTTATTCTAAGTAGTATAATAATGGAATTATTAAATAAATGACATTAGGCTGGCTGGCTCAATAATAGGTTTATTAAATTAATAGGATTAATCAGAGAAGTATAATAATGGGATTATTAAATTAATAAGCTTAGTCATAGTAGTTTAAGACTGGGATTATTAAATAAATGACCTTAGGATATCAATAATATTATTCAAATCATGTAACATGCTTTGTATTTAAAAGTTTATGAACTTGAGGATTTGTAGTAAATGTTAAACCAGTATTTTTAATTTCTAATTTAAGTGCTTCATTAGAATTTGTATTATTTTCAGATGATATTTCTGAAGTAGTTCCTAATTGAGAAACACTTTTCAATGCTTTATTGATAAATTGTTTTGCTTCATTTACAATGTCCTTTGGTTTAAATATTTTATTTCTAGAATGATCACTATGACTTTCCACAGTAGCTACAGTATAATGAGGGTCTGATACAATACTATCGTCCCAGGAACTATCAGATAGGCTGTTGTAAACATCGTCAGAGTGTGGTCTTGAATTTGTCCCAACTGAGTTTAGGTCATAATTCCCGTATGAACAATCCTTTGAGAGACTCATCTCTTTGTCTTTTAAAATCGCTTCAAATGGTTTTACAGTTAATACGTGTTGGGATAACACAGGTTGTTTAAAATCACATTTTCCAAATGATAAACTATCATTATTATTAAACTTATTTATATAAGCTTTTACATTGTTTTCTTTCTTTTGTTCTGTTTTATGGCAATCTTTTTTTCCTGAATTGTTAACTTGGTTAATAACTACATCACCACCACAATTTTCTTTTTTTAAAAATGAAGAAATATTATTACAATGAATATTAATGTTGGATCTATTTATGTTTTTATCCACCTCAGCATTACCATCTACATTTACTCTAGGGTTAATTTCTACTACATTCACTTCTACATTTTGCCTTGCATTCATGCTTTTATTTGTGCACTTTCTCCCTCCCCAAAGGGTTAAAGAAGAAACCCGTGATACGTACACTGCGAAATGAGCTTTTTTCCGAAAGAACACTGGATTTCGTCTCATGTAGTAAGTAAATAATGCTACCAGTGAAAAGAATGGGACAATCCCCAAGAATATAATGTAAAGAGCAGTTATGACTTCTCTTCGAGCTGAAAAAAAAAAGTAAGAAATATTAATAACATAGCTTTTGAATTGAGACAATGTGAATTTTAAACAATAATATATATATATATATATATATATATATATATATATATACACATACTGAATAATACAGTTAGGTCACATTAATCCAAACCCGAACGGCCTACATGCTGTTTTCATATTGCAATTTGTCGATTTAACAACTATTTGCTCTCACTCATCGGGTGCATGGTCTCCTGTGCAAGGAAATAGTGTGTCATTCGCAATGTGCTTTATTGTTTGTGTTGAATTTTGTTTGAGTATACATTTGATGTAATAAATTTGAGTTTTTGCTGTATTTTTTGTTTTAAAAATTTCCTTAATAATCTGAACAGCTCGAGCAAACAAATATTCTGATTAACGCGATTTCACTGTATATAAAAAAGAAGAAAATATGTAATTTATACTTCAGTCATTATACAACTAAACCTGACCAAATTGCTTTCCTATTATGTGTGTGAAGCATTCGTCTTACCACTTATATCTATTTATTTATATTTCTTATTGCCCCCTGACAAATACAAATTTGTATAGGAAGTGTCAATAACCAAATATATACAAACCATTCAGTAATAAAATTGACATATTAAAACAATTAAAATAATCAAAAACATAAATGAACTAACAGCAAAACAATAAAAACAGTAAAATATACATATATTTATAACAACCAAAAGATTATCATATCCTGAACAGTTGGGTTCAAAATGAAATCAATTTAATTTAACTAACATAACCCAACATGCCCTTAAAAACTATTTGATTAAGTAGGAAGCATTAACTTTCAGCAACTACTTTAATGTAGTTCTAAAAATTTTGACTTCATTAATTTTTTTCTAAATTCCAGGGATGTTTATTCATAAAAAAGAAAGAAGTTTTTCAAAAGCCGTCAACCTGTGCTATCCTCCTTGGAAATCATATTTATCATGGATATTATATGTATGCACATTAATATTATTATATTGAACCAATGATCTCTTAAAATTATAATATAAAGTAACTTCTAAAATATACACACAGGGGAAAGTTAGTATACCAAGTGTTTTGAATGCATTTCTACAAGAATAATGACAACTCAAATGAACTGTAATTCTAATTTCTTGCTTCTGTAGAGAAAAGACCTTTTGAGTCAAGAAAAATTATGGGTTTAGGAATAATTACTGTCAAAAAAGAAGAATGAACTTTTGTCATTAAAAGCTTGATTTTAATCAAATATGATTTAATGCTGAAAACACATTTATAGTACAAGTGAAACAAGCTTAAACTCTTATTTAAATTTTTTTAAAGACAGTATCATGGTTCATTTTCATTTTATGATTGACAACTATCGAACTTGTGATAATTAGTATTGTTTCATTTTTATTTGGTTTTGAGAAAAGGTGTGTGAAAAAGTTTGTGCGATATTTTCCATCATTTATTTTTTAAATGATGTTGACAGAGAAGTTTTTCTCCTTTGACCTGCCCTACATGTCTTTTCCCCAGATTCATGATAGTAAAAGTTTCACTGTAGTACTTTTAAAGTTAAGTCACAATTTGGCTAAATATCAATAGCACAATAATATTACCATTAGGATCTGAAGCAGGACCACTGTCTTCAGAGCCTCCAGTGCCAGGATAGTCACAGTAAGGAGGTGAAAATCCACTTCTGCAATGACAATGACCTTTACTATTACAAATACCGTTGTTATTACATTGTTGAGGACAAGAGTCCACACTTGCCATGGCTTGCACTGCTTGTACTGTGATGCATCGCTGGTTTACACACATCTAAACACATACAATAAGAAATAGCATGTGTGGAATTTTTCAATTTGTAGAGTTGGATCAATGAATACACATTATGTTTTACTTTACTACACCATAATTTACCATATAGTTATGGTTACACTATAGACTAAAATTATTATAAAAATTAAAAGTAGAAATACCTTATCTTCAGTCTAAAAGAGTCCTCATTTCCTTACCACGGCCAAAATAAATCAAACTAGCCATGAAACAGGATGGACGCACTCCTCAATTACTTAATCATAAAATTTTTGACGACATTCGTTTTAATTATTGGATATGTTATTTGAATTTTATAAATCCGTGTTCAAGTGTTGTGTTTATGTGTATTTTAATATGTTAACACTTGTAATCCTGATTATATATCTATGGAACGAAACAGCTGTAGCAAACACGCTAAGGAATCAAGGACTGTTTTAGACTGAAAATAAAGTATGTATAAATAAATACTTAACTACGGTCATTCCAATTACTCTTTTTCATATTTACATTATAGTGCTGATTCGCCAAACACTTTCGGCTTCCTCAGGTGTAGTACTGAACACATAAAAATACTGATATATATGTAACATAATACACATAATTAAATTACTCGAGACTCGCTCTTCGTTAGTATGTTTAATAAAATTGTTCGGATGTGGCCGTATGTCGTGCAGCATAGTTTTCTGATAGAACATTGAATTATAAATAAGCCGTTGTCTGTTGATATCACTATAGATGTCAGGTATGTTGGTTTAAAAATAATCATAAATGGAGTTGGCTGCAAAATTTAACTTTACATTATGTAGACTATCTAGGTCTAGGTTAGTGTTGATATTGATGTAAGAGTGTGACGTAGGTTAAAGTTTAGAGATGAGAATTGGTTGTGGTGCAAGCGGGTTGGAGACACATAGTCTCTCGTTGGTGTAGGCAGATTGATCTGGCAGGGTCGAACAGGCTTGGAGCGGGTAAAGTTGAAAGCGGAGTGGCACAGTTGTTGGCCCTGAAAAGGACCACACCGCCAGATTTCCTTAAGTCACCTAGAGCACCACGTGGGGAACTGTAGGGTCACCGGGGATATGATTGAGGGGGTGGGCAGACCGGATAGGTAATGAATATAGGTGGGAGAGATGTGCATGGCATCACACTAAATATTCGTCGGCTCTGTGTCGCACTAGTTGGACCGGGGATGATGGTCCCGCTTGCTGGAGACGTCCATGTCTGCGGGCTTCATGGCTTGCAACTTGCCACTCCTTATTTGTCCTGGGTATCAGGGCACAGACCACTACTGCCAGAGCCGAAGCTCTTACAATTTCCTTTTCAGGAGGCAATAGGGTGCGCAGGAGTCGGCCGAGCCAAGGTTTCCCCTATTAATTTCCCTGCCGGGAGGCACAGGGTGTCTTCTTGGTTAGCTTGGGTGGACTGGTTTTCAGTGACGAGGGCAAGGTGACTAGGTAGCTTGTGAAGAAACAAAACCTGTATTGGTTGAAGGGACGTTCGGAGGTAGTCCCCCAATTCTTGGCAACAAATGATTGTAAGGTGGTGGTCTCCTTGAGGAGAAGTAGTGAGCTGGTGGTGTAGCTGGAGAGAAGAGCTGATGTGTAGTCGAAGTCTCGATAAGTGTAGTCAAGGTCTCCCAGAGGAGAAGTGATGAAATTTTTGGTTTTCACATCATACTTACACAAATTTCAGGTTATTGTCCTTCAAGAACAATGAGCTGGCCTTTTTACTAGTACTGTGCTTATGCGAACTAATCAGAGTTGAGCTGGGTTGTGATTGGTTTGAAGGTTGTTGACAGAGCACCATTCTATTGTATTAACATTTTTTCGCATCTCTGTCACCTAAATCATCTCTGACTATGCATCTCTGAAGCTGTTCGGCCAATCAGAAGCAACCAACTAGTACGGTGGTTTCTAAGTTGGATTGGCCAAAGCAAAGCCGTTTAAGGCTGGGGAACTGATATGGCGGGCTAGTGGGTGTCTGTTGGCAGTGTTTGCCGTGTTTTGTGGGGAAACTAGTTGGGTGAACTAGTTTTCTGTGTAGGTGATGTTATCAACTGATTCTCATTTATTAGATGTTCGGCATAGTTAAATATTTAAAAATTATAATATGAAAAAATAAAAAAGGAATGTATAATTTTTATTTTTATATTATTTACAACAGTCTGGAGGTTTATACTTAAATTTTGCAACTTTCATTAAATTTAGGACTCATAACTGAATAAAAATATTATTAACTATTTAACCGTAAAAATGTGAATTGGATTTTGTTCTTCTAAAATATTTAATTTTAAACAGTCCATTAATGAAAAAACAAAACAAAAATAATAAAAGGAAACATTTTAGACTCCCAAGACAAGCTACAGATGGAATATACAATTCATTATTTCACTTAATACAATTTTATAACAATAGAGTTACCTTCTTCTTTTCTCTGTCACATGATTTTGTTTAACACTTCATTGACACTTTTACTTCATCATCAGATCCTTCTCTCTTCTGAGATTATCAATACATTAAAATAAAATAAGAACACAACACCTAACACATATTAAAAAATGATGCGTAAGGTTGCGCACCATGTGTCTGTCTAAGGACAACTCCTATGTCGTGTTTGTACAATTGTACAATAATGACTATCAGAGATTCCCTTATCTTTGATATTGATATTTGTATCATAAAGTATCTTCGAGGAAAAATTAAGTTGGCCATTCAACAACAGATTTGTATTGTTTTAAAATGTTTGTATATTTCAAACTCTTCAATAGATACATATATTTTTCTTGTTGTTTGAAGGCAAAAAAAAACCTCTCGGTCATTATCGCCTTATAGAAAAGAACATAAAATAAAGACTACTAGTACTCAAATACTCTAATAGCATCAGGGTTGAAAGAGAACAAGAGATGGTCAAGGGTGACATGATAGAAAAAATAATAGAGGGATCTAACTCAAGACTACATGAAGGAAGGTGTATTTCCAGCTAGGCTCCCTCAGGATTGCTAAGCCCGTACTTGCCCTAAGCGAGCTCAGAGGTCCATATATATTCCTTTTTTGCATACATATAGCGGTTTTAAAATCAATGTAGCTGTGGTTTCCGTCAATTACATAGCGTGCATAATTTCATTTATTGCCTTCAATATTGCATTTCAACAGATGTTCTTAAAATCTGTGATAGAATGCTCTTCCTGTTTCGCCTCTATACAATTTGTTACATTCTTCACATACTAAATTGCATACACCGGTCTTGTGTTCTAGAAATATGTCAAATGTAATCACTTGCTACTAATGTCATCTTTTGTTTGAGCTTCAGAGTTTTAACATGTTTCTTTTGGCTGTTATCATGGTACTTAGTAAGTACCATGATGGCACCCATGAACTTGTTTTTTTCTGACACGGATATCATAGAATACTGTAATTATCCATGAATCTGATAGAACGCCCTCTCTGTTACACTGTCCTTCACTACAATAAACCACCTGTGGGTGCTATTGACAAATTATGAATTATTTTCTTGGGTATCATAGTTTTCACGAGGAGAGGAAATCAAAAATTTGTTTAAAATAAATGTAAAATTGTAAAGACGCTTTTTATTTTATCTGCAACCCACATACCACCAGTGATATATTGGAAGCATAAGTTACGCCTTAAAAATAAGTATGAATTTACTGAACATGGAACTTGTAAATTAGATATAGTAATATATTTAATTGTTATTAAGTTTCTCCAGATAATAATCCTTTTTGAGTAGGAAATCTTTTATAAGCATCGTTCTACGATTATACAAACATGTGACAACAGTTGTCTTTGGTGGGAACCTTATGTGTTATATTTTTAATATGCTGATAATTTCAGAAGAGAGATAGGATGATGGAGATAATTGCTCCAACCAAGTCAAAACAGTGTTAAACAAAATCATGTGATGGAGGAAAAACAAGGTACTTTTATTGTTATTATATAGACGACTTAGATATTAAAGAAAAAATATATAAAAATTTATACTTCAGTTAACAAAATTTGGGCTCTTCATATTTTAAGTATTTAAGAAACTTACTTTGTCTTCCCCACATTTAGCACCATTAGGAGCAAGTCCAGGATCCACCTGATTGAGACCTAGATCCACAATAGCAGTGCGACAAGGAATGATGCTTCCTCCAGAATTGATAAAAGAGTGAGATAAAATAGCAACTGATTCCATTCCAAACTCTAGTCTTTCATTTAGATGTATGCAATGTAACATTCCACATTGTATATCTCTGGGGGAGTAAAAGAGTAAAATTAATAATATTCAAGTAAGATATAATAATAATTAAACATACACATAATGAAAGGTCAGACAAACGGAAAAGTCAATAGACAGTATTTTTATAAAAACCAAAGGTCTTCTTGAAGCCAATCGTTAAGTGAGTGCTATTACATTCATCTCAATACAACTTAATGAAGGCTTCCACTTACCATCGTAGATTTATTTTAAATTTTGTTTTGTTTCATCTAACACATTTAAAATACATTAACTGTTGGATTGTTCTGTTCCTAAGACTGGCAACTTCATACCTTAGTTATAAATATAGTTATTTCCAAATTTTAATCATGATTTTTACTTTTTCACTTTATATGTAGAGTAGAAAAAGTTATGTTAGGAGTCAAAAATTGATATCGAGTTTTTTTGGAATATGTTTGTTTTTAAGGTCTTCAGAGTCTAAAAAGTGGTTTTTAGAAAGATGTCAGTCTGTCGTAAATGCAGTGCTCTACCAATCAAATGTGTGGACCTATTTTGGCCATATCTCAGAATTTTTTTTCTTCATTTATGATAACTTTAAATTTCGGGGTAGCTGCTGTAAATAAAATTACTTAGCAAAATCGGTTCTAAAGATTTTGATAAAATTTTGCTCACATGTAACCTCTAAGTACACAAAAACAAACCGTATAGGTCACAATCTCACCAAAAATGAGTAACGGGTTTGCCATGGTGCTACATAAAACGTAATTTCTCAAAATCAGCTCAACCGACTTTGTTAAAACTTTTAGTGAAATGTGAAGATTAATGACTCATATATGACCCGTATAGAAAATCACAAGGAAAGATTATGTTGTAGGAATAATTGGGAAAAACAAAAATGAACCTTGGCTGTCATCAAAGTTCGATTTTAATCAAATACGATTTACAATGAGGGCATGTTTATGGCATAAGCAAAACAAGTTTAGGCCCTTATTCAAATATTTTTTAAAAGACGGCATTCATGATTCTTTTTCACTTTATGATTGATAACTACAGAATTGACATCTTTGGTGAAGATTAATTTTGTTCGTTTTTATTTGATTTTGCGGATGGGCGAGTGAGAAAATTGTTGCACCATTCATTTATATAGGCTTCACAAATGATGACAAACATCGTATTAAACTATGTCAATAATATAAACAGTTTGTTAAATTTATATCATTTTTCTGTAACATTTCCCCCCCAATATTTGTAAGCCTATTTATTATTTTTTTAAATACTATTAATTTTGAATATATTCATAACTAAAATTAATAATTTAACCCAAGTGTTATGAAAATCAAGCAGTTTTTTTTTTGTAAAAAAAGTAAATTTTAATTATTTGCAATGATAATTGAAAAAAAAAAATCTGCATCAAATTCAAACACTGATGGTTTTATCAGATCACTTAAAAGCTAAAATATTATAGATATTGTTCATAAGATAATTTGTAGCTTGAGCTCTGTTCATGCTATGCAAGATCTTGATTACAAATGACAAGTGTTGGAGCCTATTGGCTTTACTTATAGATGAGTGGTGCACCTCAATTTCTGTTCACTAATGAACTATTATAAATATAGTGAATATTTGATGTTTTTAAATGGCCTATCAATTGTTACACATACAAATTTTGCAACTAAGAAAAAAGACTTTAGAAAATGATAAAAACATTATTACAGTATTAGCATTTTTGGTAAAAATAAACATTTTTTTTCAATGAAAATGCATATTTATGAGTTAATGGTGTTTTAAAGTATCAAACTCATAAGAAATCGCCATTTTAAAAATTCTATTGTAAATCAATTAACCTATTTAGATATAATCAATTTTAAAATGATCGACTAGCTTTATGATTTTTTTTTTTTTTTTTTTTTTTTTTTGGTACCCCTTGATTATCACTTATCGCCTTTAAAAAAAGGAAGAAATATAAAATAAAGACCCCTAGCCATCAAATACTATATAATAACATTAGAGGTAGAAGAAACAAGAGTTGGTTAAGAGAGGAAGGAAACAGGACCTAACCCAAAACTACTAAACTATGAAAAAAAGGTGTAGATTCAGTTAGATTCCAATTTGAAGTTATGTTTGAAGTATAAATAAACAATTTATGAGATTGTTGATACATGTACTTAATTCATAAGGATAATGGATCATTTTAAAATTAATTTGATCTAAATCGCTTAATACGTTTTCGAGTAACACAATTTGCAAAATGTCGGTTTTTGACATTTGTATATCTGAAAAAACCAATAACTCGTATAACATGCACTTTAGGAAAAATGTCTATAAACAAAAAAATGTTTATTTTTGCCTAAAAATACCAATAATGATGTTAAGAAATTTCAAACTTTTTTTCTCTTTTCTTAGTTGCAAAATTTTCGATTATAGAAATTTGACAGCCTACTGTGAAAAATCAAATTTTCATTTCATTGCATATGAATAATTACTATAATAGTGAGTACAGGTGTAGCAATCTCGAGGATTTTAGCTAGATCTATATCTTTTCTCATGTAGTCTTGCGATAAATCCCTCTCTTTCATCTTTTCTATCAGATCTGTTATTACCAACTCTTGTTCTCTTCTGAACTTGATGATTAGAGTATTTGAGGGCTAGGGATCATTATTTTGTTCTTTTCTTCCCTTTTTTGGGTCAAAAAAAAAATATGATGACCCAGAGGTTTGTAGCCTTCAAACAAGAAGAAATGCATATATAATATTTATAGAATTAAAACCATTCACAACACATTTAACATGATTCTTTGACCATAATACTCATTTCAATCTTGTGTAAGATCTTGCATAGAGTGAAAAGTGTTAAACATTATGATAGATATTACTTTAGCATGCTGATATTATTTGTAGGTGGTTTTGTTTTGTTTTACCCATCATCACATTTAATAAACGATTGGTTGAGTCGAATATATCCACAGTTTCCATGCCTGCTTCCTTTTTTATTCAAATTATAACATTGAATATCTGATGATTTTCCTGATGGTCCCCATAATAACTTGCACTGGTCAGAATGTGTACGGCAGGAACCCTGGTAACAAAATGCCTGTGGGAAACATAAATACTCTTCAGTATTGTACTGTCTTTTAAAGACGAATGGAAAAATTGATCCGAGTTATGTTAGATACAAAATAGGATATACAAATTCACAACTCAGAAAAATGTATCATTTACACAAAACTAACAAAATATTAATCAAACAAAACAAATATGATTAACAGCATTAACCAAAATCTAGGTGAAACAAAATACGAGGGGCGTTCAAATATAAACAAGACTTTTCATGTTCTGTTCTTGTAGAGTTCAAGGTAATGATGATAATTTGGACTTGTCTTTACTTGTACTACTTCCTCTTTTTATCATTCCTGTCAGCTGAAACCAACATGTAGAAGCAGGAGGTACATAATAGTGATACACAGCGAATTATCATTAAAATTTTGACAAATGAAGGTGTTATTCAAGATTTTAAAATTAGTCTGGAGAGAAGTGTCTCTTTCAGTCTACAATGTATGATTGGTGGAAGTGATTTAAAGAAGGTTTGAGGTAAGAGTTGAAGACGAATCACATGGTCATGGCCCAAAAACCTGTGAAAAGCTGACTGAATTTGATGTACTAATTCCAAAAATCTAAGAAACATCATCAGAGAAATCACTGAGAAACTCGTCGAGGAGACTAATTTGCTAAATTAGAACGTAGAGGTTTAGTTGCACAATAGATAATAGACAATAGTTCTTTAACCCTAGAACTAGGAGTGGAAACTTTTTCATTTTTTAAAAATTCATAAAAAATAATAATATTATGCAAAACCCAACTTGTAAGGTATCATTTTTCTCAGAAAGGTGCATAGAATTTATCTGTGTAATAAAATAAATGTAAGATGTAAAGGTTTTGAAGTAAATAAGTTAGGAATAAAAAAATGAAGTGACACAGAAAAGCCGAGTGTATTGGCGGGAAATAGACATTCTCGATCGAACTATAGGATACAAACGTCCTTTGGTGTAAAATTACATTACAAATCCATTTCAGTCACATACTTTCTAACA
Source organism: Aphrophora alni (assembly GCA_963513935.1). Taxonomy (NCBI): domain Eukaryota; kingdom Metazoa; phylum Arthropoda; class Insecta; order Hemiptera; family Aphrophoridae; genus Aphrophora; species Aphrophora alni. Next base: position 43,623,067 of record OY740765.1, read on the forward strand.
ATTACATATTTTATTACAGACCATTAATAATGGATTTGTAGATAAAGATAGTTCGGATCAAGTAAAGGGGAGAAAAACAAAAGTTTTAAAAAAATCAAGCCAAATAAAATAAAAAACTTCTGGTTTTGTAAATAAGAGTAATAAAACTCACGAATAAGTGAACTTACCGAGTGTGAATTTTGGTTAACTATTTGACGCAAAATTTAAGTATTTAAAAACATAATTAACAAAGTGTTATCACAATGACTAGCATTAAGCCTAGTAGAAATGAGGTGGGATAACTAGTTCGCCTTGAACGGGTGTTTGTATTCATTTGTTATCAGGTCTACACGCCTCAACAGACAAACCTTTCCATTTACACACATTTTACAGTCTCCTGTAGTAGGAGAAAGAATAATTTACATCTGACTTTAATAATAGTACAATTAATTCTGATTAAATTGTTTGATCATTATTTGTAAAAAAAAAAAAAATAATAATAATAATAAAACTAGTCAATTTACTAAAAAACTAACTGAGAAAATATTTTTTTTCAGAATTGGTGTAATTTTTATTTTATTCTAAATCAAAAATGTTCAAAGATTGTCAAACTGGAAGTCTATTTTATTTTAATATCTTACACTTTATAAAAATTTTGCATCGCTTAGGGTAATGTAACTGTGGAGAGTCTTCCATTTTTAGAAAGGTTATAATTATCGCCAGTTAAAATAAAAACTTCTAAAAATTATTGGAAGATCAGACACAAACCTGAGTTTTAGATTAAACTCTGCCTTATCATACTAATAATTTCCTTCTTTACAAGTTACATAAACAATGCAGATCTTTGAAAGGAGAGATGTCTGAAAGTTGACAGGAAATAGATTTGCTTTATTCATCCTGTTGCCTTCAATACGTGTCAAATAAAACAGAAGAAAGAAAATACTGAGTGTTTTTGTTGCTCATTAGCTAAAGGCACACATTGTATAAAGTTGTAATTTAAATATAAAACAATGAAATTTGTATGATTCCTGCAGTGCTTTTAATCGGATTCAATAGTTTTAACAGAATAATATAATCTACAGTAAACATAAATGTAGTTTCATATGTTCCATTTCTTTACATGTACCTATTCTCCTAATTATATATTGTATAAATTTAAAAAGAAAGGTGATAAAGAAAAAGCATCACACGTATGTGTTAAGTAATAAAGGATAGATAGCAATGTGATGTTATCAGTAAGACTAAGCCTAGGAGGGGGAACTAGCTGGCCTTAACTGGTTATTAGCTTTATCAATAAATCAGGACAAAAATTCTAATTTAGACTTGCTTATTTTTATTTTTCATAAATTTGTAGTATTGGAAAAGTATATTGTATACTATAAAGTACAATGCGACTAATGAATAACAGTTTCTTAGTTAATATGA